>CM060314.1:79314828-79382328 GCA_030674185.1 Monoplex corrugatus
GTGTTGTGTGTGTGCGCTCTTTTTTTCCCTTTTTTTTTTCTCTCCTTTTGTCGCTTACCCTGCAGAAAATAGTGTAGCTCTGTTATATATGATTTGGTGTGTACTGTTCACATTTGCCTTCAGAAGACAGCGACTATAGACTTAATGTACGGGGGTTGTCCATACCAGTGATATGCAGTGATCTGGAACTAACCACAAATGATGCGAAAAGTCGTTCTCGTAAGTCGTCTCAGGCCGAAAGAAAAAGACATGGCCAGGTAATCGTGGTGAATACATTATTTAGGGTCAGTAAAGTGCGAAGAATCATGCCTGTTTTTACATCATTGTAGATGTGTGTTGTGTCCGTTTCCCGCGAACTGCAGTTTGTTGATGGGCTTTGTATGTATGTTGAGCAGTGAATGTGATAAGCATTCTGATAAACCTGACGATTTGAACTTGCTCTGTTTCGATTGTGCTGTATACACATCTTTATTTTTATCTCGTCTATTCCAACAGGTGGTAAGATATATATATGTGTATATCCCTCTATCTCTCTCTCTCTCTCTCTCTCTCTAGTCTCTCTCTCTCTATCTCTCTCTCTCTCTCTCTCTCACACACACACACACACATACACACACACACACACACACTCTCTCTCTCTCTCTCGCTGTTTCATGGATTGTCTGCTCTTGTTACTCGCATATGATAATCATTTGTTAAAAAAAAAATTTTAAAAAAAAGAAACTCCGATTATTTTGTTTGTCTGCAATCAGGGCAGGGCGGTAATGATTTAGATATACCATTGTTACTGTTGTTATTCATCGCACAACTCTGCATTTAGATGTGTAATGATTCAGATACGCCATTGTAACTGTTGTAATTTATCACACAACTCTACATTTGGATGTGTAATGCTTCAGATATACCATTGTTACTGTTGTTATTCATCGCACAGCTCTACATGTGGATGTGTAATGATTCAGATACGCCATTGTTACTGTTGTTATTCATCGCACAACTCTAGATTTGGATGCGTCATGATTTAGATAAACCATTGTTGCTGTTGTCATTCATCGCACAACTCTAAATTTGGATGTGTAATGATTCAAATATGTCAGCGTTACTGTTGTTATTCATCGCACAACTCTAGATTTGGATGCGTAATAATTTAGATATACCATTGTTACAGTTGTTATTCATTGCACAACTTTACATTTAGATGCATAATGATTTACCCTGTTGTTATTCGTCGCACAACTCTACAGTTGGATATGTAATGATTTAGATATGTCATTGATACAGTTGTTATTCATCGTACAAGTCTAGAGTTGGGTGTAAATTTAAAGACTGATGTCATCACTAATGATCTTACAGGCTGATTTTATTACTAACAGTCTAACACGCTTTCTGTGATTTTTCAGCTCTAAAAAAATCACACGATGGCGGTCACCGGGCCCAGCGATCAATGAAGCTACAAACAGCTGTCAAATTTATCAGTGACCATTGCTTTAATGTATACAGCGGTCTGTTACCCACCAGAACTGACGCCCCTGTCCCATTCCTAGGTCTCAGATAGTTGTGGTCAGGGTGCGTAGGACCAGTTGGCCATGGGTAAATCCTTTTGGGTGGTGTTCCGTTGGACTGCAGAGTATGGAAGAGAATGGAACGGCGAGTGCAGTGAGCCAGCCGGTAGTGTGCTGAGGGGTCACTGTCCCGCCACGGCCTGCTTGCCTTGTGTAGCTACTGCTGCTGTGTACCAATCGTGGCTGGCTGGCTAATCCCTCATCTCCACAACACCTCCATCCTCAACTTCATGCGGAACAGAAGAAGAAAAAAACCAACCAAACAAACAACAGACAAACAAACAAACAAACAAGCAAGCAAACAAACAAACAAACTGACAGCTTAATTATACGTTTCAGTTCTTGTGGATTTTACTGGTGATCTACATGAGATAAAAACCACGGATTTTTTGTTTGAAGAATTGTATTGGCTGTCGATTGTTACAAGACGTGTGGTATTCTTTGGTTGTTTCAAACCATTGTACGGAATCAGCATAGCATCTCTGCGCCGTCTTTTTTAATCGTACAATATGGCTACATCAGAGAATGCCAGCGAAATCAAATTTGCATAACGTGTCGTGACATTTTACTGGTTGATTTGTCTTGTTATTGTTAACTTGTTTATTTATTTATTTATTTGTTTATTTATTCATTATGTACGTCAGAATTTAGCGAAGTTATGGACAAATGCACAATGTGACATTTTGGGAATGGCGACGGTGTATGGATATAAATGATGAATATTGGGCACTTATGTATTATCCACCTGTGGATAGTTCTGCTCTTTCTTGATCGGTTGTGAATTGAAATTTGCCGCGATATTCACCAGCACACCAATGTGAATGGAGTAATTGGGAACTTAGTACATCACTGTTAAGCTGGTCAGTGAAGTGGTGTTAGTCAGGAAACGTGAAGGGATCTCACGGCTTGTCTGTGGTCATCCCACGCAGCAGCTTCATGTGCTTTGGGCTGGTAGGACGGTGAAGTGTGTGAGTACGAGTTCTGTCTGTGGCCTTTCACCACTGACCGCTGCCGTCATCCCCACTCTCCTGTCTCACTCCTGCCACCCATCCCGCGCCCACGTGTTGAGAAGACGCCGCGCTTGTTGCGCCACCACTCACATCTGCCACAAACCCAGCAGCAACAAGCGACAGCGACTGGTGTGAATCATCGACACTTGGGGTTTATAAAGCGGCCCTTTGCTACTGGCTTTCCAATCGCTGGTCTGACGACAATTTGTGCACACCAAGTGGTTGGTCCCTCCACCTTTATCACTACTACCACTACCGTCGCCATTACCGCTACCACTACCACCGCCGCCGCCAGCGGGTTATATTTGCTGTCTGCAGTGGCCGCAGGGTCTATGTTTCTCTTGGCGCGAGCTCCCTGGGCGCCGCTCAGTGCCATTAGCACTTTACTGTTTTTCCCCCCCTGCACCTTTCCTGCTCAGTCCAGGCTGCTGGATGACCGACCCACATCTCGCCCCGTAGCTCGCTCACAACTCTCTTCTGTCCGGACACGGGGAAAGAAACTTGTGCAACAAGTGCTGCAACAGCTTGTACCATTGATACTAACTACTACTTAAGGGAACTCGCACTTTGAGACTTGTCAACTGACGTACCTGACGTGCAACTTCTTCCAAGACTGCACACTGACGTCATCACAACGTCGTCATCACGCGTCACAGCGACGTCACAGGGCCGGCAGCGTCAGCGGCAGCCGTGCTGTCCTGGGAAGGGACGGCGGCACGACCAGCTGTCCGCGCTGCTGCTGCCCTCGCTTGGCGCTTGCCCACGATTCTCAACATCGTCGTCGGCTATTCCGTCGCTTCAGCAACGGTGGCTGGGCGGGTGGGCGGTGGTGACGGTGCTGGTGGTGGTGCTGCTGCAGCTTCCACCCCCCGCCCACCCCCGCCCCCTAACCACTGAGATGCTGGCCGTGGGAGCGTCTGTCATCACCACCACCCTCACTGCCACACCCCCCACAATCCTCGTCAACAACACCTCTCCTTTACTACAGCCCCTTCTGTCCCAGTCTCCCTACGTGGAGGGCGGCGGTAGTAACTACAGCCTAGACGTGCCGCAGGGTGACCAGCCCCCCGTACCCCCTATTAAGGAAGGACGGCCGTACCGGCCTGACCACTGGGAGTGGTCCACCAATCGCACCTTCTACTTCAAGAACCGTTTCGGCAAGTACCTGGAGATGTGGCCCAACGGCTCCACACACGGAGTTAGCGACAACACCTCTTTCTGTAAGTATGCAAAAGGCATCGTGTTTTGGTTGGCTATTGTTTGTTGTTTGATAACAAATGTCCGTTACCCCCGCCGTCTCTTTCTGTGTCTTGGCCACAACTCCGGTTTCTGTGTAGGTCCGCAAAATGCGTTCTTTCTTTACTTTCCTCTTAATCTGTGTCTTGTTTAGTGAAATCTGTGACCTTGTAGACGTGTATTGGATTGGGAACTTAGGTCAAATCATAGATTAAATCATACATCGAACAAGGATTTTCTCCCGTCCACTGGGCCTCAAATGGTGGTCTAGGGCGCTAGTTTTTCGGATGACATGATTAAGTGAACATATCAGCACGCACTGAACGCATGTTAGAGACCCTGAAGTAATAGACGAGTTGTCCATGGGAAAATTGTGTGGCAAAATCTAGAATTCAGAAAAACAGAAATACACGCATACAGAAAAAGTTGGTGTCGCTGCTCTGCAGAGAGCAGCCCGAATTTCACATGGTAAATTCATTTGTGAGTAAAGTTGGGGACTGGGGATGGGCGTTATATCTGTTGCCCCCCCCCCCCCCTTTGTGTGTGTGTGTGTGTGTGTGTGTGTGTGTGTGTGAATTCTGCTGGCTGCTGTACAGCAAAATGCCTTCTTTCATCTTTTCGTTGAGACCAGTACTTGTCTGAATTTGTCCAGTGCCATCTCTTCCCTCGCCACGATACCATCATCTGCTGTGAATACTGCTCTGCTTTGGGCTATCTTTGTTTTGTTTAGATTTGTTTACAAGTTTTAACTGATCTTTGATGTGTATCCGTTATCACCACCCTGCTTTCTCTGTCTTTTTTTTTTTTTTAATCAGTCAGCTCAGCTAATATAAATTATATGCTGCCCATGTTCCTGTCTTAATCGTAGTGATGCATTCACATTTTTTTTGTTATCATTTTCTGTACCCTTGTCAAAGCTCCTTTGGCCGAAAAACTGTGCCTGCATTGTCATTTAAAGAAGCTTTCTTGCTCTTTTTTGTGTGTTTCTGATACGTATTGATGAGAGTCCCACTGATTATTAAGATTGCTTGTTTTCGTATGATGAGTCCTCTTTCTTCCCCCCCCCCCCCCCCCCCGTCTCTGTCTCTGTCTGTCTGACTGTCTCTGTCTCTCTGTCTGTCTGTCTCTCTCTCTCTCTCTCTCTCTCTCCTGCTCGCTGCGCGCGCGCGCGTTAATGATGGATATTTGATGATGAGAGCTTTGTAAATGTTGAATTATATGAAGGGATCAACGATGACGTATTTGGCAGTGAAATCAGTGAAGACTAAATAATAAAAACGATTAAACATTTGAAAACTAGAAATGCTGCAAGATTAGTTGACATCATATCTGAAATATTGAAATGTGCGGAGCAGGCAATAACACTGTATTTGAACAAGTACTTCAGTGCTTTGTTTCATACAGATACATTTCCATTGAAATGGACAGAAGCCGTGATTGTTCCTTTATAATAAATAACCCTGATAACTACAGAGGTATTTCTCTTGTGAACATTCTCAGTAAAATATTTACACACATCATTAAGAATAGATTAACACTGTGGGGAGAGGAAATTTTATGAGTGGAGCGCAAGCAGGATTCGGGAAGGGTCTGTCTACAATGGATCATATGTTCACTTCACATGCATTTAGGAAAAGCATCTATTCGGAAAAAAAAGATGTCCGTTGCTTTTATAGATTAAGAAAAAACATATATGACAGTAAATGTACAAGTTCTGTGGTCTGCACTATTACGAAGGGTATGAAGGGCAAGATTACAAGATGATTCGAGCAATACACACAACTGTCCAAGCATGCATATTATATTGCAGTAAAAGTGGATATTCCAATTTCTTTGAATGTCTTCAAGGTTTCATTATAAAGTGTGCTATTCTGTTTCCATTGCTGATCTATGAACTTGTAAATGTAATCGTTTTAAATGAAAGGCGTGGTGTTACGTTCGCTTCAGATGAAATAGAACTCTTTCTCATGCTTTTTGCAGATGAACTCACTCTTTTGGCTTCAAACGCGGTAGGTCTTCAACGAGAAAAACAGGGGTTAGGATTAGCAGTAAATTTAGATAAGACTAAAATATTAGTTTTTCAGAAGGATGGTTTTCTTGGTTCAAAAGAAAAATGGGATTTTAATGGCGATAACTTGGAAGTAGTAAATTCTTACAGATATTTAGGCCTCATTTTGTTTTTTCAAATAGACATAGTTTTATGACTGCAGTGGAAGAAGCCAAAGGTAAGAAAAATACTAACGCTATTCCAAGTGCACTGAGGACGATCAGAAGTAATTCACTAGACATTTTCTTTAAACGTTTTGTTGCTAGGGTAGTTCCATTACTACTTCATGCCATCAACTTGAACAAGTACTTCTATATCTTGTAAGAGATTTTTACATGTAAGAAACAAAAGGATAAATTATATTGTGTATGTAGAATTGAGACGTTTTCTTCTGTAGATAACTATGTATTGGTTTTGAATACTGAAACAGCCAGAGACTGGGCACTTTAAGAAAAGCATTACACAGTAGTTTCTGTTACAGTTAGCGAAACCACTTAGATACCAGTGCACGCTGTTCACTGTGTGATAAATTTCAAGCTTTATTTGTAAGAGCAAAGTATACTGAAGTACTATGTGGATAATGCCATACACGTCCTAAGAACTATCATAGAGAGGTCAGTCGAGATGAACAATGATTTGTATCTATGCTTTGTTGATTATACCAAGGCTTTCGATCGGGTAAGACATGAAAAATTGATCAACCAACTAGAAAAACTCAATATTGATGGAAAAGATCTACGAATAATCAGAAATATGTATTGGGAACAAACAGCTGCAATGAGAATAAAAAGCGATATAAGCTCTTTCCAAAACATCAAAAGAGGAGTCAGACAGGGTTGTGTTTTGTCACCAGATCTGTTTTCACTTTACAGCGAAAACATCACGAGAAACCTGGTAGAATACACTGGATTAAAGGTTGGAGGAAAAATAATAAACAACATTCGATACGCAGATGACACCGTGCTAATTGCAGAAAATGAAAGGGACCTACAAAACCTTGTGAATATACTAGAAATAGAAAGCAAAGGTACGGGGTTGGAACTAAACAGCAGGAAGACTGAAGTCATGGTGATCAGTAAAAAACATGAAATCCCCTCATATAAAAAAACAGCCAACGGCACAACCTTGAGACAGGTTGATAAGTTTGAATACCTGGGAACGACCATTTCACCAGACGGCAGATGCACATCAGAAATAGCCAGCAGAATCGGCCAAGCCAAAACAGCAGTCAAGAAGACGAAAAGCATTCTTACCAACAAATGCCTATCAATTAACATCAGGAAGAGAGTTCTTGAATGTTGTGTAGAACCAATACTGTTGTACGGTTCGAGGCGTGGACCGTCAACAGTCAAAGCCAGAAGAAGATTGAGGCAGCCGAGATGTGGTTTCTAAGAAGAATCTTGAGAGTTCCATGGACAGCAAAGAAAACAAACGAGACAGTCTTGATGGAGGCAGACACAAGTAGATCATTCATAAGGAAGATTAGGAAAAGACAGGGAACGTTTATAGGCCATTTTTATAGGAAAGGGGAATTGGAGCACCTGGTCACAACGGGAAAGCTGGAGAGAAAGAGAGCACCGTGTAGAGCCAGGGAGAAGATACTAGACGGACTTGCAGAGTGGCTGGGGACAAGGAGGGTGGAAGAGATGCTTGAGGCAACAAGTGATAGAGACAGATGGAAGTCCATAATCGCCAACGCCATGCGGCAAGGCACCTGATAATGATGATGTGGATATGGTTAGAAAAGCTTTGGCACAATTTAGGATGGGCGTGGCCCGGTTAAACATTCACAGATACCGCTTTGCGCTTGCAACTGAAGACACTTTATGTCCAGTTTGTCGAGATACTTGTCCTGTTTGAATCCCTTAATCCAGTCAGATAATCTTATCATTTAGATGTCTCTGAAGGCAACAACTTAGGAGATGCTTCTATTAGCAAAATGACGGACGATTCTGTGGGAACCATGGTAAACTTGACGAAATTTATGGTCGCTGCCTTTTAAAATAAGAGAAAAAGTATTTTGAACGTACGAACTTGAACCAGCAGCAATTCTGTATTAATAGTTACGTATATTCCCATTTATACACAATCAAGTGTATTAATTATTTGTATGTTGAACAGAAATGTGTGTCTCATGATTTACCATGTGAAAGGGGCTGTTGGCCTAAAGTCAGTAAAATTCTGAGTCCCTCTGTCGCTGTTTTACTGTTTTAGGGGGTTGTGTTTATGATGGCAGTTGTCTGCTTGTTTGTTTTGTGTACCCCTGTATTTTCCCACTACGCACATGATTGCAGTCTCTCTGACGTTGTGCCTTGCAGTTTGTGTCTGTCCATCCTCTGTCCATCAGTCAGTCTACTTTGTAGCTATTGTCATTGTTGTTGTTCTCTTGCCTATCATACGCAGTAATGATAAAATAATAATAATAATACTGGAATGAAAAGACCACTGCACCATGGCTGGCACTGTTTCACACACACGCATTCCTTGATTTCTGTTGGAGATTTGCGCAGCAAGCATATTTGGAGCACTACATGTCATGTTCATGATGTTGTTACTCCAGCGTAATGTAGAAAGTCAGGTGGAGGGGGGTCTGACAGGATGCACGTGCGCGCGCGCGCGTGTGTGTGTGTATGTGAGTGTATGTATGTACATGTGCAGACATAAAGTTAAGTTGTGTGTACATGTATATCTCTCTACATATATATATATATATATATATATATATATATATATATATATATATATATGTATGTATATGTATATATATACACATGTATCTCTCTCTCTCTCTTTACATATATGTGTGTATACGCGCGCGCGCATGATGCGAAACGCACGAGCACTAGCGCCTGTGTGTTTGCAATGTATAGTAATGAGGGCACCAGGCAATCGCTCAAGACTCTATAATGTACATGCACACGCTTGCGTGTATACACATACGTAGAAGAGAGGCTTGGGTCCATATAGTAGCGAGTACTTGCCAGTAGCCTGATGCACGCTTGATTACAGCGCCGACCCAATCCGGAGTGCGGTCTATGGCTATCGTTCCCCTTCACTGCCCCCTGGCTACCACCTGCTGACTTTGTGTTAATCACTGGGCCAGACTATGGGGGCTCGCCATGCCCCTCGCTCCCCGGGACTTGGAGCCAGAGAGCTGAGACCTTTGTGCAAGATCGTTTTGGGCTGATAAACTACAAGAGGACAGTTTATTTAATGGATCAAAATCATACTGCTTACAAGCAAACAAGTGCTTAAAACTAACAGCTCTGTCTAGATACTACACAAAATAGATCAGTAACAAAGTAGTATGGAATAGTTTTTTAAAAAAAGGCAAAGCCTAACATCACAGAAAAGATTTGGTAGATCAGAACAAAAGGGAATTGACTTTTTCTTTTCATTTGTTTTGGTTTGGCGTTGTTGATGTTGTTTTGTGTGTGTGTTTAATGTTCTGCGTGTTACACACGTAACCCTTAAGGCACTAACAGGTCTGCATGCCTGTGGATCTGGGAGATCGGAAAAAAGAAAATTTACTCTTTATCCACCATGCGGGATCGAACCCAGACCTTCCGTTGGAAGTCCTACATCTTACTCACTAGACTACTGTGTCCGTCAGAAGTTCAAATGACTTGGTTTTCAAGGTCACAGTCTAATTTATGATCAACATGTGCCCTGCCGCGCAACAGTCTTACTGGACGTATCTACAGCTAAAAGGTGCTGGTACTATCTTAATTTAACTACAAGGATTCTCTTTCTTTTTCTGTCCGTGCATTATAGTACTATTAGAGTAGTGTTCTGGTCGTAATACCCCCCCCCCCTCTCTCTCTCTCTCTGTCTCTCTGTTTGTGTGTGTGTGTGTGTTTCGTTCGTTCGTTCTTTGATTTAACGTCTTTTCACTATAAGTGATATTAGATTTAAACTTGTGCAATGAAATGGGATTTGTTAGGTGTAGTGTGTGTGTGTGTGTGTGTGTGTGTGTGTGTGTGTGTGTGTGTGTGTGTGTGTGTGTGTGTGTGTGTGTGTGTGTGTGTGTATGTATGTGTGTGTTTTCTATGGGAAAAGAAGAGATTGTTAAAATGGGATAAACATTTTTTCTCGTCACAAGCGAGATTTAAACTTGTGCAATGAAATGGGATTTGTTAGGTGTAGTGGGGTGAGGGTCCACCTTTATACAACTCAGGCTTCTAAACTGACCAGTAGTGGTGGCTTCAGAATTTTCAGAACCATTAATAAATACTTTCGGTTGATCGGTGAGCCGTTACCTGTATTGAAACAGTAGTTCCGTCTATTGCTTGCCAAGTATGGTATTGATGATGACTGGCGAGATTTTGATGGCCTCGTGCATTGCAATGGACCTTGACGATTGTTCAGTGGACTCTCGTTCTGTGTGTATGTGTATATATGTTTGTATGTATGTATGCATGCATGCATGCGTATATATATATATATAATATGTATGTATAGTATGTATGTATGTATGTATGTGTGTGTGTATGTATGTATGTGTGTGTGTGTATGTATGTATGTATGTATATGTATGTATGTATGCATGTGTGTGTATTCTTAAACGTTTTTTTTTTAATCTTCCTCCCTCCCCCTGTCTCTATGTTTGTCTCTCTCTCTCTCTCTCTCTCTCTCTCTCTCTCTCTCTCTCTCTCTCTCTCTCTCTCTCTCTGGCAGGGAAATAGGGAGACGGACAGGTACAGACAGACAGGCAGAGGGTAAAGAGGGATAGGCAGACAGGGAAAGAGATAGGCGTGGAAACAGATAAAGGCAATCGAGCAGGCATGGAAACATCAGCAGCTCTGGAAAGATAGAGGCAGATTACAGGAACACCAAAAAATGTACACAGACATGTAGAGAGGAACGAGGCAGATATGTGCAGACAAACACGCAGGAAAGAAAGAGACAGACTTGCAGACAAGTAGGAAGGAAAGAGAAAACTGTAGACAGAAACAAGAAAGACATGCAAATAAACAGGAAGGAAAGAGAAAACTGTAGACAGAAACAAGAAAGACATGCAAATAAGCGGGAAGGAAGGAAAGAGAAAAGCACGTAGACAGACATATAGGAAGGAAAGCGAAAGACCTGCGGACACACCGGGCAGGAAGGAAAGAGAAAAGCAGACAGACAGGCATTCGGTAGGCAAAAAGAAACAGCATGCACAGACATGCAGGACGCAGCGAGAAAGACATGTAGACGATGAACACAGTGGCAGGAGGAAAGAGAAAGAGAAACAAGGAGGCTGACAGGTAGAGAGAGAGAGGGGGGGGGGGGAGGAGGGAGTGGAGTCGAGAAAAAGAAGAAGAAGAAGCTTTAGGGAGAGCAGGGAAGACAGAATGTGGGAGAGAAAGCCAGAGAGCACTTGGAAGAGAGCAGAGAGAACGAGAATACATCGACGGACAGATACAATCATAGGTAAGGGGGGGTGGGGGGGGGGGGGAGGGGGAGATGACAAGGAGAAAAAGTAGAGAGATGGGCAGACAGCAGATGGAAAAGTAGAGACAGACCGAGAGCAAGTAGGAGAGAGAGAGGAGGGGTGAGGGAGGGAAGGAAGGGGTGGTTGTTGTGAGAGTGATATAGTGGTCAGTGTGTGGCCATCGTTCTTTCTGACGGCTATCACCACCCCTTTTGAGTCCGTCGGGACACCTCACTTATCTTCCTGCCACAATACCCCTCCCCCAAATACATGTTTCCTCCCTCCAGCTTCATGTTGTTTCAGTGGTTTTGATCGAATGAGAAGCAAGAAAAAGAATATTGTTGGTGTGGCCTGACCATATTTATTTGTTTCAGGCGCGCGCGCGCGCGCGCGCGGTGTGTGTGTTTGAGAGAGAGAGAGAGAGAGGCGCGCGAAGGTTGTATGACGCTCTACCATGTCCTAAGAGAAAGCTTTTGAAATGCTACATTGATAAATTTGTTCCGAATGTACTTATTTCCCCCCAAACCACTTAGAGATTGAAAACTGAAGTGTATTGCCAGTGTAGACCGTTTCTTGTCCTCTTTTAATGCTCAGTGTAACAGCTATAATTTATGATGTTTTCTCAACAGAGAACAGATTATCTTCATAACATGATGTTCATGACACGATGTTCACAATGCAATATCATTGTTTAAAAGATTGTTATAATATGTTTCTGTATGGTACGTGTCGTTCACATGTCAACATTATGATTGTCCTGTATGTGTGATTTTGTATCATCGTCTGCTACCACGTTGAAAAAATAGCTTTTGAAATGTGAGACAGTATTGCCCTGTTTATGGTGTCTGTATTCATCCAGTACTGTGTACCGAGTCCCCCCCCCCCCCACCTCTCCAAAAGTAAATAAATGAATAGATAAATATATAAATAGAATTTTTAAAAAGCAGTGTAAACTAACAGGGAGAAAATGGTTGTGACATGATTAATACTGCCTGCTCGTTGACCCCGAATGTTGCTCCTTGAATGGCCTAGGCTGGCTGTAATTAGACCTGATGGGATTGTTTAGACTGACCGACAACCACTTGGCACCTTTCCGCGGGCTGGTCGATAGCAGATTAGGGGTCTTGTGGACTTCACCGACATCCAGTCTCTTCAAGACTGCAAGCTACAGTTTATTGCTGAGCGGTCGCAGGCATATATGAGCCTGGACGCGATTTTTATTATTGCGCGATTGTACACAAGCATTCTAACATGTGTATCTTTCATGTAATTTGTTACTAGCTGTGAACCTCCACTACAACTGTTGCACCATCAAGAAGCACAGCACACTTACACAACGATGGCACGAGTTCTGCCTCTGTTGTGTGAGGTAAAAATTCACTTTCCAGTTGCGTAACGGGCAGTTGATTAATAAGTGATTTAGGACTCTTAAATGATTTATGTGGACAACCATGAAATATGAGGGTACTATTAATAACTTTTGCACTATCGAGTGTAGACATATCGGCCCTCGACAGTCTGGTCACCAATATTCTGACCTCTGACGTTTTGGAACGCACCCCCCCCCCCTCTCTCTCTCTCTCTCTCATAACACACACACACACACACACAACAGAGACACAGACACACAGACAGACACACACACACACACACACACACACACAACACACACACACACACACACACACACACACACACACACACAAGAAAACTATTCTGAAACTCATTTTAAAGAAGTAACTTCAGATCAGTCTTTATCAGTTAAAATTTCAGAATCATTGGTTCACAGTCCTGTTAATGTATTGCTTTAAGTTTATGAAGTTAGTATTTTCGCGTTAAATTTTTCCTTCACATTGTTAATGTTAATTGTTAGTGTTAAGATCTTGTTCCATTTTACTATTTACCCACTTATTTATGTCTTTTACTCTGTCTCCCCTCTCCCCCCAATGCAACTCGCCTACCTCTCATCCTCCATTCCCCCCCCCTCCCCCGTCTAATATTATTCATAGTGAACAGACGTTAAATTAAAGAACGAACACACACACACACACACACACACACACACACACACACACACACACACACACACACACACACACACACACACACACACACACACACACACACACACACAACTTGTACATTTTCCGTTGATTCACAGGCGGATGGCCCACGCTGGAACCTTTGCGGACTGAAAAAAAAATGTTCACATTAAATGCCAAGGCAGAATGGTCACACACGTTCACCTGTGTGCATTACATGGACGAGTGTGTTACGTACAGTTTGCGTACTCAGGTCGTGACTGGAGATTCAGTTGGGCGGTAGCAGATCGGTTTGAAATAGCGCCAGAAGTGCTGGTGCACTGAGTATGAATTATATACTGTGTGTGTGTATGTGTGTGTGTGTGTGTGCGCGTGTGTCTGTGAGTGTGTTTGTGTGCGTGTGTTTGTGTGTGTGTGCGTGCGTGCGTGTGTATGTGTGTGTGCGTGAGTGTGTTTGTGTGTGCGTGTGTGTTGTAATAGGTAATAGTACCCTTTGGCCTAACGGTAGATTTACAATTGTTCTGTGCTATTTAAGATTGTTATGCACATACTGATGGCGGTCAAGGAGTGTTCTTTGACGAAATTATTGTTTGCAATTGATTCCTCCCTTTTGTAACCCATTTCCTCTTTCTGCTCTTCCTTTATTGTCTGTCTGATTCACTGTGCCTGTTGTGTCTGCTCTGTTTCAAGATTTATGGATGCCAACAGTATCTTGTATTGGCCTTGTCATCACTTCTACCAGGCAAAGTTTTTTTCCACTCATAACAAATGCAGTAACCTGTTTATTAAAAGCAAAAGCAATATATCTTTTTGTATCATTAGTTATGGAAAGTGATGGTCAAAATTTGAACATTGAAAAGACTTTTTTTTAGAGGTAGAAAGTTTTTCGCATAACCCAGAAACCACGGAGGAATGAGATGGAAGACCTGATTTCTCAATCTGGACACTGATTTTTTTTTCTTTTTATAGGTATAACTTCTCTTTGAGCTAGCTCTATGAGGGCAGTACCTGTCTTCTCTCCGTCACTGATTTACCTTCTCCAACACTGAATAGGGTCAGATATCCTTCACAAGTAGATGATCTGATCTTGGCATGCGAAATTTTTTTTCCTGGGCGTGATTTACTGCCGTGTAAAACCATGTACTGGATTGGAAGACGGGAGCTCTGCGTCGATCCGAGTCAGTGAGAAGTCTTGCTCTCAAAGAGTAAGGAAAGAAAAGGAAAGAAACAATTGCAAACATCGTAGAAAAGCAAGCAGACTTGAAAACTGTACAGCGGTTTCCTGTTATGCAGCAGATTTACGGTTCTGAGGCGTGGACAGTCAGCAAGCAAAGCCAGAATAAGATTGAGGCAGCCGAGATGTGGTTTCTAAGAAAACTGATGAGAGTTCCATGGACAGCAAAGAAAATAGACGAGACAGTCTTGATGGAGGCAGACACAAGAAGATCATTCATAAGGAAGATTAGGAAAAGACAGGCAACATTTGAGGAAAGGGGAATTGGAGCACTTGGTCACAACGGGAAAGCTGGAGGGAAAGGGAGCACCAGGTATACCCAGGGAGAAAATATTGGACGGACATGCGGGGTGGCTGAGGACAGAGAAGGTGAAAGATGTGCTTGCGGCAACAAGGGATAGATACATATGCAGGGCCATGATCGCCAACGTCATGCGGCAGGGAACATGATGATGATGATGATATGCCTGTTGCAGACTGTTCAGCAGTACATTACTGCTCTGACGGACGGCGGATCTGTGGTCGGGGTACATGGCTACACATGATACTTGCCTGTGTACATACATGTACACGACCGTGGTTTGATTCCTGCATTCTTTTCTCTCACTCATAGCTCCTATCAGTCTAGGCTTGCTGTCCACATCTACTTCTACCCCTCATTCCAGTGCCTTAACCCCCTTTCTCTCTCTATCGCACACACATTCCATGTCACCACCAACCCTTCCTTTGCTTTCCCCCGCCATCACTCTCACATTCTATAGGTTTAGGTGCACAACAGAGTAATTGATTAGGTATGCATATTAATCTTTTCTTTTTGCATACACGTATATATATACCTAATACAGAAAGTTCGAAGAACTTGTAGATGGCCAGTTCTTTGTTCAAGTAAGTTTTTAATCGATAAATATTCAGTCAGTAAGAAAGAGTTGGGACTTTGGCGGAGTTTCACTATGTTGCCCTTTCTTCAGAACAGGGACCTCTGGTCCTACAAATGTGAGTAAAGCTTTTTTGTTTTGTTTTGTTTTCTTAGTACAGTATTTTCGGAGTGATGCCCGTGAATGTTAATTTCTCTTTCAGTTTATGTAGTACTGAGTAGTAAGATTTACGCAAGTCGATATGAGTGCTTGATGTTTAAGCTTCACAGTTAATCCCATGTTTGCTTATTCTTCTTGTTTAAAGATTTAATAATCAAATGAAATGTATCATGTGTATTTTTGATAGAATGTATCAAAGTGTGTCATGTTTATCTTTCAGTTGAATGTGCGGTTTGTTGCTAAAGAGATATTGTTTAGTCACATGTAATAATAATACATTTGAGTATTCCTACTGATCTCACTTTCCCCGTTCCCTTCGTGCAATAAAGAAGTTCTCATTTTGCAAAACAAACATTTTTTCGTCGTCAACATCAACCAAAAACAACTATCGAACCCGGAGAACCTCCAATACAATTTGGAGTTGGAGGAAAGAAGGAATACAGCGCGATAAACAAGAAGATTGGCAAGAAATAAAGAATGCAAGAAGAGGGCTGTCGAACAACACAGTGAAGACATCGAAACAAAATGAAAAATAACCCTTTAACAATAACGACACAAAGCAAGCATTCAAGATTGTTAAAAACAACCAAACAAACCAAAATAAAGTTGGCACCACTTAAGATGAAGACAGCAACTGTTTCAGACAGGAAAAAGACATGAAAAGATGGAATGAGTGCTGCTGTGAACTGTACAATAAACGGACAAAGGCGATTTAAGTGTGCTGACAGTACAAGATTCATCAAATGAGGATGACTTCCCAGTGTTGCGTGAAGAATTTGTAACATAACAGTAAAGTCGCTTAAATGTGGTTAAGCTGCAGGCATTGACGTCATCCTTGCACAATTCCTAAACATGGTTGAGAGGCAGTTAACTAATATCCTAACTGCCATCTGCCAGCAAAATCAGACACACAGGCGAGTGAGCCACGACAGTGACCCAATCGCTAATTATCACCCTTTCCAAGAAAGGAGATCTCCAGCTCTGTCAGAACTACTGAATAATCAGTTCGGTCAGCCATGCCACGAAAATAATGCTTAAAATCATTCTTAGAGATTTCAGCTTCAAGCAGATACCATTATTATTGAAGAACAGACTGGGTTCCGCAAGGGCAGAAACAATCAAACAAATCTTGAACTTGCGTACTCTTTACGAAAAACACCTTCAACACGAGAGGTAGTTCTACCACGTCTTCATAGACATCAATAATGTATTTGACATAAGATAGCAGGAGGCACTATGGATAATACTGAAGAAATCTAATATCAGAAAAAGATGATCAATGTTATGCAGCAACCATACTTAAAAACAACCAGTACAGTATTTACACGAGATGCTATTAGAGAGTGGTTCCATAGTTTGGTTGGAGTTTTCATGGCTTTCTTATGTCTCCCACACATTTTAATGTGTTGCTGGAGTACATCATGACTGACGCACTTGAAAATCATGTCAGCACATTCACTGTTAGAGGAAGAGCAATTGTGAACTTTCGCGCTTTGCAGATGACACTGATGAGCAAGAACTTGCCAAGCTTATTAAGAGACTAGATGGAATGTTGACAAGACACGGCATGGAAATCAGAGCCGAGAGGACGAGTTAATTGCCAACTACAAGACCACCATCACTTCTGATATAAACGTTCATGGAATGACGCTAGCAACTGTCCAGTTATTCACTTACTTGGGATTCATCACTAGAATGAGAGATCCACACAAGAAATCCTCGCAAGGGCAGCAAAGGTAACATAAGCATTTGCCCGACTGAAACCTGTATAGAAGGACAAGAACATCTCCATGAAACTCAGCATCAGGTTCTTTTGTGCGCTGGTTTGTTTTATAATCCTGTATGCGTGCGAGACATGGACCCTCACAGTGAATTTGGAAAGACGAATCCAAACCATGGAGATGTGTTATCACAAGGTATTAGTATCACATACATTGTTCATATCACCGTTGAACAAGTGCGCCAAGCCATCAGTCAGCACACTGGGCCATTGAAGATTTGCTGACATCAGTTAAGAAAAACTACGTTAATATGGTCATGTAACGAGATCCAATGGCCTTGCTAACTCAGTCCTCCATGGAACTATTGAAGAAAGGAGACAGAGGGGAAAACAGAAACAACAACAACAACAAACAAACAAACAAACAAACGATGGACTGACATAATGGACGGAGAAATGATTTGCAGACACCCAAGCTTTTGCACACAAACAACAGAGCTGGAGGAATCTGGTGCACAGTTCTTAAGTTCTGAAGGGACTCTATACAGTGTTAAGAGAGAAGAAGGTTTCTTCATGAAGGATTCTTCGCACCTTGACAGTCCCACATATGCAGTGCCCAAATTTCCTATCATATGAAAACATGATATTTACACTTCCTGCACTTTCCAGCAACTGATTAGACAGTCATACATCCATAATGATGATCATCATGGTTAACTGTTACTGTGCTAGTTTTAAAGTGACGTCATCTCGAGTTACCCACTAAATGCGGTGTGACAAACTCTCCAGTGTTTGCTTGCTTCTTCTTTCTTTATTGTTATTGATGTACGCAGTTGATCGAAACTATCAATAATCGGCCATTTTGTACACGTTCTTATTCCACTTAGCATTCAATTATATCGGCAACTTCTTCACCCTGTTTAGTCAGTGGAAAAGGAGACGAGGGATTGAGATATAAAGTTATTCACTCATTAAGTCGAATCACAGAATCACCAAATGCCACCAAGCAAATGATGTGCCACGGATTGTTGGTAATTTAATTGGGCTGACAGAACAATATTAGACGTAGAGGTGGTGGTGATGGGTGGGAGGAGGAGTGGTAGTGGATACAGCCTGAACCCAAATCCAGAGACCAAAGGTGTAAACTAGAAGCCGGACGAGGACAGACAGAGGGCACAAAGAAAGGTTTAGCATAACCACCACTGCCTACTCTCAGCTCACAGGGGGGATCTGCAGGTCAAAGCCTTGGAGTCCCACCTCCACCCCCCACTTTCTCCTGCCCTCACTCCCCCTACAGCCGCCGTCCGCTCCCTCTCTGGCCCATGTATTGTTGTGAGCTAGGGTGGCCCGGGCCGGGGCCTTAGTGGTGCTTAGATTGTCTTCATTAGCTGCTTGGGCTTGACACCGGCTCAGACTGGACCACCTCACAGCTCTCTCTCTCTCTCTCGCTCTCTCTCTCTCTCTCACTCTCTTTCAATTGTATGTTTCTTTGTCTGTCTTTCTCTGTCTCTGTTTGTCTGTGTCTCTCACTGTCTGTCTGTCACCCTGACCTCGTTACAGAAGGTGGGACTTCGCTTCTCCAGTGACTTTTCAGCTTGTCTGCTTGTTTGTCTCTCACCTTCTCATCCCTCCCCTCCCCTCCACTTTTCCTCTCTCCTGCAGCCGTTTGCTATTTTTTATGCCTTTAAAGGGACTGTTTCTTCACATCGTAATAATTCTTACCAGGTAAATCATAAGACTGTGTGTGCTGGCTGACCGGCTTGAGGAGTTTGCAAAGTAGAGGTATGCCGGGGATGGCTGACCGGCTTGTGGAGTTATTTGCAAAGTAGAGGTATGCCAGAGATCGGTCCTGGACGTGCTAATTGCAAGTGACCGTCTCCCACTCTCCAAGTGAACTACAATCTATGGTGCTCCGTGTCCATGTCCATTTGGCCTATTAATTGGTTTAATTTTGAAAACAAGGAGTTGATTGATACCTTTGTGCCGCCTAGTCCCGTACAGACCTATAGTTTTGAAAACTGGACTCGATTCATATCGAGATTTTGCTTTAACTGTTCAGGTGGTTCTCTCAGCTGGGTTGATATCAGGATTTCGTTTGTTATCGCGCTGTCCAGCCAATCAGGAATTAGCACACATCCAGAAGAACCTGGCATGCCGTGAGAGTTTGGGTAGTGTGGGGCAATGGGCTCCAGAGACCTGTCGATAACAGTATTTGGGCAGAGGTGGGAGTGGTGGGTGGGTATGGGAAAGAGAAATGGGGATTTGGAAGACTGAAAGGGATGATGGTCAGAAATGAAACCGGGAAATCTTTTCTATGGAAAAAAAAATAACAGCAGAAGCATGAGTCACCCATTCACCAGAATCTGGATATTCTGTTGCATGAAACCGGAAGATGATTCAGACGCTTCTGGAGCCTGGATGTTAGATGGCAGACAAACTGAGCGTGTATAGACATAGACACACGTGTCGAACATGTACTTTCACAACGGATGGTGGCAGACGGTATTGAGTGGGTCTGGATGTCTATGAATATTGGCTGATTCGGAATTGACTGTAGCTCATAATCACAAACAACTAAATCGGCATTCCAAAGCAGTCTCGCAAAGCAACCGCCACCCACGCCCGTCCCTGAGATTCCTATAGTTGACCACGTGCTGTGTATAGGGAGTCCAGGCTGGTTTTCTGTAGTGTATAGTATAGAATTGTCCAGCCGTCATCATGGATCACTTAATGCACTTGCATGATCAATGAAATATGGCTTCAGAAAGTAGCCTCCTCCGTATTGCCCACCTCCATCTCTTCTTCCACCACGTCCTTGTTCTCCTTTCTCCCTTTTTCAGATAGTGTGCCAAGTAGCAAGGGATTTGTCTTACAGGCTTAGGATTTCTGGATAGTCATTTAGACTTCTTAGCGTTACGCATTTCTCGAATGTAAACGCTTTGAATTGGCATATTGCTTTTAATGACTTTGAAGGCCTTGTAGGAAGAAAAACCAGCCACTGAAAAAAACAACAACAAACAAACAAAAAAAACAAAAAACAAATAACACTAATAACTGTGATACTTGGTGCATCAGCATCAGCAACAACAGTTGTAGATACTGTTGCTTGTAGAATCTCAAAGCATTGCTGTAAAACTGTGAATATATGGTAATGTGGCACGGAGAGGTAAAAACCAAAAACCAAAACAAAACAAAAACAACAAACAAACAAACAAGAAAACAAATCTAAATAAACGGAGAAACTTGACCTTTATCCAAGGAAACACCGTGCCTGTAAGGAAGACATCCAGTAAATTGCATGACTATATTAGTTTTTACATTGACATGTTTTCTGCCCATATACATTGTCGATGATTGAGCACTGGGAGAGCACATCCCAGAAAATGAAGCGAGCATTTTACCTTTTTTAGTTTAGTAGTGTTGGCATCAGAGGAACTGATTCAGATGAAGGTAAGGATCCACTTGAGTGTTTTATCAATCTCGGTCAGGAACTATCAAACAAAAAAACAGAAATCAAAGAGTATAGAATACGTGCGTGCATATACACACACTCTCTCTCTTTCTCTCTCTTTCTCTCTCTTTCTCTTTCTCTCTCACACACACATACACACACTCATATACACACACACGCACGCGCGCGCGCAGAGGAGAAGATGTAATTTTTCGTGAGTCTTCACACACACACACACCCCCCACCCCAGTGTCAAGTTTGCGCCTTCGTATTTACTACACTCGGTGTAGGAAGTGGACTTAAGTTGTGTTTCTGCTCTCTTCACGATCCACAGGGCTGGTGGTTGACAAGAGAGTGTCGTCACACATACACAGACAGACAGACACACACACACACACACACACACACACACACACACACACACACACACACACACACACACACACACACACACACACACACACTCTCTCTCTCTCTCTCTCTCTCTCTCGCTGTTTCTGTGAGGGGATTCTAATGGCTGCAACCGCAAGTTTTTAGTATTCCTTACGGACTCTTCAGCCAGGTGCGAGACATTCCACAGCAGGATTTGACCGGGTGAAGAGGGAACTTCTGCTTTAAGGGGTAAACGAGTTTTAACTGTTTGAACGTGATCCGCCTTCATGAGATGTTCCACACACACACACACACACACACACACACACACACACACACACACACACACACACACACACACACACACACACACACACACACATACACAAAGCAAGCAAGCAAGCGCACACACGCACATATTTATCTGAACTCCCGCCGGCCACAGACACATCTTACACTTTGTGGTACTAAGCAGCTTCGTCACTCAACAGGATACCCGTGGAAGAGACCATTTACGGATGTTTGACAGATCGCTTTTGCATTTTAATGATAAGAGTTTAAACAGAAAAGAAATGGCAGTTGGAATTGTCTGAGAGTCAGCAGTAGCCATTGGGAGCCTATTGAAGCTGGGTTGAAGGCAGATAGAGAGAAAGGGAGAATGGTCAAACAACACCAATTTTCACTGGTGATCATGGTTTTGCTTGATTGATGTCAACGATTATTTGTCACGTGAGCAGTAGGTTTCAGAGCTGTCAAAGTAAGTCATTTGGATTGTTTTGAAGCCTCCGAGCATTGTGAGACACATAAAAGACAGGTTGTCGAAAGCGAGTAACTGCTCTCCCCCCACCCCCACCTCCTCTCTCTCTCTGTGGCCATGGCCATGTCTCTGGTTAAAAGCGGGTGACCGTTGTTAGATGTATACAGTACAAAGTAACCCCGTTATAAAGTGTCCCCGGTAGTTATTTGATAGTCGGGGATCGGTACACTAGCGGTTGTCATCACACTACTGGAGCGAGGTCGGGAGAGAGGGGTGTAGGGTCGGCAAAAGAAGCTGTCATTTGCAATACCAGGTGCCTGTCATTACGTGTACAGGCAGCATTATTACTGGTGTGGAGACTCGTGAGCGTCTCCTAGGGGTTGGCAGGTGGATACACAGGGAGAGACTATGGTAACCGTTAGTGACAGCCTGCTTGACATTCTTTTACATTGAAGTCGTCAGTTTTCACATTCTTTGAAGCCTTGATGGGAATGTTGGACATTGTATGGCCTTCACAGTCTTTCAGACTGTTGTCACGTTTTATTAATTAATTAATTTATTGATGTTGTGTTTTAGTTTTTGTCGCAGACACACTTAGGTAGATTTCGATCTGAAATTTTCAGCTATTTTTATCAGTCAAGTTTTGGCTGGCAGGGAGGAGAGCATTTGAGCTGTTTTGCGATCGGCACGTGGGCAGTTTACATTGTGTGTGTGTGTGTGTGTGTGTGGTGTGTGTGTGTGTGTGTGTGTGTGGTGTGTGTGTGTGTGTGTGTGTGTGTTGTGTGTGTGTGTGTGTGTGTGTGTGTGTGTGTGTGTGTATGGTGTGTGTGTGTACATGTGTGTGTGTACATGTGTGTGTACATGTGTGTGTGTGAACGTGTAGATGTCTGTGTATGCAGGTGTGTGCGCATGCGCATTCCCTCGCAGAACTGTGTGTTAAAGCTCTGCACAGGTGAAGCAGTGTTTTCTTGTCGGCACCCCAGTCCGTGTGAGTTATGACTCGGAAGAATGTACAGAGCTTTCTGGCATGAGGATTTAAGATGCTGGATACGATTTATGATATTCAACTTTTGACCAAAGTTCACTCCCAGAAATTTAGCTTCTTTTCCAACTGGAATGATGGACTTTCCCAGATGGCTTTCTTGATCACGCCGTAACCGATACACGAAATGTTTACGAAAAAGTCGTAGCTCTACACAAGAGTTCCATGGAATATTTAAATGATATGATACGCTACTAAATGCCCAACTCCAGGGCTGGACATTCATTTCATAAGACCCAAGCATCTGAATTGTGCCCAGTGTAAGACTCATTTTATACTTCCTTTATTCACTCGTATCTTTCTTATGTGATAGATTGCCTTGTCCAAAGAAAACGAATACTGTAAGCGAAGTAGTCACACGACAAGCACATCAGTCTGTCAAAAATTTCCTATTCCATTTTTCCATAACAATCAATAGCTCCCAGTTCAATATCAACTAAAACGGGTGTAAACTTTGATAATGAATATCGACTTTAATGAAACGGTCAGTTCTCTTAAAACGGTTATTACCCACCTTCTTTTTTTTGTTTTTTTGAAAGATCAGTAATGAAAAATGTGAGAGATAATTTTCAACTCTATTTTCCCAAGGCAATGAATGCAAAAATATAGGCCTATAGTGTTTAATACTCAAGTAGCACACAGTTTTAGAATACTGCCACATGCCTAGCACCCAACTCTAGTAACTACACGCATATAGTTACTTTTCTGATGTTAGTTGATACGCATTTATTGGTAAGAATGCTTTTCATTTTCTTGAATGCTGTTTTAGTTTGGCCAGTTCTGCTGGATATTTCAAATGTGTTTCTGCCGTCTGGTGAGGAGACTATTTAAACTTGTCAGCATATCTCAGTGTTGTGCCATTTGCTGTTATTTTACAAGAGAGGGTTTCTTGTTTTTACTGATTACTGTGACTTCAGTCTTTTCACTGTTTAGATCTAGCCCTTTATTTCTTCGTTCCACACCGTCTTTTTCATTTTCTGCAATTAGAACGATGTCGTCTGAATAACAAAGCTTATTTACCATTTTTCCTCTGATCTTTATCCCAGGACATATTTCTAGGTTTGTCATGATGGTTTGGCTGTGACAGAATACATCCTTGTCTAATCTCTCTTTTGGTATTTTATAGAGGTTGCATCATTTTCTATTCTCGTTGCTGCTCTTTGTTCTCAATGCATATTCCTGATCATTCTTAGATCTCTTCCATCAGTATTGAGCTGTTCCAGTTGGTTGATCAATTCTTCGTGTTTAACAACACAAGCGTTTGCATAATTAACAAAACATAAATGTAGATATCCCTATTCAACTCAGTTGGTCTTTGTATGAGAGTTCTAAGGATATGTGTGACATTAATAGTTCCTTTCCCTTCAACAAATCCATTGTCCTTCTACTGTTTCTGATTTGATTCTGCTCTTTGTCCTCATCATGATTGTTTTGATAGAATCTTTGTCACCTTGACGCCTCAGGCTGATTGTACGATGGAGTTGGCTTTCTATAGCCCCTGCTTTCTTTGAAGTGCAGTGAAAATTGACCGACATATCTTTACGTATTTTCTCGGTGTCCATAAACTTCATTTAGGAGGACTGTTACTTTTTCAATACTAAATTGATCTAGAGCCTCGGTCATTTATAATGTTATTATAGTAATATTGTCTGGTCTTGGAGCTTTTCCCTCTTTCATCCTTTTCATCGCTGCTCCAGGTAGGTCTTTCATTATTGGTAGTCATTCAACGTTCTTTCTAATGATATCTTCTCCCCTAATATCATCGTCAGCGTGCTCTCCCTGTCTAATAACACTTGCATCATCTTTTGGTTTTAAGTAACCAGTTCATGTGCACGTCTTGTTCCTGTGAGCAGTTTCTTCAGTATTTCCGTACATAAACTTAGGGTCTGTTTTGTGTCGGTCTTCTGTTTCTTTTTTCTTTTGTTTTTGGCTAAGCTTCCATAGTATCGTCATTGCACTTTTTCTTGGTTTGCTTATGTTTTTTGTTTGTTTTGTTTATTTGTTTGTTTTTTTCCCCTCTTTTTCCTTCAGTTTCCCTCGCCCATCCATGAAGACTGAAATTTGGTTTGTCATTCAGTTCTTCATTGCTTTTCTTTCAATTCTAGGGATTTTTCTCAAACTTCATTTGTTGAGTTTTCAGATTTGTCAATTTTTCCTCACTCTCGTCAACGTTCTCCAGGGCACTGAATTTGTTTGGAACATATACGCTAAATTTTGCACAAGTTGATTCATCTTTAAGAATCTAAGATTTGGTTTTGTATTAGTTATGGTTTGTCGTTTTTCTCTGTAGTTTCAATCTATATTTTCATATTACAGGATTGTAGTATTTGATGCAATCTCACCTGGCAATATTTGTGCTATCTGTAAATAATGTCTAAATCTGTTATTCATCAGGATGTAATCAATTTGATTTCTTGTGCTGTCTCCCGGATTTATTTAGGTCCATTTTCTTCTGTTAGGTTGCTCAAACCAAGTGTTCCCTATTTCGCGTGCCAAGGCCATAAGGTCCAGCTATGTCATCTACGTTTTCTTGTCCCACTAAAGCATTAAAATCTCACATTATTATTGTAATGTTTTGTGATTTATATTGAGTTTTGGGTGTCTCTAATTCTACATAGAAGTTATGAATTTCTTTCTCAGTACTTTTGGATGTTAATGCATAATTATACTCGGGCTATATTGATATCAAATGGCTTGCCCTCCAGTCTGATTAGTAAAAATTCCTCCTTGCAACTGATACTGGAAAGTCTCTCTCCTCACACTCCTTGATCTGTCTGCAGCCTTCGATACCATTGACCATGGTATTCTCCTTTCTAGACTTCATCATACTTTTGGCATCTCTGACATTGCTCTCTCCTGGTTCACTTCATATTTATCAAACAGAAAACAAACTGTTCTCATCAATGGCACTTACTCTCAACCTGCATACCTGACCTGTGGTGTTCCACAAGGATCTGTCCTTGGCCCTGTTCTTTTCACTCTTTATACCTCCCCCCTGTCCACCATCATCAACTCCCACTCTATAAAACACCACTTCTATGCTGATGACACCCAACTTCAAGACAGTGACTCACCTGATAATATACAGTGCCTGTTGACTCGCACCACTGAGTGTTACTCGGACATTAAGAACTGGATGACGTTCAACAAACTTCAGCTTAATGACGACAAGACAGAAGCTATCCTCATTGGCACCCGTCAGAAACTTTCTCAGCTGCCTCCTTTTCTCTCCCATTATGTAACACATCAGTCCCAATTTCTGATTCAGCTAAAAACCTTGGTGTCTGCATTGACTCTACCCTCTCCATGAACAACTTTGTTTCTCAAACTGCCAGATCTTGCTACTATCATCTCCATCGTATAAGCCTGATCAGGAAGTATCTCTCTGTCGAAACAACTGCAAAACTCGTTCTCTCCTTCATAATATCTCGCATTGACTATTGCAATTCACTCCTGTCTGGTCTTCCTGCCTCCACCATTCACATCCTACAGCGCATTCAAAACAATGCTGTACGCCTTGTACTCAAAAAGAAAAAAGCTGACCACATATCTCCTCTCCTGGCACAACTTCACTGGCTCCCTGTATCAAAGTGCATACAGTACAAACTAGACACCATGTGCTACAAAAACCTCAATAACGCAGCCCCGATTACCTGTCAAGCCTACTTGAGATCTATGTTCCCTCACGTACCCTCCGCTCTGCCTCCGATCCTCTGACTTTTCGCTTTCCACGCACTAAGCTCAATACCTATGGTCCACGAGCCTTCTCTGTTTCTGGTCCACTCTCCTGGAACAAACTTCCTCTCTCAGTCCGTCAGCAACCTACTTTTGTCTCCTTCAAGTCCGTTCTCAAAACTCACCTTTTCTCCTCTGCATAAAATCCTAACCTCACTCAACCCCCCTCTGCAGCCTGTCTCCGCTCGGAAGGGAATCACTTTGTTATAATATGTAATTGTATATGATATGCTCTCTATAATTTTCCATTGCTTTTATTCTTGTTTTTATTGCTTTTATTCTTTCTCCCCATTTATAGCCATGCGTGTGTGTGTGTGTGTGTGTGTATGTGTGTGTGCGTGTGTGTGTGTGTGTATGTGTGTGTGTGTGTGTGTGTGTGTGTGTGTGCGTGCGTGTGTGTGCGTGCGTGCGTGCGTGCGTGCGTGCGTGTGTGTCTGTTTCAGCGCTTAGATTTGATTTTGTCGAGATTTTGCGCTATATAAATATTGTAATTATTATTATTATTAAAAATTGGTCTAAGATAGCCCGTATTTTTTTTTTATAGACTTTGACTTGTCATTGTCTGTGATGATGCCTACCGCCCTTGTATGTGTGTCCCCTCCAAAATATATGATTTTATGCTTGCCCGATGTTGTCATGCCTGTTCCCTTCCATATCATCTCTCGTAGTCCTAAAAGATTGTTGTTCAGTCTTTCCATTTCTATCTTGACATTTTCTAGTTTTCCTTTCTGAAGCATTTTTCTAACATTCCATGTTGTATTTCTTTTAATCTGATCGCAGTAACTTAATGACGGTCTGATGTCAACCTGTTCAGCATGATTTTCCGGACGAAGGTGCTCCTGTGGAGCCCCTGTTTACGTCCTTCTCTTTTCTCTTTTTTCTGTCTGCCCATGATGTATATCAGATATATACCATGAAGATATACCAGAGCCACTAATGTTAGGTTTGTTCCAGTAATTAGAAAGGGAATATATTTTTGATACCCTAGTATAAGAGGCTAGATTGTGATGCTTGTGATATGGAATTGATAATGGTTAATAGCTGAATACGTCTATAGCGTCACATTTCTTGCCCATTTTGGGGGGAGCGTGTTTGTTTTATGACTTAAATTGGCTTGTTTTTGTTAACTGTTTGTGTCAGGTGTCGATTTTGTGTGTTGTAGTGTTTGTGCGGTAGGTTGGTAGGGTTATGGTATTTTTATTTTTTAATCTTGTTTGAGGTTAGACATTGAATGTGTAGACTGATCTTTTAGGTACGATTTGTTTGTTTATTTATTTGTTTTTTGGGGGGGCGCCTTTTTGGGCGGGAAATATGTCTTTTCAGGCTTCCTCTCCTCATCCCCTTATTCCAAGACTATGTATGTTCCGTCAGGTTGAGGCATTGACTGCTTACAGTTGGTTTAGACTGAAGCATTGATTGTTTACGTTTGTTTTAGGCTGAGGCAATGACTGTTTATAGTTGTTTTAGACTGAAGCATTGACTGTTTACATTTGTTGTAGATTGAGGCAGTGAGTACTTACAGTTGTTTTAGGCTGTACGTTTGTTTTAGGCTGAGGCATTTTTCTAGTCTTTTTAGGCGAAGGCATTGACTGTTTATAGCTGTAAGCTGAGGCATTGACTATTTACAGTTGTTTTAGATTAAGACATTGACTGTTTACAGTTCTTTTAGGCTGAGGCTTTGACTGTTCACAGTTCTTTTAGGCTGAGGCGTTATTTACATTTGTTTTAGACGGAGGCATTATCTGTTTACAGTTGTTGTAGGCCGAGACATTAACTGTGTACAATGTTCAGACTGAATGAAACATTTTCTGTTTAAATTGTTTTGGGTTGAGGTGTTGAGTGTTTTCAGTTGCTTTTGGTTGAAACATTTGACTGTTTTCAGTTGTTTTAGGCTGAAACATTAACTGTTCAGATTCCTTGGGGGTTGGTTATGGAAGTTTAGAAATGATTATCACAGACTTGTTTACTTTCTTTCTTTCTTATTTTCTTGACCCTTTCTTTCTTCGTTTCTGCCAATGACATTTTCCACTCCCCCTCAGTTTTCCTTTTCAACCACCGAATCGAATTTCTTTCATTTCTTTCCTTCTCCACTCCCTTCCGTCTTTATTTTCAAATCACTGTTATTTCTGTCTTTCTTGTCAAGTTCATTGCGAAAGCACCAAGATAGTTGCCTTGATTTGCCGTCCTTGCCTCTCTCCCTATCCCTTTTGTGGATATTTATTCATTAATTCACATATTCATTCATTTACCATCAACTCGCATTCCCACCTCTCTTCCTTCTTCATTTTTTCTGAAACACCTAGCACTAACCTAGCGTATTTTTGTCGTCTGCACCCACCATCCTCCACCCCTGTCTTGACAGGTTTCATCTCGTCATACCTTAATAATAAATCTGTTTCTGGCACAAAACCATTATGATAAATCTGTTTCTGGCACCAAACCATTACGATAAGTCTGTTTCTGGCGCCAAACCATTATGATAAGTCTGTTTCTGGCGCCAAACCATTATGATAAGTCTGTTTCTGGCACCAAACCATTGTGATAAGTCTGTTTCTGGCACCAAACCATTAAGATAAATCTGTTTCTGGCACCAAACCATTATTATAAGTTGTTCTGGCACCAAACCATTATGATAAGTCTGTTTCTGGCACCAAACCATTACGATAAATCTGTTTCTGGCGCCAAACCATTATTATAAGTGTTTCTGGCACCAAACCATTATGATAAGCCTGTTTCTGGCACCAAACCATTATGATAAGTCTGTTTCTGGCCCAAACCATTATGATAAGTCTGTTTCTGGCACCAAACCATTATGATAAGTCTGTTTCTGGCACCAAACCATTATGATAAGTCTGTTTCTGGCACCAAACCATTACGATAAGTCTGTTTCTGGCACCAAACCATTATGATAAGTCTGTTTCTGGCACCAAACCATTACGATAAGTCTGTTTCTGGCACCAAACCTTTACGATAAGTCTGTTTCTGGCACCAAACCATTAGATAAGTCTTTGTGTTTCTGGCGCCAAACCATTATGATAAGTCTGCTTCTGGCACCAAACCATTACGATAAATCTGTTTCTGGCACCAAACCATTATGATAAGTCTGTTTCTGGCGCCAAACCGTTATGATAAGTCTGTTTCTGGCACCAAACCGTTATGATAAGTCTGTTTCTGGCGCCAAACCGTTATGATAAGTCTGTTTCTGGCACCAAACCATTATGATAAGTCTGTTTCTGGCGCCAAACCGTTATGATAAGTCTGTTTCTGGCACCAAACCATTATGATAAGTCTGTTTCTGGCGCCAAACCATTACGATAAGTCTGTTTCTGGCGCCAAACCATTATGATAAGTCTGTTTCTGGCGCCAAACCGTTATGATAAGTCTGTTTCTTGGCACCAAACCATTGTGATAAGTCTGTTTCTGGCGCCAAACCATTACGATAAGTCTGTTTCTGGCGCCAAACCATTATGATAAGTCTGTTTCTGGCACCAAACCGTTATGATAAGTCTGTTTCTGGCACCAAACCATTATGATAAGTCTGTTTCTGGCACCAAACCATTATGATAAGTCTGTTTCTGGCACCAAACCATTATGATAAGTCTGTTTCTGGCACCAAACCATTATGATAAGTCTGTTTCTGGCACCAAACCGTTATGATAAGTTGTGTTCTGGCACCAAACCGTTATGATAAGTCTGTTTCTGGCACCAAACCATTGTGATAAGTCTGTTTCTGGCACCAAACCATTGTGATAAGTCTGTTTCTGGCACTAAACCATTATGATAAGTCTGTTTCTGGCACTAAACCATTATGATAAGTCTGTTTCTGGCACCAAACCATTATGATAAGTCTTTTCTGTTTCTGGCACTAAACCATTATGATAAGTCTGTTTCTGGCACCAAACCATTATGATAAGTCTGTTTCTGGCACCAAACCGTTATGATAAGTCTGTTTCTGGCACCAAACCGTTATGATAAGTCTGTTTCTGGCACCAAACCATTATGATAAGTCTGTTTCTGGCACCAAACCATTGTGATAAGTCTGTTTCTGGCGCCAAACCATTATGATAAGTCTGTTTCTGGCACCAAAGCGGACCTGATTGTGTGTGAACTGTGTGGTGATGAGATGTGGATGAAGACCCCTAGACAACTGTGAGGATAGACTGATGGCCAGTCTGCAATGGAAGAGGAACCAGGATGTTTGTGGGAGAGAGAGAGAAAGAGAAAGAGAGAGAGAGAGAGAGATGCGGTTAGAAGTAGTGAGGGAAAAGAAATTAGTTTTTGCGGTTACGTGTTGAGGATGGTAGGCAGAACTGGGTATAGATTTGTGTGTGTGTGTGTGTGTGTGTGTGTGTGTGTGTGTGTGTGTGCGTGCGTGCGTGCGTGCTTGCGTGCGTGCGTGCGTGCGTGCGTGTGTGTGTGTGTGTGTGCTTTTATTTTTTATGTCTATCATCATCATCAGTCCCGTAGTCTGGTTGACCGTTGGGGCACAACTGAAGATTTTGCAACCAGCTTCCTCCACTCCTCACGGTCCTCAGCTTTCCGCAGAATGATGTTCCATTCAAGGCCAGTCCACTCTCTGATATTGTCTTCCCATCTTTTTCTCTGTCTGCCTCCTCGTCTCCCTCCCTGTACTGTTCCCTGCAAGACGGTCTTGACCAGTCCAGATGATCGTGTGACGTGCCCGTACCACCTCAGTTTGCGTCTTTTCACTGAAGTCAGGAGGTCTTCATACGGCCCGATGGCGTTTTCGATTGGGGTTTTCACTTCCTTATTGGTTATATGATCTTTGTACGAGATACCAAGGAGTTTGCGGAAGCATCTCATCTCCATTGCCTGTATCCTTCTTTCAATGTCTGCTGTTATGGTCCATGTTTCGCATGCATACAAAAATATTGACATGACCAGGGAACGCATCAGTCTGATCTTGGAGCCGATAGAGATATTCTTGTCGTTCCAGATGACTTTTAGCTTGGTCATTGCATCTGTGGTCTGGGCAGTCCTGGAAAGTACTTTGGGCTTTGATCCTTCATCTGATACTATAGCTCCCAGACATTTAAAGCTATGGACTGTCTCAAGTTTCTTGTTGTCTATGGTAATGTCAGTTCTGATGCCATTGGTATTATTTGTCATCAACTGGGTTTTCTCTGCACTGATCTGCATACCATATGCTGTGGAGGCCTCATCAAGATGTTTTATCAAGCTGACCAGCTCTTGCTCTTGCCCAGCTAGTCCGTCAATGTCGTCAGCAAAACGCAAGTTTGTGATTGTTCTACCTCCGATGCTGACTGTTCCCCGTGGTCTTCAAGTGCGTCAGCCGTTATTCTCTCTAAGAAGATGTTAAAGAGAGTGGGGGAGAGCAGGCATCCTTGGCGTACTCCAACTGTGGTTCGGAACCATTCTCCTATGTTGTTGTCATGGTAGACTGCACTGGTCGCTTTTTTGTAGAGGTATTCTATGGTTCTGATCAGGTTGGCATTGATGTTGTACAGCCTCATGGTTGCCCACAAGGCTGCGTGCCAAACTCTGTCGAATGCCTTCTTGAAGTCCACGAAGACGTGGTAAAGGCCTTGCTGGTGTTGCAGGTATTTCTCACAGAGCAATCTGAGGTTGAAAATTTGCTCTGTGGTACTTCTTCCTGGTCTGAAACCTGCCTGCTGTTCTTTTATTATCTCCTCAGCTTGTGGCTTCAGTCTACTCAGAAGGATTTTTAGCATGACCTTACTTAGATGGCTGATCAGGCTGATGGTACGGTAGTTTTGGCACAGTTGTAGGTTGCCCTTCTTCGGGAGAGTGATGATCAGGGACTGGGTCCAAGGTGTTGGCCACTCGCCAGATCTTATTGCAGATGATGAGTAACATATCTATCATGGCCTCTCCTCCTGCCTGGACCAGTTCTGAGGGAATGTTGTCCACTCCTGCCGACTTGCCTTTCTTCAATGATTTTATTGCAGCTTCAACTTCTTCTCGCACGATGGGGTAGCTGTCGTTGTTGGTTGGTGGAGGAACGTCTAGCACCTTGGGATCTCTTGTTGTTGTGTGTGTGTATAATTTGGAGCACCTCTTCAGAATATCTTGATCTTCTGTGAGACATTTCCCTGCTTTGTTCTGTATGGTAGTGGTTCTGCCTTGTTTTGAGCTTGTTAGTCCTTTCACAAGCTGGTAGGCTTTCTTGCTGTTATTTTTCTGCAGGTTTGCTTCGATATCTTGGCATTGTTCTTCGATCCATGTCTCCTTTGCTTTCCTCATGCCTTCCTTAACTTGCTGGTTGGCTTCTCTGTATCATTTAGTTCCTTCATCCGTACTCTTCTTTTGCTTTAGTTCTCTGCGTTTGTCGCTCAGCTTTAGTACTTTTTGCTTTAGTTCTCTGCGTTTGTCGCTCAGCTTTAGTACTTCTTCCGTGACCCAGGGCATCTTTGTTGGTCGGTGTTTTCCAAGGATGTCGTTGTCTATAGTATTACTTAAATTTATTGCGAATACACCTACATGCAAATCATTAAAAAATATTTTTATCAAGCGTTTAGAACATCCAGAACTGAGGGAGGGTTTTTCGGTAAAAGGCTATTTTGAATACATCTGTAGGTCTGTTTGTCTGTCTGTCTGTCTGTCTGTCTTGTCTGTCTGTTTGAGGGGAAGGGTCTGTATAATTCTTACTTCCTGTGGATAACTAACGAGTTTGTTTCAACCCACGCAACTTGTTACAGCCTGCGGATGAGTACAATTTGCTTTCTGCCTCCCTCTATAGTACAGGGAGAAGATCGAGTTTAGGGAAAAAGGAGAAAGGAGGGGGAGGGGGTGAACCCGGGACGGTGGATCACATACACAGATACACTCTCTATCTATGTGAACAAATTGGGTTTGGATGAAAACTACGTCGGAGAAAACAAAAAGATCTGCCTTGTACTCTTCACTATCGGCCCATGTATAGTGTGTGACGTCAGCTCAAGACTTATCCTGTTTGTCCCAAAGCGAACAGACTTACTCTACTTACTCTCTGCTACCTCTTGACGCAGACGCCCGTCATTACGATCGCCATGTTTTAAAAAGCCGGGATGTTGTCTGTTATGATCTATGTTGTGTGTCTGTTCTTTGAAGTGTATAACCCCCCCCCCCCCCCCGCGCTCCGGGATGATACTCCATTGTCCTGTTGGGTAACTACAGACAGCTTGCTTGCCAGTTGTTTTGCGGAACTGGGACTTGTTTTCGACGTGTTTTGTGGAAATTTTTGTATTGAAAAAAGTGTTTTGTTTGTATAGTCTGTGCCCACCTCCTCCAGTTCTTCTTTGCTTGTTTGTTAAGATCTCGTTTGCAGTGGACACGTGGCGTTAAACGTCCAGCGGCTAACCCCCCAACCCCACACCACTTGTCAATTTCATCACCCCAGTAGCAGTTCATGCGTGACGTCTGGGAACACATAGCATGTTGCTGTACGAAACCGTACGTTCTAGTGCAGCGTTTCAAACGCCGCAGGACTAGCAGCTGAAGACGAGTTAAGAGTGTGCTGAATTTGCGGCGAATGTGATGGGGGTCTTTTCTGTCTGACAAGTCTGCAGAGTGATAGTAGAATGATCGATGCGTGCGCGTGATTGGTTTTGTATGATTTCATATCACTTGAAACGTTGACCAGTTGAAATGAGCACAAGGAATTACAATGTAGTAAAATGAATGTGGGATTCTCTGTCAGGTTTGATCTCTGTGGTTATGTTGACAGGCATTTGATCGAAACCCATTCGGGCTACACGCGCGCGCTAAAGGGATAGTGACTAGTGTATTTTGAAATTGCTCTCACATGGCGATCAATATTTTAAGATGGAGGCCAACAGAAAAAAGATTGCAGGGACTATTGGTCGTTCTCTTGCATTGAGAAACAAGTCGCAAGCAGAGTTGCTGGTCACAACTCGACAGCTTCTTCTTTGCTGTCTCAGTTGCCGCGACTGCGCTTTCAGTTTCTTACGGCAAACGCCACGAAGTCGCAAACCGTCACTATTAAGAAACGCACCGCTTGTTTGATTTTGGCGTTTCAGTGTCCAATATTCACGGCAAAAGTGGTATCTGATATGAATTGAAGCAAAAGGAAAGTATTGACCTAATTTCATAGTGGGTTGTTTCATCTTTTATCAAATGTACATATAAGATAGCTTAGGATGCGTCATGATAATCACTGTCATATCAGTATCAGATACAGTTAGTCCTGTTCCCTTTAATAGCTTCCGAAAATATCTCTCTCTTCTCTCTTCTCTCTCTCTCTCTCTCTCTCTCTCTCTCTCTCTCTCTCTCTCTCTCTCTCTGAATCACCACTAGGTGAAAATATTGAAGCAGGGATTTGTGGAATTTTTCAACACGTTAGACTGCTAACCTGTGATTTTCATGACTATTGAACACGATTTTGAAGTTGGTAAAGTCTTTAAGATAAGTGATACAACTGTGGCTATTTTGTGCGTACCTTCTTGCCTTCATCTTTGTGTGTTTTATTTTAGGAAAAGATAGATTGCACAGCTCGACTATTCTTTTCCAACGTTCGATTCACATAATTGCTTTAAGCCTGAATGCTTTGATGAAGCTTAATTCTTAGTGCATCAAACTTAGTACCGAAATGTTAGTGACTGTTTTTCAGCTGCAGCGAAGACAAGAATTTCTGTATTCAGACAGCCGGAAACAAACATACAATTTACAGTTAGTAAGCAGAGCGACATAATTTTAATATCTTGCGTGTGATATGCCCGATTCTGCACATGTTAATTGTCAATAGGTCATGTCTTGGTGTTCTCCAGTTAAGTTTTGGGGCATACTCCCGCTTCTGTTTTATATCTTTCCTGTGGCGGTTTCATTTTCTGTGAAATTCAGTCTCTAGGTACCTGAAATGGCTAATTATCTGTGCTGAGGAAAATGTAAATGGTGTGCCATGTATGTATGTATGTTTGTTTGAAGTAAACGCTTTAAAATTTCGCCAGGAAGTAAACGCTTTTGATTTTGGTCAGGAAAATTGCCGAAGATGTATCCATTTTTGGCAAGGTGGTACTTCAAGCAGTGATCTCTCATGACAACCCTATTACACTGGATTCTGTCTCTAAACATTGCAGCAAAGTGTCTGCAACTATTTTCAGTGCGCATTACACATCCATCGACACAGTATTTCACACTGATTGCAGGCCAATACATGCACATCATTCCACGTTGCCCGCCAGATGTCCGACCCCATCCTCCAGAGCGTCCGTCTCGGTGTGTCCGCACAGAGACACTATCTGTCCCATATTGCTACCCTGGCTGGGTACAGTAGTCATGTGGTTGACTTTCACAGCTGAACCCGTTTCGCCAACTATCTGGTAGTGGCTTTGCGCTGGCTTTGAAGTTGATAAAGTTGATGATTTCACTGTAGGTATCAACTTGTAAGGCCGCATGTCGCGCACGCGCGCGTGTTTGAGTGTATGTAGGTAGGGTCTGAATGGTGCTTACTGATGGATCAGGAACTGGATTGAATGTGGACCCTGATCGGGTCGGTGTGAGGAATATGCCATTTATAAGACTGTTTAGCCGGCTGTGCGTGTGTGTGTGTGTGTGTGTGTGTGGAGAGAGAAAGAGAGAGAGAGAGAGAGAGGGAGAGAGAGAGAGAGAGAATTCTATTTTCGAAACACTGCACGGAAAACTTACACCTTAGTGCGAGTATATTAAACAAACCTACACATAGCGTCTCTGCCCCCACCCCACCCCCACCTCTCTCTCGCTCTCTCGCTCTCTCTCTCTCTCTCTCTCTATCTCTCTCTTCTTCCATTATCCTAACGACTCCTCAAGCCACCCTACCCTTCAACACCCACCAGAGCTACATTTGCCAGACATGAAACAGTGACAGGACAGATGGAGAAGTCCAATCAAGTATCTGGAGAGTACGTCACTTCACAGCCACTGGTTCATAGCGTGCAGTCAGGAATCGGTGATAACTCTCAGTCATTTATTGTTCCTTTAAAAAAAGAAAAGTAAAGAAAAGAGATGCTGCTGCAGCTCTCTGATTAGTTTTTATGCGATGACTGTCGTTGTGTTTGGAATCAGACGCTATTTTTAGAAACATTGATTGATTTTGACAAGAAAGTTGGCATCGAACAAAGACTTCATGAAAGTAAAGCATGTTCAGCGAGGAAATGATCTACAGTTGTTCGGAATCTAAAACGCAGGCTGCTGTAGAATTGTCATGTGTGCGAACGTACTTGCGAGTGTAGTTTCGTGTGCTCGTGCATGTGTCTAAAACATCAGTCAAGCTTCTGTAGCCCTGAGGTGTTTACATCCTCCCTCCTCTGCCCATATTCCACAGTCTCCTTCCACTCTCCCAGTTTGACAAGGGGGTTTGAAGTTATGGATGATGACAGAGGATGATGAGCTTTAAAGAATGATTGAATAAGAACGTGCACAGATCTACTGGCCACCCCGTCCTGCGGTCATTTATCTTTACTCGGCCTTCTTTCGACCACAAGGTTACCTAACTGGCCATCTAGCGGCATTGCTGGATGCCTGATATGTTGTATAGATTGCTTTTTGTATCTCATTATTATATGCTTTTGTTTTTGTAATGGTGAAATACTACAGTTAACTAACAAGCAAATCTTGTACGAAAGAATAGTCTTCATATATAAAGTAATACATTTAAAAATCTTTAAAAATCTTTCATGTTATCAGTCCCCCCCCCCCCCCCATGGGGATGCCGGGGGCCCTTTCAGTACAAATAGTATACCCACCTTCTGGAAAGTCTATGCTAGAAATTTCCTCTTTTCTGTCACTCTCTTTGTTTCTTTCTTCCTCTTTCGCTTTCTGTCATTTCTTCCTATCATTTTCTGCCTTGCTGGTCCATTCACCTGTATGTGTTCGATGAAGTCTTATGTACTCTTTTTTGGATTGATGTTTGGGTACATGTATTAAGTGCATTTTTGATTCTAGGGAGGTTAGATATGCGGAAGCAATTATAGGTAATTTATGCCCATTTTTATGTATGTTTTGGTGTCCTTAGGTATACTTAGATTTGTATTCAGGTATGTTTTTTAAATCCCCTGTGCGATAAATTGGACGGAGTGGTCAATGTCAGGGGCATGTTCTTAAGATTATGTGCGCGAATGCATTGATATGTACACTTAGTTTTCTTTTGTTTGTTTTTTCCCGTTGAAGTGTTGTATGTTTTGAAGCAGTTATAGCCCTGATATGGCTCTACGCAGTCGGCTGGGCTTTAAACAACAATAACAACAAACAATGTTATCAGTCCCCAACGCAGTTTCAGAAAAATATCTGTATTTCTTTACATACTTAATACCTGTTCTTATCAGAAAAAAAAATATCTGTATTTCTGTATGTCCGTAACACCTGTTTGAGATTAGCCAGTATTCTGTTGAGAAAAATGTTAACTCCTTCCTAAGGTTTTGACTAGACAGCTTTTTCACAAAGTAGCGTGCTAACATACTTTGTATAGTCGTAGTGTGTGTGTTGTGTGTGTGTGTGTGTGTGTGTGTGTGTGTGTGTGTGTGTGTGTGTGTGTGTGTGTGTGTGTGTGTGAGAGGGGAGAGAGTGCGCGCGTGCACGTGAACGTATTTCTTAAAAATATCAGCAGCAAAGATGAGTGGAGCAGCACGCAATCAGAAGATATAATTTTAAGCAGACATAATGGGCTTTGTTTTAAGCATAATATTAAGGAAAGGATTTGTTCGTGTACGTACAATGAACGTTTTAGCTGGACTGATGTCCTTTGTCAGTTTTTCCCACATGCCGTATGTATATCGTCATTCATTTTGTCAGTTTTTCCCACATGCCGTATGTATATCGTCATTCATTTTGTCAGTTTCTGGTTAAGGATCCCGACAAATGCAACAGTCAGTCGAACTCTGTGTAGAGTTGCAAGAAAGCGGTGAGTAAGTGTTACGAGCGTATGAGAAGATTGCAAACTTTAGACTTGGATGGTTTATTTATGTAGGCCATTGACCCCCTATGAAGGGGTGTGAAATAAAAAAAAAATCAGAATTTAACAGAAGTTTTGACAAAATCTTGTAGATAGTATACATCAGAACATTCAGACATACATACATACATACATACATACATATATACACACATAATTTTATATATATATATTGTATTGGCATCCGTCTGTCTCGGGAGACAATGGAGATTGCGCCATGGAAGTCATTCTGCGGTGGAACTGCAGCGTCGGCTGTGGCTGTAAAGCCCGATCCTCGAACGGCAGGTCCTGTTGGAGTTGCTGCACGTGAAGATGGTGTCGTCCGAAGGCGCTGATCCTGCTCTCTGGCGTCTGCGTGCTCTTCTTACTTCCCACTGCTCCTCTCTCCGCTGCTCGGATGTCTTGATGGCCGAATTGATGGCAAGTTTCCAGCTGCTGCGGTCTGCTGCTACCACTTCGAAGCCTGCTGGTGCAATGCCACCCGCCTTGAGGTCCCGCTTGCACACAGTCTTTGTAGCGGAGTATGGCCTTCCCGTGGGTCTGGAACCAGTAGCAAGCTCGCCGTACAAGATGTCTTTGGGTATTCTGCCATCTTGCATGCGGGTAACATGGCCAAGCCAGCACAAGCGTCTCTTTGTGAGCAGAGCAAACATGCTGAGAGTTCCTGCGCGTGCTAGGACGTCCTTGTTGGGGACGTGGTCCTGCCATGAAATGCCTAGAATCCTTCTGAGGCAGCGTAGGTAAAAGGTGTTGAGCCTGCGTTCTTGACGGGAGTATAGAGTCCAGGTCTCGCACCCATACAACAGTGTGCTCAGCACGCAAGCTTGGTACACTTTAGTCTTTGTCTTGATGGTCAGCATGGAGTTTTCACACACTCTTTTTGACAGGCGGGCCATTGCTGCACATGCCTTGCCGATCCTTCAGTTCAGCTCGGTGTCCAGGTTGAGACTGCTGGAGATGGTGGAACCAAGTTATGTGAAGTCTTCCACCACGTCGAGAGTGCAGTCACCGATGGAAATGCGAGGAGCCGAGCTGACATCTTGACCCAGGACGTTGGTCTTCTTTAGGCTGATCGTGAGGCCAAATTCTTTGCAGGCATGAGCGAAACGGTTAATGAGCTTTTGGGAGGCAGCCTCGGTGTGTGCCGTCAAGGCGGCATCGTCAGCAAACAGCATCTCTCGAATGAGGACTTTTCGCACTTTCGTCTTTGTAAGGAGGCATGCGAGGTTCAGCAGGCTGCCGTTGCTCCCGGTGTGAAGGTAGACGCCTTCTTCGGATTGACTGAAGGCATAGCGCAGCAGCAGGGAGAACAGGATGCCGAAAAGTGTCGGTGCAAGGACACACCCCTGTTTGACTCCGCTTTTGATGGGGAAGGGGTCCGAGGAGGAGCCAACGTACTGGACGGTGCCTTTCATGTTCTCATGAAAGGATATGATCATCCTCAGGGGCTTGGGGGGACATCCAATTCTCTGCAGTAGTGTAAACAGGCCTGTCCCGCTGACCAAATCGAACGCCTTAGTCAGGTCTATGAAGGCAATGTACAGAGGGCGTCTCTGCTCGCGGCACTTCTCTTGCAGCTGCCTCAGAGAGAATATCATGTCGATCGTTGATCTCTCAGCTCTAAACCCGCACTGCGCCTATGAAATATATTTTATCCTTCGGAGAAATTTGTGTAAAACTAATACTGAATTTCTTATTAGTTGTTCATGTTTTGTCGAGAGAAGGTGAATTAATTCTATTCTTGTGGGGAATACACATTGTGTTTGTATGATCAGTTCTTTTTCTTAGGTCACACAATAAGGACACGTCAAAGCAAAATGGACTTTGTCCTCAGTGTCATAGTTACACATGATGCTCATCATATAATTTGAAATAGTTGCTTCATATTGTCTGAAATGCGGAACAATTTCCGACATACACGTTTAAATTTTGCCAATGCTCATTAAATTAATCTGTTTATACGCAGTAAAATGTAAGGTTAAGTGCAGTTGGAAGTTTTTAAACGTCCTGTATGAGAAAAAATTGTCCTAATTTGTATACGATCATTCCAGTCTTGTCGCCTACAGTCTGCAATTCTCGGCTTGAAACAGTTCATAAAACCGTTTGTATTCTCTGCTGCTTGATTTTCCCAAACAAAAGCAAACACATTTTGACTTAAATCATGCGTACATTTAATGTACAGGAATGTTTACAATCTGAGTCGTACAACATTTTGTAGGTTTTAAAAGGTAGCCTAGTGGTATCACTTGATTTTTTATCCATTATCGTATACATCAAACATATTTTCGAATTATGGAATCTTCCAAACTCAACATGAATCATATCGTTTGATGTGCGCCAGTTAACGCCAAGACATCTTCAATGAATATTATGTGAAGCGAACAAGAAAGGTTGATTAGGAGGAAGTAGAGCGTTTGGCCTGATACCTGTGCTCCACCTGGCGACCAAGTAGATAAGCCTTCCCCTGCTCTATCGCCCCTGGCTATCATTAGCTCTGCGGGCAAACTAAGGCAAGCATAGTCGTTACGATTGGAATAGACCGAGGCTTTTTGTTGTTGTTGTTGTTGTTGTTGTTGTTTGTCGTTTTCTTTTTCGTCACAGTGATATTTGTCCAAGTGAAATGCGGGTTGCTTTAGCACGTTGACAAAGTACAGCGCACCCATTTTCTTGTATGCGTGTGGTCTTGTTTACCTACGAAATTTTTTTTTCAGAATGTTGCCAGTGGACTACTGTTTTGTTACCCGTGGGACATTTTACATGTGTTAAATTGAATGATGTTCACGGGATCTCCGTTTATCGTCTCATTCGAAAAACTAGCACTCGGCAGTGTAGCGCAAAGTGCTGTGCAGGAGAGGGTGGAGGACGCCGAGGTTGCTGTACGATCGGAATCGAACTCGGGACCTGCGGCTTCCACGGCAGGCAAAATGAGTAACGTGGCCACACACACCCCACATTGTGCCATGTTTCCTGGTTCTTATTGTTCCATTTTTTTCCATGGGTATGGAACATTGATTGCTTGTGTGTGTGTGAGGTGGTGAAACGCGATCACTGACGATGTTAGACACGAAGAGCGTCAAATTGTGACAACACACCAGTTGTCACACCATGTCTACCACATGTGGTATCGCTTACATCAGGATGTCAGGTAGATAGCCGTTATGTCAATGTACTACGCAGGTAACTGCGGGGTGTGAAACGCGATTTACGCCACTGCTGTTACGGGACATGTTGTAACACCATTCCCCATTCCCCCTTACCCGTTTTTCCCCTCAAGGCGAAACGTCCAATAGTGGGGATGAGGTTAAGGTCAGCGATTTTTCTCTTGTTACAGAGAAGTGGTTGTTTTATCACATGCAGTCGGGAAAAACAGTGCGATTTCTTACTTTCAGTTTCAGTTTCTCAAGATATCTCCGTGCTTGAAATGAATTTCCATATGTATCGACACCACTGGTGCCATGTGATGGAGAAAATCCAGGATGATCGTGGCACAAGCCTTAAGCCTGCACACAAACCCATGACTTGGCAGGGAATTTAATTTTAGGTAAATTAGACACGTTTTTATACTTGTTTTAGTGTCCTTCATCATCATCATCATCATCATCATCATGTGCCCTGCCGCATGGCGTTGGCGATCATGGCCCTCCATACGAATCTGTCCCTTGTCGCTGTATGTACCATCTCCCACCCCGTCTGTCTTCAGCCACCCTGCAAGTCGTCCAATATTTTCTTTCTGGATCTGCCTTGTGTTCTCTTTTTCTCCAGCTTTCCTGTTGTGACCAGGTGCTCTAATTCCCGTTTCCTCATAAAATATCATAGAAATGTTGCTTGTCTTTTCTTAATATTATTTATTAATGATCTTCTTGTGACTGCCTCCTTCAAGACTGTCTCGTTTGTTTTCTTTGCTGTCAATGGAACTCTCAACATTCTTCTTAGAATTCACATTTCATTTGCCTCAGTTTGTTCTGACTTTGCGTGTTGACTGTCTACGTACGCCTCACAACTGTGCAACAGTATCGGTTCTATATAACATTCAAGAAATCTCTTCCTGATGTTAATTGATTTAGTGTCCCTAGTTGTGTTAAATTTGTACTCGGGTATGTTTTAAATTCCCTGTGCGATAAATTGGACGGAGTGGTCAACGCCAGGGGCATTTCCTTAGATTATGTGCGCGAATGCATTGATCTGTGTACTTAAATTTTCTTTTCCTTTTTTTTCCCCTGTTGAAATATTGTGTATGTTTTGGAATGGTTATAGCCCTGATATGGTTCTAGCAGTCGGCTGGGTTTTAATCATAAACTAATTAGATAAATACAGATAGCGCGAACGAACGACAAATATGAGAGAGAGAGAGAGAGAGAGAGAGAGAGAGAGAGAGAGAGAGAGAGAGAGAGAGAGAGAGAGAGATACTTGCGTATTTCCTTTGCGTGAATCTGTCTTCCTCCTAGAAGTTCGGCAAGGAGTACATTCCACTTTTTTCCGGGATCAATCCGTATGTCTGCACTTGATTTGGATACAAAGGTTCACTCACATGTAGATTAACTTCGTTGTTTAGTTGAGTTTCAGCCTCTTTAATTGTCACAGGTGTCTCATCCACGTTTCATAAGTCATGCCGTCTGGATCTATAGACGTATTTAAAATAAAAAGTGGATGTAATTTATTTCTTGATTGCTTCTTTTAGTTGTTCATTAGAAGATTACCGTCTGGTTCAGAGAGTTTTTAAATAAGATGTGTAGATTTTCCTGGCTGAAAAACTGTAACAGTCCTAACATTTCCGTTGTTGATTTTTTTCTTTTTCTTTTCTTTCCTTCTTTTCTTTTGTTTGTTTTTGTTTTTGTTTTTCATCTTTTGTGTGCGTGTATGTTTTGTTCTTGTTTGTAACCACTTTTCATGTAGTTTAACAGTTGATAAAAATGAAGAGCTAGAGCGCAGACGGTGTTTCCCTTCCCAAACAATGGTTTCACAACACACATCCACGAAAAACGATCCTGATGACACGTCCATTTGTGCGCCAGTTGAATAATCCCCGTCACAAACAGTGAATTGAGCCAGTATCCAGACAAGTAATGGAATATCATTATTTAAACGCGAGGCTGTGTCGTTGTCCCTGTTGTGCAGATTTGCCGCCGTAGGTGGATGTGGTATATAACACTTGACAGGCGGGTAGTTATCCTGCATTTTAGGCCTCTGTCATGTTCGTCGACCTGATGCGCTTGTTTGTGCAAACAGATCAATGGGTGATGTATGTGTGTGATTTGTTGATTTAGTCAATTTCACAGGCTGGCGTGAGTCTGATTTGCATGCATCAAAGTGCATTACTGACGTGAGGCCCTCTAGTGCGACGATATGTATTGTATTGATAGCGATCATGTGATTCGCTATTTTTAGTAATTATCATTTTATGCGTCTGACATCAGCACTGTTTAAAGAAACGCGTGTTGGTGTAAAATTTTATACTGTGGGTTAGATGTGTAACATTTTGAATGTTTGACCAGTTGAACACAGATTTAAAATTTTCCATCTTTGTACTTTACGTGCGTATCATAAACGCACGTATGCAGTTATACGCTCTCACATACACACACACAGACATATACAAATCATCCGCGCAGAGTACGAGAGAAGGGTGGGGTGGGATTGGGGGTTAGAGGGTTGAAAGAAGTGAGTAGATGTACAGCTACGATATCTGTACATTCTAAAGGTCATCACTCTTTTCTGACAACTGTGTGTGACTGCTGTGTCTTACAGCTATGTCTGACTGCTAATCTACTATTATGTCTATACATGAATACAGGTCATCCCTGTTTTCTGACTGTGATTGCCCTTCACTTTCAGTGATGTGAGTAGGCAGGCACATTGCAGACATAACTTAAATACCCAAACTTGTTATCTCGGACTACTACTATAACCTTCAGCAAATCTGCAAGGAAAACCAGGAATACGAACTGGGTTTTCGGGGTGACCTATCCCTGTGTATCCAGAATTTTTTTGGCTGAGGGACGGTTTCAAGTGATGGCCGGTATTGCTTTGTCCGACATCCATTGCAAGAGCTGGGTGTACCACAAGGGAGCATTCTCTCTCCTGCGCTGTTCACTTTTAAGATCAACAATATAGGCAAGTTTGTACAGCAGGACTCTGACTGTTCCCTGTTTGTGGACGATTTTGCAGTTCACAGAAGTGGAAGTTTCTATGCAGGCGTTCAGGGGCGGCTGCAGCTGTGCGTAGATAGGATCCAACAGTGGACAGAGACAAACGGATTTACTTTTTTTGCAACCAAACAGTGTATCCACTTTCATAATCTGCGACGATTCTTTGCTTATCCAGAAATCTATCTTGGAAAGTCCATATTTTTCTACCTGTAAAAGAAGTTAAATTTCAGGGGATTGATGTTTGATCAAAAGTTGAATTTTCTCAGTCATATCCAACGTCTTAAAACCTCATACCAGAAAGCTCTGAATATTCTTCGAGTCGTAAATCATACAGACTGGGGGGCCGACAGGAAAACACTACTTCACGTGTGAAGAGCTTTAATTAGTCTATATAAAACTACTGGATCTCATTCACCATCAAGGGCTGCACCTCTGTCTAGGTGCATTCAGAACAATTTATATGCGGAGACAGGGGAGCCCTCCCTGACCAACTGTGGACTTAAATTAACCTTACATTTCTGTTTGAAACTGTTCTCTGAACCAGAAAACCCAGCCTGCAACTGTCTTCAACCCCAAATTTCAAACTGAATTTGAAAAACATTCGAAAGTCACTCCTCCTTTAGGATTCCGCATCTGTCTTCATATGGAAAAGGCAGAGATGTAAATTTAACACTCGTTTCCGACTTCTCCAAATTTCCAGACAGCCCACCATGGACCTTGAAAACGCCGAAGGACTGTTTTGATCTTGCTTCCTTCCGTAAAGATTGTATCAGTTCACCGGCACACAAGTCGTTTTATGCAGAACTGTGTCAGAAATTTCCGTCGTTCCACAGAATCTTCACTGATGGATGAAGGTGTTGCTGCTACTGCCTTCTGTTCCGCTGTTCCCAATCGTCCATTTTCAAAACATATTCCTTCTGACAGTTAAGTTTATACTGCTGAACTGACTGCTCTGGTGTTGGCACTGAAAATGATGTCCAAATCCAAGTATAAAGTTTATACTGCTGAACTGACTGCTCTGGTGTTGGCACTGAAAATGATGTCCAAATCCAAGTATAAAGATTTTCTCGTAGGCAATTGCTTGACGAAACATCAGTCATCCAGAGCTTCTGAAGTTCTCTGAACTGTTTTCTGCTCTTACAAGTGAAGGTTACCGGATTGTTTTTGCCTTGTGAATTCACTGGACTGGAAGAGAAATATTAAGGCTGACTGCCTGGCCAAGAACGCCAAAAAAGAAAAGATGTCTAAATCTTTCATTCCTTACACAGATGTAAAATCCAAAGTACACAGTTATGTGAGAAATCTTTGGCAGGAGGATTGGAATAAGCAGACAGATAACAAACTTTTCCAAATCCGCCCCAACTTAAAAAGTGATATCCCATCTGCTGCAGGGAACTGTAAGAAAGAGACAGGTTAGGTAGGTTTCACACGGGTCACACATCCTACACTCGCATTCGTACCTTTTAAAAAATAAAGAAGCGTCGTGGTGTATACATGTGACTAGCCGTTGAACATCAGACACCTTCTTGATTGCTGGGTCTTGTACGATGTGAAACAAAAACACTACACGGCGGACTCCTTAAAGAACCTCTTCCGAGACGTCTCTCCTGATGCAGTTTTCCAGTTTTTCAAGAGATCAATAGATTTCAGCTGATATGATTTTACGTCTGAGTATGGTTTTCTTAATTGCATTTTAGACTTGCAAGGTTAACGGTGAGCATAGTTTTTGACGTGGTGTTGGCCCTGGAGTCGGCTGGGCTATAAGCAGTATGAGCTTGAACCTGTAAGGAATCTTGGTGTTTTTTGTGATGAACCACCGCCCATGGAAGCTCATGTTAACTACATGAACAAAATCCTAGATATCTGCAACTACATCGAGTAGTTGTATAATTTTTTGTAACTACGTAGAATAAACAAAATCTGCCTATTTCTCCCTGCCGATGCCATAAACAAGCTGTATCTTTCATTCTTTCCACAGTAGACTACCGTAAGTCTTGTTTAGCTGGTCTTTCTGATGATAACTTATCTAAACTCCAATGAATTAAATCAGTGCAGCTCGACTTGTCCTACAGGAGAGCAAACGGTGTGTACGAAAGTGCTCATGTGAAAATTTAATCGGCTTCCAATCAAAGCAAGAACTGGTTACAGACTTGACACTACTTTCAATATCCGAATTCGAATACCATGCCAACATAAATGTCAGAACTCCTCTTGCCCAACAAATCTTCCAAACCTCTCAGCAAAAGCCCCTTGGAAACCAATAAAAATGTCTTCCAAAAATCAGTAAACAAAATAGATAAGATACAGCAAAATCGTCGGTTTCTGCATGGACCCTCTTTGCCTTCCGCCACTCTGCAAGTCCGTCTAGTATCTTCTCCCTAGGTCTACTTGGTGCTCTCTTCCCCTCCAGATTTCCCGTCGTGACCAGGTGCTCCAATTCCCCCTCTTCATAAAATGGCCTACAGATGTTGCTAATTATGTTCGACTTGCACTTTTCATTGATCACGGAATGGATCGAATCTGGTCTTCGAATATGTTGATAATTATGAACTGTTTTCTTCAGATGGCTGATAAAGGCCTACTGTGAGGCTACGTTCCGAATTGCATGTACCCATTGTTTTTGCGGTCTATGAATAATGTCTTCTTGTAAAATTTGCAGAGATAGTGATTGCATTACTGTATAAAACATACAAAGATCCGGAGTCAATAGACTGTTCTAGTCAAACTATAGAAATAATTAAAAGAAATCGATATCTGACGTATGCTAACATGAGGCAGAAAAAGCCTAAACCCAACCCAAACCAAACCAAAACACACACACACACACACACACACACACACACACACACACACACACACACACACACACACACACACACACACACACACACACACACACACACACACACGTGCGTGCATGCGAAAAAACATAAAGAATACATACACAGAACAAAGTTTTGTTTTGTTGACGTTCGCAGGCTAGACGATTAGTCCTGTAGGGGCGATAACTAGGGTCGTCTTTTCCAGCTCGTAGGAGCCGCAGTGGAGCTTGGTTGTCATTGAAGTTTCCTGTGTCCACACAACTTGTCATGCTGGTCCATGGAGGGAACATCTCTGGAGCCCATGCTCCGCAATCTGATCATCCTGTCCACAGGGACAGGTTGATGAGGGCACCAGTTTCAGCTTCCGGTACATATGACTGTTCAGTCATTTGTGCCCGGTGTGGGGCCTCAGCAGACGCCTTGCTGCTCTCTGGTCAACAGATGGTAATCGTCCCTGGAAATTATTGCTGATGTAAGTGCCCCGATGATACTACGCATCTCGCTGTAACTGATGCTTTTTGTTGTTGTTGTTGCTTTTTTTGTTGTTTTGTTTTGTCTTGGTACGCCATCCTCTGCCAGGTGATTTGCCTGTTACCAGGGATCCCCCAGTGGGCCGGAATGAGTTGCAGCACCACTTAGATCTATCTGCCAGAGGCAGCTAAATGTAGTGGTTTGGTCAGTGATGGCAGTAGTTGTTCTGATAAACACATGCACGCACGCACGCACGCACACGCGCGCACACACACACGCGCACACACACACACACACACACACACACACACACACACACACACACACACATGGTAAGAAGCAAGAGAGATGTAAGAATAGTAACTCTGGACATGGTCTGGTTGTGATTGAAGGGCTGTGGTTGTGGATGGATAGGCGTTCCAATGGCACCGATATGACCGTGTTGTCTTATCGGTACGGATCGCATGTGTGCTTACCTGTTTTATCTCCCCTCTGCTTCCTCCCACTGTATTCGTCTTCTGTGTGAATGCTCTCCCTTGCCACGTATGTCGGTCTATTTCTGAGCCATGTTGCGTACTACTGAAACAAACCAAGCGACAAATCTTATTGCAGTTGGCCAGCATACACAAGGCAGCAGTTTTGAAAAATGCCTGTGCAAAGGTTGGGAAGATTAGGTCATCCAGTCTAATTGCATGCAAGACCTAATGTGACAAAGCTTTTCATTTTTGTTTTCAGTCTGTATTTGGAGCGTATTTTACCAATAGATTCTCTCCGTAATGCAATGTATTGAAGGATTTTGAAGGATGAGAAGTAAATGAGATCAGCAAAATATGTAGGCCTAAGATCAGTAAAATCTTGAACTGATTGTCTTATAGCAACAGAGCTCTTGTTTCTGACTAGTGCAGTCATCCTGTGTGTTAAGATTTTCCCTTATAGATTGAGCTCTACTTTTTTTTTTCGTCATGCCTGTTCTTCGTCTGTATCACGTACCTCTGTCTCTGGCTCTCTGTGTGTCTCTGTCTGTCTGTCTGTCTCTGCCTGTCTGTCTCTGTCTGTCTGCTGTCTCTCTCTCTCTCTCTCTCTGTCCGTCCAACAAATTGTATACAGGGTATCTGTCTCGCTTTCTGTCTTGGTCAATCTCTCTGTCCACCTCGTCTTCCCAGTCCTTTTCAGTGTTGTCCTTTGAAGGTTTATCTCTGTGTCGGATTTGAAGTCTTTCAGTTGCTTTTGTTGTTGTTGTTGTTATTGATTCTGCTTGTTGCAGTTGTCTTCAAGCTTGGTCATCGTCTTCTGTATACGGTCGTTTGCCTCAGGTGATTTTTTTCTAAGCTTGTTATATAACTTCTATGAGAATGTGCTCCGTTGGTATCAGCTATTGATGATTGCAGAGATTTCTCAAATGGAAATTGGTGCCTTGAATTCACATTTTCCTGTCTTTATTGTGTATATATTTCTTTATAAACCTTGCGGAAAGCGGACCATAGTTTACATTTTTTTCTGTCTGTGTTCCTTGTATCTCTGATTCTTAGTCTCTGTCTGGTCAACATCTTTCTGTGTCCTATTTATGTTTTAGCTAGACGACAGATGGCAGGCAATCACAAACCAGTCAGAAAAAGAAATCTGCCTCATTTCTGAGAGAAGCAAGCGGAAAACAAGAGACTGAAAAATGTTGATGATTGTGATGGGTATTTAAGTCTGTTAACAGAGTCGAGCACTAGGTACTCTGTTGGTTGTAGATTGCAGCATTGTTTACGTCACTCCCGATCATGTCCATCATAGAATTATGAGGGGAGGGTGTGGCAGAGAGAAGAAGACGGTGGGGATTAGAGAAGGAAGATGGGAGTAGAAAGGGAGTGGGTTTTCTTGCTGGGTGAAAAGTGATGGAAATGTGTAGTTTAACCATATGGGTAATAACCGAGATGGATGCAGTGTGATATGTTGCGTAGTGGCCCCCCGCACCCCTCCACTCTTCACATACTTATCACCTTCTCTCTCACCAACACTCCATCTCCCACGTTGATGTATCCAGGATTGCACGAAGATGAAGAAGAACAAGGGGTAAAAGGTTAAAATCTTCTTTCCCCTTCACTGCTGACGGTAAGGGCAGGCAGATAGGCAGATGGGGATGTACCTGTATGACAATTTGGTGATCTGTCTTGTAGCACACGTTACGATTCTACCACTAGGTGGGCCGTGTGTACAGATAAGATACTGTAAAAAAAAAATTATAAAAAAAAAGCCGTGATACTGCAAATACGCCAGACTGTTCAGTCGTGATATTGTTAAAGAAGAAGTGGGTTCAAATTCTTTTGTGCTTTAATATCAAACTGTCAGATACCTCTCCTTGTCATATTGACAAATAAGCGGACACTGCGGCTGTTGTTGATCACTATTCATAAAGTGTAGGCGACTCTGTGACTTAGGTGTCCCTTTCAGTCCTGAAGATTTGCAAATATTGTTCAGTATGTGTGTAGACTAATGTGACACATCTAGTGTGTTGACTAGTGACTGCGTGCTGGTCTTCTCTTGCTTTCAGCCCGCACGGCAGTCTAGCACTGCTGCTTACAGGTTTTCAAAAAGGAGAGCAGAGTGCATAGCCTGTCCATCCGCCAGGTCTATCTTGTGCTTCCCATGGCGACACACGGAACTGAACACCTTGTGGACTCAGACGAAACGTGAAAGACTCGCAGGAGGTCTGGCCCTCTAGGCGTGGGGCACGCAGGCCTACCGGCGAGTGGACGTGCCATAGTGCCCACGAACCAGATCGCCAGCTTTGAGTTAATAGCACCATTACCTTGTGGGTGTCTCAGGAGAGACCAAGGCTTGGGAAGTAAACCCTGGCGGAAAATCACCTGCCTTGTGAATAGTCGTGAGAATGAGAAAGGCTAGCGGAGAATTCGTACAAAAACCGATGGAAAGCAGCAGGAAACCACAATCGCATCCTGCTTTGAAAATCATGGCCAGCCAAAAGAAAAGAAAACTAAACGACCTGAACAGGAGCTCCAATGGAGCACCTTCTTCTGGTAGGGAATGTCATGTTGCGCAGGTGACAGCCGATCTGCATCAAGCTACTGGATCAGATTCAAAAATATGAAAATTGCAACTTTCAGTGTAAATAACATTACTGCAAAAAGAAAAATGGGAAAATGTCAAGGTAGAGATGGAAAGGCTTAACATCAATATTTAAGGACTGGGGTAAGCTAGATGGAAGGGAGCAGACATGATAATAGAAAAGAAGAGCACAAAATTATATATTCTGGTAGGGACGCGCATGAAAAAGGGTAGGCATCATAATGGACAGTGTCAAGTCAAAGGATACTGGGCTATATTAGACCGAGGTTTATTAGTTATATTGGAGGGCAAGCCATTTGATATCAACATCATCCAAGTATATGCACCAACATCCGTAAGTACCGAGGAAGAAATTGACAAATTCTATGAAGAATTATAGACGGCCAAGGCTCAGTGTAAATCACAGGACATTACAATAATAATGGGAGAGTTTAATGCTATACAGTTGGGCATGAAAAAGTGGATGACATAGTTGAACCTCATGGCCTTGGCACACGAAATGAAAGAGAGAAATTTGTTGAGTGGGCACAGGTAAATGCATTCTTAATAGGAAACGCTTGTTTTGAGCAACCTAACAGAAGAAAATGGACGTGGATGAATCCAGGAGACAGCACAAAAACACTGACAAATAAAAGATTTAGAAATTCTTTTCTGATAGCAAAATCAGACTGCAACAGTGACCACAATTCTGTAACAGTAGGATTTAGACCGAAACTAAAGAGAAGAAAACACACCAAAAGTAACATCAGACTAAATCTTGGTCTCTCAAAGATAGGTGAATCGACTCGTGCAAAACTTAAGCATATGATCAAAACAAATCCAGTGCTCTGGAGGACGTAGGTGACTGTGAAGAACAATTGACAAAATTGAGAAACTCGATAAATAACGCTTGTGAAGAAATCCCTAGAGTTGAAAGAAAAGGAAAGAAGAACTGGATGACAAAAGAAATTTTAGGCTCGACGGAAAAATGGAAGAGGGCAAAAAGAAATGAAGAATACATAAAGATACATAAGAAACTTAGAAACAGGTGCAGCGAAACTAAGAAAATGACGTTCACATCAACTGGCTGCTTAAAATCTAAAGATGGTACGATTATTATGGAAAAAGACTATTAGATCGATGGGGAGAGTACAGTTAAGGCCTTTTTGACTTTGACAGAAAGGAAGATCACCGAATACGAAAGAACACTGAAGGACCACCAATGATGAAAAGATGAAGTTAGAGCAGCGTTGAAAAAGGTGAAACCGGAAAAAGCACCAGGACCAGACAATATTACCACAGAACTAATTGAGGCTGTAGATGAATTTGATATTGAAAAAAAATGAAATGAAGCTTATGGCATCGGAAAACCCCTACAGATGTGTCAAAATCAATCCTCATTGCACTTCCAAAGAAAGCAGAGGCTATAGAATGCGAACCCCATCGTGCACTCAGCTTGATGAATCAAGCGACAAAGATTGTATTAAGAATAATCATGACGAGAACAAAGAAGAGAATCAAAAGAGAAATAGCACAAAAATAATGTGGATTTGTTGAAAGGAAAGGAACTATTAAACCCTTTTACACCATAACTATTTTAGAAAGACCTGTTGAAGAGGATGTATATATGTTATGTCTTGTTGATTATACCAAGGCTTTTGATCGGGCAAGACACGAAGAATTAATCAACTAACTAGAAAGGTTCAATGTTGATGGAAAGGATCTGAGAATAATAAGGAATATGCATTGGGAACAAAAAGCTTAGTGAGAGTAGTAAATGATATAAGCTCTTTCCAAAATATCAGAAGAAGAGTTCGGCAGGGATGCGTTCTGTCACCAGATTTGATTTCACTTTACGCGAAACCGTCATGAGAAACCTAGAAGAATGCCCTAGGATAAGGGTTCAACGAAAATTGATAAACATTCTTCGTTATGCAGATGACACCGTTCTGATTGCAGAAAATAAAAAAGACCTACAAAATGGTGTGAATATACTAGAAATAGAAAGCACAAATGTATAGGGATGGAGCTGAATAGCAGGAAGACTGAAGTCATAGTAATCAGAAAGAAAAATGCACTCATGAAAATAACAGCAAATGACAGAACCTTGTGTTATCTCACCCGAGGGCAGATACACATTAGAAATGGCAAGCAGAATCGGTCAACGTAAAACAGCAATCAGGAAGATGAAAAGTGTTCTTACCTATCAGTTAACATTAGTAAGAGAGTTCTCAAAGCGTGGACAGTCAGCTCGCAAACTCAGATTGAGCCAACTGAAATATGATTTTTAATAACAATGTTAAGATTTACATGACCAGCAAAGAATAGAAACGAGACAGTCTTGAAAGAAAGAGGTAACCACACAAGGAACATTAATGTCAGTTTCAGTTTCTCAAGATGACGTCTCCGTGCTCGGAACGAATTCCATATGCACTAACGCCACGGTTGCCACGTGTATGGTGACCGTGGAAAGGCCTTAAGCCTGCACATAAACCCACGAGCTGGTCATGTCTTAAGGCTCTACCTAGACTATGTTTTACCTAGTCTATATTTTATACTGGTACTTTTTCAGCCTACCACTGGAATAATCTTGGTTACATGTAAATGACATGTGTATCTGTGTATCTTACCTTCAGAAAAGGAACATATATATAAAGTAATTAAATAGATAAGTAAAGGTCTGAATTACAACACAACTAGTTATTCTGTATAAACTCGTCTCACATGATAGAACCCCCAGTCAATGCTCAAATGCTCAGCTGTCTATCAACTAGATGAAGACAATATTTTCTTAATCATAGATAAGTATGTATGTATATAAGTAAGTAAGTAAGGAAATAAGTAAGCAAGCAAGCAAGTAAGCAAGCACGCAAGTGAGTAAGTAAGTGAATAAGGAGTAAGAAAGTAGGTGAACGAATGAATACAAAATAAAGGAGTAGTTAGATAAATAAACAGGTAAGAGATGAAAATAAAGAACAGTAAATACATGCATATATCCACATGCCCGCATACAGATATATACACATACACTCATACATACACACCCATGTTGACACAGCATGATGGCCGACAACAACAGCTACAACAACAGCAACACCAGCAAAGAGGAGACACCCATATATACACATCATGACAAACTTACAGACATATCTGGATAACAATCAACAAACAGCCCACAAACACACACACAGACGGTTTGGCAAACTTGCTTGTTCTTCAGTTGTCTGTTTCTTTTCTTCACTTTTCCTTTATCTCTGTTTTAGGAAAAGCCCACACTTTCCATTCCACGCTGTAAGAGTATGTGCAGTGTTACTTTTGAGATGATTCCAATGTTGGTCTGATTAATGATAGCTCTTGTTTTTCCTTTCATAGTGGATTTCCGGCCACTTCCTTTATCTATTCCTTTTTGGGTAAGACGTTCGATGGTATGATGACACATTTTGTTCACGAAGATATGATTTGAAGTTTCCAAGGACCTCAGACTTTCCCAGATGGAGAATTTTTGTTGTAGTGGCATTGCCTGCAAGTTTATCGGCCCGTTCATTTCCCTTAACACCAGCGTGTCCAGGGCAGTAGATCCACGTGAGACTTTTTAGGTCGATGCTGTTCATTGCTTTTTGCCATTCTGGGGTCCCTACTCCATTTTGCACTTTTTGAAGTAATTCACGATTCAGTCAGGATGAAGGCTTGGCTTTCTTTCATGTTGTCATCCTGTGAGGTTAACCATTGTCGTGCATGTGTTACTGCCTCAATTTCCATCGTTAGACTGGAGGCTGTGATATCATAATGGTAGCGTTTTCTTCATGTTTGATGTTTCCATTCTGTTTGACAGTGAAGCCCCATCCAGATTTGCTATTGGTGACTGAGCCATCCGTGTATATGATTATATCTTTGGGGTTGCAGCTTAGTTGCTCCATGAGTAGCTGAATTTCTGCATTTGTTTTCCCATCTGGGCATTCGCGACAGTGTCTCCCTAGATTTTTGGGTATGATAGTTTTGTACAGATTGTTAAAACAGTGTGGATATTTTCCCCATTCCTTTGTCCCTTTGAGTTCTGTCAGTTGTCGGGAACATTAATGAAGAAGATTAGTAAAAGACAAGCAACGTTTATGTGACATTTTATGGGGCAAGAGAAATTTGAGCACCTAATCGTAACAGGAAAACTGGTGGGAAAAAGAGCGCTAGGTAGACCCAGGGAGAAAATATTGGACGGACTTGCGGAGTGGACGAAGACAGAGAAAGTGAGAGATGTACTTGCAGCTACAAAAGATAAATTGGTATAGAGGGCCATGATCGCCAACGCCATGCAGCTGGGGACATGACGATGATGTGTGGAACGCAGAAACGGTCAATATCAAATAGGAGTGAGCTAAGCATGTATGGGCCGTTTTGGGCCTTTTGAACTCCAGTGGCCATTTAATTACTGGGAGAATCTGGACATTTGGAACTCGAGATGGTAATGTGGATTCAGTCATTATTCATCGAGTACGTAACCAACGTCAGTGGACTAAGTATTCAAGAAATTGCCGCTAACGTCAAGACAGAGCGGCCTGGAGGGAAATGGTGTTGTCAGGGTGTGCAGCCAATGCCGAACCCGGTGACGCTGACAGGTGAGAATGTCTTCAGTACATCAACGTCAGGAGGTACAAGGGATCGTCACTCCCGAATTATTAAAATGATAAAAACAAGTGTCTGCTAACTTGCAGTGGTAATTGCCATCTGCAAAGTCAGTGACTGCTTGATCGTAGCTACAAACGCTTGATACTATTTGAGTATTACAGTAGATGTGTTGGGAAGATAATTGTTTTTGATTAGTCATAGGTGTTTTTATCTTTTTAAATCTTAAATGTTTTAGGGACATTGAGAAAGGACCTCTCTTGGTATAATGAGACTGCAACAAAAGTTGTTCCAGTCCCATTAGAGTCATTGGGATTTGAGCTAATAGTAACAAACGGTTGTTGTTGGAGTTGGCCTCACTGTTAATCTGCTTTTATTTCTTGCACGCTGTTTGGCTTCATCAGACTGACTGCATTTGGCACAGGGCTAGTTTGATCGTACAATTTTGACGTCTGCAGATTCATTCCTTCTCTGTGTGTGCCATTCACATGGATTCGAGCTTTTTTAGTGTATATGTGTGGGAGCTTTTATATATATATATATATATATATATATATATATATATATATATATATATATATATATATATATATATGTATGTATATATACACACATATATATATATGTGTGTGTGTATACATATACAATATATATATATATAATTTATATATATATAGATATATGTATATATATATATATATTTTTTTTTTAAGGATCATCCCACTTGGGGAGATTACCTTTGTGCTCACTTTTTGTTTTTGAGTGGGGGAGGGTTCCCATTTTCTATGTAACCTTTAAGCCACAGAAGCTGACACAGTGTTTTTACAATGCGATGATGATGATGATAACGATGAGGATGATAATCATATTAACGAATGAGACTGCGTGACGGGGATGCGCTCTACGCTTGCTAACATATACTGACGCCAACCAGGCCCGAGAGATACAGACGCCTGCCATGTTGGTAAAAAAATTTAAGCAACACCCTCAAAGAAGCATCAGTGAAGTGGATGAGACCCGACTTGTGGTCCCAGTCTTCCCATTGAACCCATAGCATTCTCAGTTGTGGGTAGCAGCAGATTGGAGCCGAATTCCTTATTAATTGTGAAGTCGATTCAAATTCCTTTCCCGCCCTAATGCCTATTGTAGAGGGGACGTCGCTTCCTGATTACTAGATGGTAATTACAGAATTCATACGTGTGCTCGCGCGCTGAATGCGTTTCTGCTACTGTCCACACGCTCGATAAGGCGAAATCAGAGCCTTTTGACAGACATGGTGAAACTGACAAATTTCCGAACACATCAGTATGATTTTAACAGTAGTAGGGCCACTCCCATCACCCAGTATATTTTGTTTAGCAGAGCTCACTCGTCCACCCACAGCTAACGTATCGTTTTCGTTTTAGCGGAGCAGATAACAGCAAATTTTTAGGCGAATCGTTCACTTCCGGAAAGAAGCACCAAAATTGGCACATAATACTCCTTGGGGATTGCTCTTTTGATAAAACCCGTTAGCCACCTAAAAATTCAAGATGGCGGCCATTTTTCAAGATGTCCGCCACTTGATATACAGAAATATTGCATTTCGCAATAAAATCGCAAAGACTTGTCCTATTTGAATGATCTTAGTGTCAAATCATACATTTTTCACTATGTACAATCCGAATTTGGAACCATGGACTTACTGGCTTCCTTGTACCAACAGAGCGGATGTCAACGCACAACCAGGACACACTGGTGGCACCGCTGTTGTGAAACTCAGCATAGGGTTCAGTATCAGCTGAATAATTATTTAGTGTAGCTAAATAATTAGTTTAGTGTCCCAAATGCTGTCTAATAAGCCCCGCGTCAGTTAGCTACTGTAGATTACATGCAGTTTAACATAGATGTTTAGTTAGACAGCCGCGCCTGAATTGACAGGGTGTGCCAGCGCGGGAGAGCCGAGCCAAGGGTAACGGGGCTTTACATTGCTTTGCATGTGGTTACGTGCATGGTGTACAGATCGCATGGTTGTGATCAAGGCGGCCTTGGTTCACTGAATACAGATAATTATCATACTGTGATACCTTGAATACCATTCACCAAGATGGCAAATACAGATCCAGGACCGTCTAAATTCCGGACTGACTGGAGCAAGTGTTGTCTTTGCCAGAAGAAGAAGAGTGAAGAGCTCAAGTCACCACGTGCACAACAACCACAAGAACATGATGGCTACACTATAATTGCGACTAATATTTCCCTCTTTCACGCAGTTAATGACATGCCTATTGTTCTGGATCCAGCAAGACTTGATGATGGTGGTGGCATTGAAAAACCTCTGAGGAGGAACAATGTGCACGATCACCAAAGTTGTCGCCATATGGTCAACAAGTCGAAACTGGAGAGAGCCAGAAAAAGAAGAGCAGAGTGTGCTTAGCCAGTAGAGTGTCAGACCAAGGTGCGTAGAACCATCCTTGAAGGCAAAACGTGTTTCATATGTGACAAAGAAGCCCTATCCTCTGAACTCACACAAGTTATGACGATGAACCTCAATAACAGACTTAATGAATGTGCCCACACGGACTACTCGAAAGAGACAGATGAACAACCCGAAGAGGTGCCTAGCTTCGAAGCTTGGTGTGAGCATCGCAAACTGCAAAGTCACCAGTTTCATTTCTGGTATATGGTGCTGTCAATGGAACTGGTGATCCTCTTGTTGATCCGATCATTCAGGGAAGCCAATGTCTTCATGTACTGTCAGTCACTGGCTTAGCTGATACCGTACTTCTTTGTCAACAACAATGCTAACTATGCACGGTGGCTTCCGATCCACTACAGAGACATGGTGACCCTGGAACAGAAGAGTCCTCAGCTGGCGCAGGAGTTCCAGAGTGGAAACTTTGTTGTACACAAATTGAGCCGACAGTTCTCAGCAGTGGCTATTGACCAAGCTCACGAACAGGCCAACGCTGTCATCAAGGCAGACGGGGGTGCGATCAGCGTGACTGAAGACCCATCAGTACTGCGAAGATGGATGATAGCTGGTCCTGAAGCCAGCCACTTGGTTGCACATTATAAGGCAGCATGTGGGACCAAAGAGGGTACTCAACACCCCAGCCACCAGTACCATGAGGAGACAGAACGAGCACAAAGAGTGTTCCTTGATAAAGTAGAAAAGCTCTCACAAGGCATGCAAGATATGGGCAGTCCTTTCCAGGAGGAGAGTCGGGACCTTTTTTGCTTGATACAAAGGATATTGCTCACCAAACTGCCACCGAGCTGATTGGCACACACCTTGAGAAAGGCAAGGTCCGTTTCCAGGAGTTTATGAAGGGACTGGAAGGGGAAGAAGAATCCACCTTCTATGAACCAATCAAGAAGAACAGGGTTGACTTTTTCCGACAGGTACCAGCGTCTGTTGACTCTTCAAATCAAAAAGTGCTAAAGGCAGACTGTCAACTGTTCTCCAAGCTGTTCATATCATGCCAGAGCAGAGAATGTGACTTGAAGGAGTTCTTCCGTCATGAGAACCAGTCACATCCTGCTGCCCTCAGTGGAAAGCTCCACACCTGTCAGAAATCCCACCTCACTACCATTCTTGAGAGCCAAGTTACAATCCCTGAGGCAGAGCCAGACGCCGACACCATCATCAGTCTGCCTTCACGGAGTTCAAAGACGTTCGAAGAGTACGCAATGCTCGATGTCCTTCCTACAATACAAGCATACTCTACCAAGTACGAGAGAACAGACATTGTGTTTGATGTCTACCGGCCATCTAGTCTGAAAGCTGAAACTAGATCAAAGCGAGGACGCGGGATGAGACGCAGGGTGACAAGGGAGGGCAAAATTCCCTCAAACTGGCGAAACTTCCTGAGAGAAAATGACAACAAAGCCGAGCTGTTCAACTTTCTGGCTGATAAGATTGCACGTGTGACCACACCAAATATGGTCATCGTGACCAAGGAAGAAGATGCTGTCAGCAACCGCACTATCAGTCTGGCTGGGGTGGCACCATGCAGTCATGAAGAAGCTGACATGCAGATCTTTGTGCATGCCAGGCACGCAACAGAAGCAGGCAGCAAAATCATCATGGTCAAAGCCAGCGACACAGATGTTGTCGTCATCGCAGTCAGTGTTCTGCAGGCACTTCAGGAGTTAGGTCTGCAGCAGTTGTGGGTTGCCTTTGGCCAAGGACAGAACCTGAGGTGGGTTCCTGTACATGACTTGTCTTGTGTTGCACTCTTGCAGAAAAGAGCGAAGGGATGCTCTTCTTCCATGCCTTCACTGGCTGCGATGTCGTTTCAGCATTCCATGGCAAAGGGAAGAAGTCTGCTTGGCAAACCTGGGATGTTTGTGATGAGGCTCCGGTGTCTTCAGCAAACTCAGCCAGTACCCACCGGTAGTGGATGATAAAGACCTAGAGACCTTGGAGAAGTTCGTGGTCTGATGTACGACAGATCCAGCACAGCTGAAGGTGTCGATGATGCGGAGGTTGGACATGTTTGCTCGGAAGCAGAGGCAATACGAAGCCATTCCTCCAACCCGATCAACTCTGAAGCAGCATGTGAAGCGTGCTGCCTACCTGGCGGACTGCATCTGGAGTCAGTCAACAGTACGTCAACCAGAAACGCAGACTCCTGCCAACTGGGGCTGGACCAAGAAAGGAGATCTGTGGCAGATCGTTTGGACAGAGCTCCCACCCATTGCAGAGAGTTGCCGGCAGCTGACCAAGTGTGGATGCAAGTCGGAATGCTGCGGTCGATGCTTATGCTACTGCTTTGGTCTGACCTGCACGGCACTGTGCAGCTGCAGATACGAGGTTTAGAAGCGTTGTAGTATACTCATCCAGGCAGCAAGACAATAAGTGGCAAACAAGTATAGGCGTACTGCCTACATGTACATCCAATAATATATCGGACTGATGGTGCTTATGATATGGGCACTTTTTACCCTAATTATGATACTGGGACTGATATTATTGTACAAGGAAGCTAGTGAATAGGTACATAGTTCCAAATTCGGATTCTACATAGTGAAAAATGTATGATTCGACACTAAGATCATTGAAATAGGACAAGTCTTTGCGATTTTATTGCGAAATGCAATATTTCTGTATATATTAAGTGGCGGCCATCTTGAAAAATGGCCGCTATCTTGAATTTTTAGGTGGCTAACGGGTTTTATCAAAAGAGCAACCCCCAAGGAGTATGTGTGCCAATTTTTGTGCTTCTTTCCAGAACTGAACGATTATCACAGTTATCTGCTCCACTATTTGGCGCTATCAATCGTCCTGTAAAGTTTCTCCTGCTGCAACGTTCAGAGCCAATTATCAGATATTTAGTGAGTGGCCTCTGTGGCCCCCAGATAACTGGGCTTTGATAAATGACCAAGAGACCAGTCTCGTCAGTCTGCAAAGTTGGGACGTCAATGGTGACTATCCGGGATAGGACAGGAATGGGTTTGTGAAGAGGTAAGCTAATTAACACGTGGTGATTAATTTATCAGGTTTAATGGAAAGTTTGTTAAAGGCTGAGCTAAATAACACCTGACAGTAAATTAATCAGGTTTAATGGATACTTTGTGAAATGCTGAGTTAATTAACAACCTGATAATAAATTAATGAGATTTAGTGGATACTTTGTGAAGACTGAGCTAATTAACAACCTGATAATGAATGAATCAGATTTAGTGGATACTTTGTGAAGTCTGAGCTTATTAACAACGTGATGATTAATCAGTCAGGTTCAGTGGAGACCTTTGTGAAGTTCTGAGCTAATTAACACTTAATGACGAATTCATCAGGTTTAGTGGATACTTTGTGAAAGGCCGAGCTAACTAACAACCTGCTTAATGATGAATTTATCAGATTAAGTGGATACTTTGTAGTGGATACTTTGTGAAAGGCCGAGCTAACTAACAACGTGCTTAATGATGAATTCATCAGATTTAGTGGATACTTTGTGAAAGGCCGAGCTAACTAACAACCTGCTTAATGATGAATTCATCAGATTTAGTGGATACTTTGTGAAAGGCCGAGCTAATTAACAACCTCACGATGATTTAATCAGGTTTAGGGGATACTTTGTGAAAAGTTGAGCTGATTAATAACTAATGATGAATTAATCAGGTTTTGTGGATTTTTTTGTTAAGTACTGATGTAGTTAACACCTAATGATGAATTAATGAGGTTTAAAGGGCTGAGGTGAAGGGCTGAGGTAACTTACACCTCATAATGAATTGATCAGGTTTAGTGCATACTTTTTTCCCTTTGAATTTTGCTTTAGACTTGTCTTTTGTTTAAAGACTTTAAATGTGAGACTGGCTTTTGGGAAAATGTGAATGCATGCCAGACCCACAAAGTGTACAGGTTCGCATTAATGTACGAGTGTGCGCATGCACACGCACGCACGCACGCACACACACACACACACACACACACACACCACACACACACACACACACACACACACACACACACACACACACACACACGTACACACACACACACACCACATACACACACACACATACAAAACACACACACACACACACACACACACGCACACGTGCTCGCACTCATAGGCGTGCGTACGCAGAAACAAAGGGAAAACCCTATGAATGATACTAAGAAGACAAATCAGTAATCATTTTTGTCAGATGAACTAATAATGTACTGACACTAGTCCATCATGCCGTGACAGTGTGCCACTACCTGTTGCTTGTGAAGACATGTCTGTGTGTGGAAAGATGGAGATGTGTCAGGGGGAAAATATAGTTTTTCTCTTCGGTACAGAGTCCTGACATATCTGTTTATGAAGGTGTTTTAGGCATTCACGATTTTTGTTTTTGGTAGTTTTTTATTTGTTTGATTGTTTTTGGTCCCTTTCTTCGTCTTTCTTTACCTTGTTCCTTTCCTCTGGCAGGCATGTGGATTGACCTGTATGCTAATACGAGTTCGTGTCTGCGCTGTTGGAAAACAGTGTTTCATTTTATATCGTTTCGTTTTTCTTCTTGTGCTCTTCTTGCAGCCAGTCCTTCTCTTCTTTTCAGATGACAATCATGCAGAAAAGGGACGTCGTCTGTTTCTACCTCTGTGTCAGGTGCTGAAGACTATGGAGCCTGTTCATTGTGTGTTGTGTCATAATTACCATAGTGTATCTTGTTCATTACGTGTTGTGTGTCACAATTACCATAGTGCATCTTGTTCATTATGTGTTGTGTCATAATTACCACAATGATTCTTGTTCATCATCTGTTGTGTCATAATTACCACAATGATTCTTGTTCAGTATGTGTTGTGTCATAATTACCACAATGATTCTTGTTCAGTATGTGTTGTGTCATAATTACCACAATGATTCTTGTTCATTATGTGTTGTGTCATAATTACTACAGTGCATCTTGTTCATTATGTGTGGTCTCATAATTACCATAGTGCATCTTGTTCATTATGTGTTGTGTCATAATTACCACAATGATTTTCTTGTTCAGTATGTGCTGTGTCATAATTACCACAGTGCATCTTGTTAGATGCGATTTTTATCAAGATTTTGCGCTATATAAAGATTGTAATTATTATTATTATTATTATTATTATTATTATAGTATGTGCTGTGTCATAATTACCATAGTGCAGCTTGTTCAGTATGTGCTGTGTCATAATTACCACAGTGCATCTTGTTCAGTATGTGCTGTCATAATTACCATAGTGCATCTTGTTCAGTATGTGTTGTGTCATAATTACCATAGTGCATCTTGTTCAGTATGTGCTGTGTCATAATTACCATAGTGCATCTTGTTCAGTATGTGCTGTGTCATAATTACCATAGTGCATCTTGTTCATTATGTGTTGTGTCATAATTACCACGTGCATCTTGTTCAGTATGTGCTGTGTCATAATTACCACAGTGCATCTTGTTCAGTATGTGTTGTGTCATAATTACCATAGTTTCATCTTGTTCAGTATGTGTTGTGTCATAATTACCACAGTGCATCTTGTTCAGTATGTGCTGTGTCATAATTACCACAGTGCATCTTGTTCATTATGTGTTGTGTCATAATTACCACAGTGCATCTTGTTCATTATGTGTTGTGTCATAATTACCATAGTGCATCTTGTTCATTATGTGTTGTGTCATAATTACCACAGTGCATCTTGTTCATATGTGTTGTGTCATAATTACCATAGTGCATCTTGTTCATTATGTGTTGTGTCATAATTACCACAGTGCATCTTGTTCAGTATGTGTTATGTCAAATTACCATAGTGCATCTTGTTCATGTATGTGTTGTGTCATAATTACCACAGTGCATCTTGTTCAGTATGTGCTGTGTCATAATTACCATAGTGCATCTTGTTCAGTATGTGCTGTGTCATAATTACCATAGTGCAGCTTGTTCAGTATGTGCTGTGTCAAAATTACCACAGTGCATCTTGTTCAGTATGTGTTGTGTCATAATTACCACAGTGCATCTTGTTCAGTATGTGCTGTGTCATAATTACCACAGTGCATCTTGTTCAGTATGTGCTGTGTCATAATTACCATAGTGCATCTTGTTCAGTATGTGCTGTGTCATAATTACCATAGTGCATCTTGTTCAGTATGTGCTGTGTCATAATTACCATAGTGCATCTTGTTCAGTATGTGTTGTGTCATAATTACCATAGTGCATCTTGTTCAGTATGTGCTGTGTCATAATTACCATAGTGCATCTTGTTCAGTATGTGCTGTGTCATAATTACCACAGTGCATCTTGTTCAGTATGTGCTGTGTCATAATTACCATAGTGCATCTTGTTCAGTATGTGTTGTGTTATAGGGCATATTGACGCCATGGGGACACACATCCCTCTCCCTCCTTTCTCCCCTTCACTGTGTTCTCCTCACAGTGAACTGTTTTTGTTAGTTTTTGTTAGATGATGTTGCTGAGCAGGTGTATTGTTGGTTACAGGTGTGTTCGTTCTGCTGTCCCATCTGGTGAAAGTGGTGATGCGGGGCTACGTCAGTGACCGCTATCTGTGCATGAACCCCCACACCTACCAACTCTACAGTCGGGTCAGTGTGTGTGTGTGTGTGTGTGTGTGTGTGTGTGTGTGTGTGTGTGTGTGTGTGTGTGTGTGTGTGTATGTGTGTGTGCGTATGTGTGTGTGGGTGTCTGTGTCTATGTGTGAGCGCGCTCGCGTGTGTGTGCATGCGTGTTTTTGCTGTTAGTTTTGGCATTGCCATTGTCATTGCCATTATTACTTTATATTCATATGTCATTTTAGTCGTCGATATCGTCATCACTGGCATGATTGCCATCAAGGTCATCCCCATCACTCATAGCTAACATCAGTGTGTCATGATTCATCATCATAACCGTTTCTAATAGAACGATAATAGAAACTGCTGCTACTATAACTGCCGCTATTTACAGTGCTACAACTACTACTAATTGTTGCTACTGCTTGTACTACTACTACCACCACCACCAAACTACTACTACTACTGCTACTACTACGACGACGACGACTACCACCGCTACTTTGCTGCTGCTGTCTGGTATTGTTAATTCAACTGTGATTTAGGTATATCTGGTTTTCTTTTCATTCACATCTTACCGTAGAGTATTTGGTATGCTAAAGGTGCAATTTTTTTCAAATTGTTTTGAAATTCATTTTTAGCAAAGAGCAGTCACAGCACTTTTAGACAAATACATGGCAGTAATAGCAAAATGTAGTTGTCATTATGATGAACAGTATGAATTTGACAGCCTCAATAAAGAAATCACATACTTATATAACAACAGTAACCAAAAAACAAACAAAAAAAACCCCCTCAATACACACACAAATATACATTTGAATTAAGCACAATTAAGAGCCACGAGAATGTATATATATATATATATATATATATATATATATATATATATATATATATATATATATATATATATATATATGTATGTATGTATGTATGTATGTATGTATATATAAACTTACACAGGTAGGTCGCTCATAAATTGAGACAATCGTTAATTTTCCTGATATTTTTTGATAATGTGTATATTACTAACAAATAGGAATTTATATCAGGTTTTAGTTGTAATAAATGATAATAAGTATTGCAACCATTTATTTTCAAAAGTTTGTTAGTTCCACCCCAATTTTGCATCGTATTCTTCTGTATGATACTTTGAAGCGAGAAAGTTCTTATTGGAGGTTGTGTTTGGAATGGTCGTGTCAAATTTGTATTTATAAATGTACATCTTCCCTAGGAGGATAATTAAATCAAATAGCGATTCTGTTAACATGTTTTCATCAACGCCAGAGAGTACCATGTTTTCAATTGATCTAAAATTTACACAAGTAACACATCCTGATTTCAGTAATTCTTCAGTCCCATTCCAAAATCCTTTGATATGTAAACATTTCCAAAATATATTATAATTTTGTTCATGCAATAGTCACAGAAACTGTTTACAAGTCTCATTTCTTTCAGGATGACATTATTTCCAAGAATTCTGTATACAGTACATACTTGTAGCTGTTTTGATTTCACATATTATATTGTAGAAATGTTTGTAAATTCCCTTTCCCACGGAACATCAGTTCCTTTTTTTTTTGTCCATTTAGAACAAGAATTTGGCACTGTATTGTATCTTATTAATATGCCTCATAGTATAATATTGTTCCTTTTGATACAGAGTAAATTGCTTTCAATGCATATGCATTAGGAATTATGTGCGCACTCTCTTTTGATACTTTAAGCTCTGTATTGTGTATGTATTTCGAGATAGCCAGTTTACATCCCATGACAAACCATGAAATTTACATTAATTTCCTGTTTTCTGATGAATTCTCTATTCGTCAGAAACGAGTCATTATCATATATAATATACAGCCATCATAGTTCGCAGTTGTGAAAAGGGCGGAACCGTCCTCGGGGGGATCAGCAAAGGTGTAGCTTCCATAGAATAATAATTACTTACTTTATTTTAAATCATATTACGGGAGAAAAAAAAAAGGAATTGCCATTACCACAACTGAGAGCCTGCAATACGGGGTTCCATCATCCCCATTACGCTGCTTTGCCTTTTCCGACCATTCAAGGCTGCATTAAGGGGAGGCTTCACGCACAAAATTCTACAAGCTAAGCTTGAACTGGAGCTGTGAGGCTGGAAGGTAGGGAATTTGTCTCTAATCCAGAAAGGCCTTCGGGACCCTCAACACTCCAAAATACCTGCCCTTTTACATAGAATAGTAATTACTATGTTCGTTTAAAAGTTAACGAGAACCCTAACTATCGAGCGGTAGCATCGTCCCCGCATAGCTGTCTTACCTTCCGCTACTCTGAATATGGTCAGACACTTATTCATAGCTAGGTAAAGTGGAGGCCAGAGGCACAAAGACACGACCACTGTGGATCCAGACTGGAAGGTGGGAGCTTCACCCCCATGCCAAACATGGCTTGTGTTCTAATAAATGTTGATGATGACATTTATTCTCAAAATGGTGGTGGACTTAGATGACATTTCGGAACAAACAGTATATAAAGGGAAAATACAAACTGAATGGCTGTGAAATAAATCCGTATTAATTCTCTTCCACTTCCTTGCTTGCTGTAACCTGTCTATATACTTGCTGCACATTTGTGTATATGTCCAGTCTCATTGTCTTTCTACTTTTTCAATTGGAGAGTATGTTTCCGTTTGAAGTCCATTCAGATCGACTTACAGAATGTTGCAAAGCGTCTTTAAAAGCAGGATGTCTGTGGGATGTCTTCACCCAAACTACACCCCTTAAAGATTCTACGGTTGCTTAAGACAGCATCTCTCTCTCTCTCTCT
>CM060314.1:79387328-79394828 GCA_030674185.1 Monoplex corrugatus
ATTCAAGTTTCGAAAAAGGTGCGAGCATGATTGCAACATTTTGGAAAAGATGATTGAAAATCCCGAACGCTATATGCGACGATGTTTGGCCAGTCATGTTCGCAGACGTCTTCGAAAGAAGGCGCAGGTTTCTGGCTCTGAGAGGAAACAAAAGATAGACAGTAAAAAGGTGAGGGCCAAAGTGCAAAGCTTGTGGCCGAAACGCAAGGAGATCTTCCAGAGACTGCGGCAGCTCAGACGCTGCAGTTTAAACGTCCGACGGAAGACAAACGGAAAACGCCGCTCGTGCAGCAAGCAAGAACTGGAGAAACAGCTGAAAAAGCGGGCTAAAGAGCGCAGTCACTCCAGAGCCCCTTCAGCCATCTCGGCCACATCACAGACAAAATCCAGATCACGACCAAAGTTAAACTCAAGGTCAGACAGACACCGAATAAGACATCAAAGGAAAAAAGTTGGCAGAAAGAGACATCATGGCAGGAGCGAAGAAGACAGCCCCAAAGAACGGCGGTCAAGAAGAAACGTTCTGTTAAGTGTACTGACTTCCAGATGAACAGCTCCTTCTTGTATCAGGGTGTTATTTGAATGGTAGGCAGTGATTTCAAGCACTACGTACCAAAGGTGTCTGATGTCTTACGCCTTACTTTCTTAAGTCGTTGCTGGCCAGCCGATGGCAACTTTGGATGGCCAAAATGTTGGCAGACTACCAAAGGGTTACGCATAGTGATTCCACACTATCTGAAATGGATTCATCATGTCTGACATTACAGGCTGCCCATGACATTACAGGCTGCCCATGAAATTACAGGCTGCCCATGAAATTACAGGCTGCCCAAAATTGCCTCTCTCAGTGGTTTCCTTCAGAAGCAAGTCACGTTTGATTGGACAGTGCATGATGGGCAGTCGTAAGTTAAAATGAATGAACGTCCAACAGTGCAACATCAATAAGTGCTGATGACAAGAGAAGCACAATGTGTGTAGTTGGAATGTACTATTGGGATTTCCTGTTTGTGGAAATGAAAACACACAGAACAAGAACACAACCAATGCACATCAAATTATTAAGTTCCATTGAAGGACAAATTGTCTCAACAATTACCTAGAGCTACGATAAAGAAAAGAGACCATAAAAAATGAAAACCAGGCAGGTTCCATAATGGACCTGAACCGAGGTGTAAATGCGTGTAGAAAGTGCCATGTTGGAGATGTGACTTGCTCGGTGTGTTGTTTGTAAGGTAAACAGTTGAACCGAGCAACACGGCTGGTACAAGAAGACGTTTACACCTTTTGAGAAGAGTGCCATGTAATGAACGCTGTGTCAGTTTGAAAGGTAAGAGCAGGGTGGAATCCCTTGGCTTGGATTCTGTCATTGTGGCTGAAGAACACTGAACACAAAACTGCCAATTGGAACAGCAGGAAGCTGTGTGCAAACACACTCACGATTAATTTATAACATTTGGCATATAAAGTTTTATGTACTGAAAAAAAACATCACTACGCGCGAGATCGTTTTAAACAAAAGAACTGATTTACATGATTTTCAAACACACACACAAACACACACACACACGCACACGCACACGCACACACACCACACACACACACACACACACACACACACACACACACACACACACACACCGTCTGATATCACTCATAGTGAAAAGACATTAAATCAAAGCACACACACACACACACACACACACACGCCCCCCCACACACACACACGCCCCCCCACACACACTGATACTCACACATACATACATGTACGTACACTGTATACTATAATTTATAATTGAGGGATTATATTTCTGTAGTGATAGCGAAAACATCATGAGAAACCTAGAGGAAGACCCTGGATTAAAGATTGGAGGAAAAATGATAAACAACATTCGATACGCAGATGACACCGTGCTAATTGCAGAAAGTGAAAGGGACCTACAAAACCTTGTGAATATACTTGAAATAGAAAGCAAAGGTAAGGGGTTGGAACTAAACAGCAGGAAGACTGAAGTCATGGTGATCAGTAAAAAACATGAAATCCCCTCATGCAAAACAACAGCCAACGGCACAACCTTGAGACAGGTTGATAAATTTAAATACCTGGGAATGATCATTTAACCAGACGGCAGATGCACATGAAATAATAGCCAGCAGAATCGGCCAAGCCAAAACAACATTCAAGAAGATGGAAAGCATTCTTACCAACAAATGCCTATCAGTTAACATCAGGAAGAGAGTTCTTGAATGTTATATAGAACCAATACTGTTGTACGGTTGTGAGGCGTGGACAGTCAACAAGCAAAGCCAGAAGAAGATTGAGGCAGCCGAGATGTAGTTTCTAAGAAGAATGTTGAGGGTTGTTGGACAGCAAAGAAAACAAACGAGACAGTTTTGATGGAGGCAGACACAAGTAGATCATAACGAAGAATAGGAAAAGACAGGCAACATTCATAGGCCATTTTATGAGGAAAGGGGAATTGGAACACCTGGTCACAACGGGAAAGCTGGAGGGAAGGAGAGCACCGGGTAGACCCAGGGAGAAGATACTAGACGGACTTGCAGAGTGGCTGAAGACAAGGAGGGTGGAAGAGATGCTTGAGGCAACAAGAGATAGAGACAGGTGGAAGTCCATAATCGCCAACGCCATGTGGCAAGGCACCTGATGATGATGATGAGTGATAGCTTGTCCTACCGTGTTTATTTCACACCCCCGCTTTGAGTTTAATTTTTATTGTTATCGTAACAGTGAAATCTGTGTGCTGCTAGGAGATCAGCCGTCCAGTGTAGTGCATCGCTCATTATTTACCGCCACGACTGATTCACAGCATCAGTACAAAATGACACGAAGATTAGGACACAACAGCCAATGGCATTAGATATCTTAGATGTATAGTAAACGATCTCCGCATAGTTCTGATATTGACTAATGATTTTCTGGGGACGTCAACAAGGACGTCCAGCGTTGCTTATTCTGTAGAGTCTTTGAGTCTGTGGTGTCTTAGAGTCTTTGATGGTTTACCCCAAAAGCTGTTTGAAGGAAACTGTCCATATCAGAACTTTACAACATCCATATCGGTCTCTTCATGTCAGAACACGTCTGAGGTTGCATCATTTGTTCTGACTGTTTATGAAGAGGTCAAAACTCATACCACTGTTTGTGTTGAAATGGAGCTCTTGTGTTGGTGTTAAAGAGTTTAAGCAAGCCATGTCATGTTTTCATGTTTGAGCGTTGATAGTCTGCAGTCTGTTCCATGATTGAGACATCGTCGCACTGATGACAGCTTTCTCTGTGAGTATGTTTTCATACCTTGTGAGGGCTCGTCTTTTCATGCAAAGGTTCATCTGTAAAACACGTCTTATCAGTACATAGGCACTTACACAATGTCTGTGTCACAACATGGGAAAAAAGTTGATCACTTGAACAAAATAACAGTGACTGGATTTTTTAAAGGCCTTGGAATGTTGTGGAAGACATTGCAATATCTCAAAGAAAAGTGCACTCTCTGCTCCCATCTTGCATGCTGAGAACAGGATTGTATATGGACTCCGAGTTGTATAGTATGTTATTTGTTATTAACACGAAAGCAGTGCGTGAAATGCAAAAATTAATGTTCAAAAGAGAACAGTTCGGGGCTGACTTGAGGACAGCGAATGAAGGAAAAGAAGTGATTGGTGTGATCAACCATCTTTCAATCTGGCCAGTGACTTATTTATTGGGAACAAGTGTTTAAGGGGGCGCTTTGAACATTTCATTGTGTGAGCACTGTGTGTAAGAGTGTGTGTGTGTGTGTGTGTGTGTGTGTGTGTTTGTGTTTGTGTGTGTGTGTGTTTGCGCATGTACTAATGTGTGTATGCACGTGTAGATATGTGTGTTTATATGCAGGGAACAGAGAGAGAGAGTCCCAGAGGAACGTGCTATTGTTCCAAGTCTGACGCAATGTCGCAGAAGCTGTGCGAATTCTGTATATATTGTTGTTGTGTACCTATTTATTTTGTATAAAACGCAGACTTTTCTGTCCCCTCAGTCACAAAATTCAAACTTGTTGGATGTGACTGTGTCCCGTAGCTGTTGCGACCTGGCTTCACGTCTTTGTTCTCTTGATTTTCATGTTACAGTTTGTTTCGGTGCACATTTTTAAAAGAATATAGTCAAACCTGTTTTCATCATCTTCTCTAAGTCTTGTTTGCTCGCCGCTTGAACATTTTCCATTGAAACATCATCTCTTTAAATTGTACCTTTTTCAGTTTCGAACAAATAAAATCGTCCAGATTCAGATCGACCCGTGCATGGAAACGTGAAGGGAGGGAGGTTGTGATTTCTCTGTGGAGTTTTTGTTTTGTTTTTGTTGTATGTTCAGCCAGCCGTAAGAAAAAGTACTTAAGCTGAAACGGGCTGGGCCTAATTCAAAGTTATGATCTTTATTGGGTAAAAGGCCTGTTTGGCAAGGAATTCTCGGCTTGGCGAAGGGAAGATCTTTATCTTGATAAAGGCGTTAGTACATCAAGGAGTTGTGACAACTAGTCAAAAATAGCATGAACAGGAGAATAGTGAGCTGTTCGGTTTTATTGTTTTGTATTTGTTTAGTCGTTATGTATCGACGTATGTATTTTTATATGAGAGATTTAGACGTTATACAGTTTTTCAGGGTGAGAGAAGCGAGCTCATCATGTCTCACTTGTTGCTTACGTCAATGCAATACTGTTTTAAAAAGGGATTAGCAGAAGGCGATAAAGGAAGAGTAGGCCGCATTGCACGCGATCTTTTTCACACCATTTTCCCGTCTCTTAGTGATTCTACGTTAAAGCAGGTTTTTCTTAGATGTTTTTCTTTTTTGTTTGTTTGTTTTGTTGTTGTTGTGTCTTCTTATGTGTGTTTGAGTATGGTAACGCTTCAAATGGTCAGTCTTGGTGGTCTGGATGAAGAATGTGGTTTTCATCACAACCTCTTTGTTGCCCAAGGGCTGTTGTTCCAGATCTGCTCCATTTGGTCACTTTTTACTTCTTTAATCTCTGAACAGTGAACCGTTTCTTCTTAATGGAAACTTCCATCCTTCTTACATAAGAAATGATATCGTCCATAACTTGAGCGGCAACAACAAACCACAATCTTCTGCCTGAATACTGGACATCGCCACTTGTTTCAGCGTAGTGTCTAGTGGGACTTTCCCACACAGATAAATGCCCATGCCAGACAAGACTACAATCTCCAGAACGCGTTTGACTGTTTCACCCATCGTTTAGAAATGAAAAAAAGAGGAGTGGCGTAATGGGGTAACTCCGGAACAGTAGCCTTGGGGCAACAAGGAGGACCTGATGAAAACCGCATCCTTCATCAAGGCCGCCAAACTGACCCTTTGAATGATAACCATGTTTGAACGAAAAGCAAGCTGATTAAGGCAGTATAATTGTTACTAATATCATGTCGTCGGTTAAATTTTGTTTTTCCCAATGACGTCTTACATAATATAAGGCTGATATCGGAAGGCATTAGATGGTGCCATGTGTCCGTTCAGAACTGTTGGCCACAAGACATCAGATAATACCATGTGCCTATTCAGATTTATTGGCCTTGGTGACCTTTTGTTGTTCTGTCGTCAGTGGCTCATTGTCATGATGGTGTCATCTCCCATGCATCACTGTCATCCTGTCTTTACGTGGATTGTGATATCAATCTACGATCGCGATCTGATTGAAGTAGAGTGTGACGTATCAAATATTTTTGTGTATTGCTGTCGGGTCGTGATAACGAGGTCGGGAAAAATGCAGAATGCTTTGAGCTGTGAAACAATCTTTCAACAAAACTAGACAGTCCCTAAACTTGCAATGAAATCATCTTTCAACGAAACTAGACAGTCATCTAACTTAGTAGAGAAACCATCTTTCAACAAAACTAGACAGTCCCTAGATTAACAGTGAAACCATCTTTCAACAAAACTAGACAGTCCCTAGATTAACAGTGAAACCATCTTTCAACAAAACTAGACAGTCCCTAGATTAACAGTGAAACCATCTTTCAACAAAACTAGACAGTCCCTAGATTAACAGTGAAACCATCTTTCTAGATTAGCAGTGAAACCATCTTTCAACAAAACTAGACAGTCCTTAGATTTGCAGTGAAACCATCTTTCAACAAAACTAGACAGTCCCTAGATTAACAGTGAAACCATCTTTCAACAAAACTAGACAGTCCTTAGATTTGCAGTGAAACCATCTTTCAACAAAACTAGACAGTCCCTAGATTAACAGTGAAACCATCTTTCAACAAAACTAGACAGTCCTTAGATTTGCAGTGAAACCATCTTTCAACAAAACTAGACAGTCCTTAGATTTGCAGTGAAACCATCTTTCAACAAAACTAGACAGTCCTTAGATTTGCAGTGAAACCATCTTTCAACAAAACTAGACAGTCCCTAAATTAGCAGTGAAACCATCTTTCAACAAAACTCTACAGTCCCTAAATTAGCAGTGAAACCATCTTTCAACAAAACTAGACAGTCCTTAGATTTGCAGTGAAACCATCTTTCAACAAAACTAGACAGTCCCTAAATTAGCAGTGAAACCATCTTTCAACAAAACTAGACAGTCCCTAGATTAGCAGTGAAACCATCTTTCAACAAAACTAGACAGTCCCTAGATTAGCAGTGAAATCATCTTTCAACAAAACTAGACAGTCCCTAAATTAGCATTGAAACCATCTTTCAACAAAACTAGACAGTCCTTAGATTAGCAGTGAAACCATCTTTCAACAAAACTAGACAGTCCCTTAGATTAGCAGTGAAATCATCTTTCAAGAAAACTAGACAGTCCCTAAATTAGCAGTGAAACCATCTTTTAACAAAACTAGAAAGACAGTCCCCTGGCTTATTGTGAAATCGTCTTTAAACAAAACTGGGTAGTCCTCCATCTTAGCTGTGAAATTTCTTTCAACAAAACTAGACAGTCCTCGAACTTACCTCTTGAGTCTTCTTTCAACAAAAACTATTCTGGTTTAACTGAATGGGTAGCGCAAACTGTGTTAGATTTGAGAAGTACAACATGAGAGATAATGCTCAAGAGTTATGTCCTCTGATTGATACTCTGGTTTAAGTTGTTCATTTTTTAGGAGCAGCCAGAATGGCAATCTTCTTTTCGTTACACGTTGTTGATAACTTAGCCATACGCAGAGGCTATCTCAGGGCTGTATCTGATCTCGTGGTTAGGGCCAACCTCCTGAAAACATGAAGGAGAAAAATGTCGCTGCTGTGTTTTGGAATTGTTAACGTTTAACAATGGCGGTTCTTTTCGTTCTGTTCAGATGTCTGTTTACAAGGTAGTCATAGATACAACCGTTACACATGCGTGAAATTACTGCTGATGAATTGGCTTTGTTCCTCTCCTTTTCCTGCCAATCCCCAGCTTCGCTCACCTCTCCAGTCCACCTATTGCCAGGTCTCCAGTCCACCCATTGCCAGGTCTCCAGTCCACCCATTGCCAGGTCTCCAGTCCACCTGTTGCCAGGTC
>CM060314.1:79404828-79452328 GCA_030674185.1 Monoplex corrugatus
AACTCATGCTTAGAAAGAGTGTTGTCCAAGATCACACCCAGGTTTTTGACAGAATCAGAGAGATGGTATTCACTGTGATAGAGGCAAAGTTGGTTTTGGTGCCTATGAGCATGACTTCAGTTTTGTCACCATTTAATTGTATTTTGTGTCATCCAATTATGGATGTCAACGTGCCAGCTGTATAGGTGTATATGGGTGTATTAACAAACACTGTCTGGCATCAAGTACCTCATGAAACTGGTATATGGTTGAGTGTACATATCCTGCTGTGAAAAAACCCCATTGACATCAACATTAACATTGACATTATTATTTCATGCTTGTGTAACTAAATGTGCACTCACGAGCGCGCGCGCGCACACACACACACACACACACACACACACACACACACACACACACACACACACACACACACACACACACACACACACACACACACACCGAATAGGCCTGAAAGACAGACAGACAGAAAGATTTCAGACTTTAGACCAGAATTCTTTATTACTCAAGCATTAAGTCTTACTGGACCTGTCTTGCAGTTAGTCCTTGCTAACCTATACGAAATATGAGCATGAACGAATGAACCATAACACATAGAATGTGAAACAAGTTACAAAATAAACTGTAATGTAATAGTGACTTTGATATGTGCGCTTTACAAAAGCATAAGAGGCAAAGACAGGAATATGGAAATAAAACATGTCAACCTAAAACAACAACAAGAACAACAACAATAACATTACAATATTGCTAGTAGCTGTATTAATATTGTTTTGAAGAAAGTAAATTATAGACATAAAATCAAAGAAAAAGAAGGAAGTAAAGGAAGCATTAAGAACAAACAAGGGAGGAGGTGAAGGCGGCAAGATACGTCAACTAACGCAAGGATGAAAACAGATTAACTATAACGAATGCTACGTCACAGAAGTCAAGTTTAGCACAGTAACAGGACCAAGAGAGAATCAAAGAGCCCTCCTTTGCCTTATTCCGGGCCTTCATCCCTCTGCTGGGTGCCAGCTCTTCTCCCCTTACTATAGTCTCGACACTTTGCCTCAGAAGCTCCCAGCCTTGTTTAACAAAACAAGAGGGAATGTCCTTTCAATCGTAAAAGCGGTCAGAGACGATGCCCCAGACACAGCCTATTTTACTTTTCGTCTAGATTTGACATGTCCCAAAGGGATGGCAAGTTTATTGATCTTTCCGATCTATCACCAGGACTTTCCCTGCAGGCATCAGGTACAATTCCCTGAAGCCAGCGGCCATGAAGATATCATTTCTTAGATTGACCTTGACCCTAACAGTTAATCGCCATGCCTGAATAATATTTGAAATAGGAGACAGAAAATTATGAAGAAAGCCCCTAAAACTCATAATAAACACTCCATGCATTGCTAACATTTTTAGAAAAATGTTTTTCTGTCTTTATAACGATTTCCTTTCTTCCTGTTTAAATTTATAAGCTTTCAGTCTTCGTATCGGCACCACTGTTCAAATTCCCCATTGGGAAGCTGTTACGGTCGTTAGAAATTTATAATATAACAAAATAGTTCATGGAGATTTCAACAGTACAGTTGAAAATTTAGCATTGTAATTTTCTATTTATAGTATGAAGCTTGTATCGAGACAACTTTAACAGCCGCGGAACTGGCACGTCATCCATTTCGGAAGAAAAACCGACAATACGAACGTAGCCTTGTGACACGTCTCATTAAGTTATTTCGAGGATGCTTAGTCCAAATGTACCATCCAAATTTGTCTCCGATGAAAAGTCGCCGAGAAAATCGCTTCCAAATTTTAACGATCTTGAAAATTAGAGAAAACTAGAGATGACTTTTCTTGCCCTTTTCAACAGGTTCCAACGGTCTTAAACCATTAAACTGATCAGAAATAATACCTCTGCGTTCTAGTCTATCATTTTCAACCAGAAAAAGCTGAATTGAAAACGGTCATTTTTCAGGCCATTTTGACAGCCACGGACCTGGCGCGGCGGCCGTTTTGGACGAAAAAGCGACTATCCGAACCTACCCTTGTGACACATCTTATCAAGTTATTCCGAGCATGCCATGTCCAAATTAATCATCCAAATTGGTCTCTAATCAAAATTGGCCGAGAAAATGGCCTCCAAAGTTAGCGAACTTGAAAATTAGAGAAAATTTGAGATGACATTTATCGGCCTGTTTCAATGGTCGTAAACCATTAAACTGAGCATTAATCATACCTCTGCGTTCTAGTCTATCAGTTTCAACCAGAACAAGCAGAATCGAAATCGGTCATTTTTATGGCCTTTTCATCAGCCGCGGACCTGGCGCAGCGGCCATTTTTGACGAAAAAGCGACTATCCGAATCTACCCTTGTCACACATCTCATGAACTTATTTCGAGCATGCCGAGTCCAAATTTACCATTCAGTTGGTTTCCGATGAAAAGTGGCCGAAAATTAGCCTCCAAAGTTAACGATCCTGAAAATTAGAGAAAATGAGAGATGACCAAGAAGACTAAGGTCACGGTAATCAGTACAAAACATGGAATCCCCTCATGCAAAATAACAGCAAATGGCACAACCTTGAGACAGGTTGATAAGTTTAAATATCTGGGAATGATCATTTCACCAGACGGCATATGCACATGAGAAATAGCCAGTACAATCGGCCAAGCCAAAACGGCATTCAAGAAGATGAAAAGCATTCTTACCAACAAATGCTTATCAATTAACATCAGGAAGAGTTCTTGAATGTTATATAGAACCGATAATGTTATACAATTGTCAGCAAGCAAAGCCAGAACAAGGTTGAGGCAGCCGAGATGTGGTTTCAAAGAAGAATGTTGAGACTTCCTTGGACAACAAAGAAAACAACGAGACAGTCTTGATGGAGGCAGACACAAGAAGATCATTCATAAGGAAGATTAGGAAAAGACAGGCAACATTTATAAGCCATTTTATGAGGAAGGGGGAATTGAAACATCTGGTCACAACACGAAAGCTGTAGTGAAAGAGAGCACCAGGTAGACCCAGGAAAAAAATACTGGACGGACTTTCAGAGTGGCTGAGGAGAGAGAGGGTGGAAGATGTGCTTGCGGCAACAAGGGGCAGACGCATATAGAGGGCCATGATCGCCAACGCCATGTGGCAAGGCACTTGATGATGATGATGATGATAATGATGATGATGAGAGATTACCTTTATCGGCCTTTTTCAGTAGGTTCCGATGGTCTAAAATCATTAAACTGAGCATAAATCATACCTCTGCGTTCTAGTCTATCATTCTCAACCAGAAAAAAGTCCAACTTTATCATCCAAATTTGTCTCCGATGAAAAGTGGCCAAGAAAATCGCCTCCAAAGTTAGTGAACTTAAAAACTAGAGAAAATGAGAGATGACCTTTTTTCAGAAATGGAAAAGAAGTATAATAATGCTTAATGATCGTGAACTTCTGGCAGTCTACAATGCGATCAAACATTTCAGGCACTTTCTGGAAGGACGACCTTTCACACTTTACGCTGACCACAAACCCTTGGTGTCGGCTCTGAGAAGCCAAAGTGACCACTCTTCTCGACAGACCAGACACATCTCCGACATGGCCGGGCTCACCACTGACATTCAGTACATCACAAGCAAATTCAACATGGTGGCTGATGCCTTTTCACGCATCAACATCAATCCCAGCTCCGAGGAACAGGGCATCTTCTCTGTGGGCAAATTTTATCAACTTGCCAATGACCAAATACAAACTGGTGAGATGGATTCCTATCGCACAGCTACCACTGGCCTCAAACTTCAAGACATCCAGTTCGGCACATCAACTCTGCTGCGTGATACGTCCACTGGCGCTATAGGACCAGTATTGCCAAACTCTTGGACTCACCCAGTGTTTGATCAAATTTATGGTCTCTCACATGCAGGTGCACGCTCACACGGCAGGCCATCACCCAACGTTTCGTGTGACATGGCATGAGGCGTGACATTCGCAAATAGTGCAAAGAATGCCATGCTTGTTAGGCCTCCAAAATTCATCGACACACATGGGCGCCACTTGTGGACTTCTCACTTCCAACCACCAAGTTCTGCAGTCCTCAAGTTGACCTTGTTGGACCACTGCCAGCCATTCAAGGCATGACTTACCTCATCACAATCACTGACCGCTTCACCAGATGGCCAGAAGCAATTCGTCTTCCAGGTACCCATGCTTCTGCCTTTGCCACAGTTCTCGTCCATCATTGGATTGTCTGGTTTGATGTTTCTGAAGACATTACCTCTGACCGGGCAGGCAGTTAACCTCAGTGCTTTGGGCTTAATGTAACAAGCTCTTTGGCACTGAGGCTCACACAACCACAGCTTACCTTCCACAAGCAAATTTCATGGTTGAACGTTTTCACCGTCAACTTAAGGCAGCACTCAAAACTCGTCTTACCAATCCCAATTGGTTTGTATAGCTACCCGTGGTCCTGTTGGGGATAAGCTCCTCTTGGCGGGTGGATCCTGACTGTTCTCCTGCTGAGCTTGTCTTTGGCTCAACCATCCATTAAAACCAGCTTACCTATGTATCTTCAAACTTCACCCCCACTGGGTACGCCTACGTCCAAAACGACTGTCATTGTCACTGGCTCCAACATCTCTACGATGGCCCCTACCTATCACTGACACCAATGTCAAGTTCTACACTCTTGACATCAAGGGCCGCACAGAGAAGGTCTGCATGGACCAAATGTCACGCCGCTCATGACTTTAGAGGACAAGACTGGTTTCACCTGCTACTGAGGATCCGAAATAAAAAAAAAAGAAAGAAAAAAAGAGAGAGAGAGAGAGAGAAAGAGAGAGAGAGAGAGAGAGAGAGAGAGAGAGAGAGAGAGAGGAGAGAGAGAGAGAGAATCTCAGACTAATTATTGTCACTCTACAGGGTAATCAGAAATTTGCAAAATAATGAAATAACGTATGACAATTTTAAGATAAGATTATAATATTGGCATTCTAATCTTTCATTTGACCACATCAAACGTTTAATCAGTAGATATTAAGCTTTCATCGAAGTAAGTTCAGGCCATGTTACAACGGGGCAAACCGTCAACCATTTGTCGGAAATGTAGATTTGTATTCCAAATGTGCAAAATCCAGCTTAAACCTCACACTTTCATTTATATCTTAATTCTTTAGTAAATATGCGCTGATATTGCAATGAATTGTTGCTAAGCAGTAAAATTTCAGAACAGATTTTGGCACTCGACACTGTGGTCGAGCTGCGCGTTCCCACACCAGAACTACTTGTGTTTTCTATGATGTATGATATGTGTATATTTGCTTTACGGACAGCAGGATCAATACCGCTGACCTTGCAAGAAGAAACACAAATCTAGCCCTTCATGTGTTCAAGAGAGTCGATCCTCGTGTCGGTCTGCGTGGGGTCATTGTGGTTCGCTCATGGAATATATAAGCTTGCCAATGTGAGAGCTGTGTGCCTGTCTCCTCTGGTCTGGTCGTAAAGCGGTTGGGACAAATAAAGGGACCAGCTGTGCCTCTTCTGGGTCTTCATTGTCAAGCTGCTTTACCACCTGCACTCGTCTTCCACCGTCTTCTGCTTATGTCTTCAACCCTTACCACTAAATCATCACACACACACACACACACACACACACACACACACACACACACACACACACACACACACACACACACACACACACACACACACACGAACGCGCGCGTTTGCACACATGCACACACACACACACACACACACACACACACACACACACACTCACACACACACACACACACACACACCACACACACACACACACACACACACACATACACACACACAATTTTAATCAAATTTGAATGATACAATCCAGACAGGACTAGATCTCGGCTTACGAATATTTGAAAAATGTGCCTGAATCTATCTTTTGCAAGGAATAATCAAATAGCTTCGGTTTGTCAAAGTGAAGTCATCTTCCGTCTCATCAGGGAAAATAAAATTGTACTGTTGCTTAAATGTAAACTTTTCACAGAAAAAAATTCGGGATCATCCATAATTTTAAACGATACTATGATTTCTGAAAACAATATTACTTTAGTCTTACTCCGAAATGATTACAAAAGATGGAAGCTATTTATAAGCCAATAGACAGTGAAAACATGTCTGCAAAAATGTAAAAAGAAAATAATGATCACAACCTTTCTATTTTTCTTCGATGTAACAATATTATACCTTTTCCCCAGTGACCGGTTCCAATATGCTGGGAAGGTTCGAAATACACTATGGTAAGCAATCACAGGTATCATAATCGTAGTTGCCTGGCCACTTTCATTTCCAAGTCATCTACATCATCATCATCAAGTTCCCTGCCGTATGGCGTTGACGATCATGGCCCTCTATATGCATCTATCTCTTGTGGCTGCAATCACATCTTCCACCCTCTCTGTCCTCAGCCACTCTGCAAATCCGTCCAATATGTTTTCCCTGGGTCTACCTGGTGCTCTCTTTCCCTACAGCTTTCGTGTTGTGACCAGGTGCTCCAATTCCCCTTCCCTCATAAAATAACATATGGATGTTGCCTGTCTTTTCCTAATCTTCCTTATGAATGGTCTTCTTGTGTCTGCCTCCATCAAGACTGCCTCGTTTGTTTTCTCCATGGAACTCTCAGCATTCTTCTTTGAAACCACATCTCGGCAGCCCCAATCTTGTTCTGGCTTTACTTGTTGACTGTCCACGCCTCACAACCGTATGACGTTATCGGTTCTATATAACATTCAAGAACTCTCTTCCTGATGTTAATTGATAAGCATTTGTTGGTAAGAATGCTTTTCATCTTCTTGAATGCTGTTTTGGCTTGGCCGATTGTGCTGGCTATTTCTGAAGTGCATCTGCCGTCTGGTGAGATGATCGTTCCCAAATATTTAAACTTATCAACCTGTCTCAAGGTTGTGCCGTTTGCCGTTATTTTGTGTGAGGGGATTTCATGTTTTTCTTTTTTTGTTTTTTTGTTTGTTACTGATTGCCATGACTTCAGTCTTCTTGCTATTTAGCTCCGACCCTTTACTTTTGCTTTCTACTTCTATTATATTCACTAGGTTTTGTAGGTCCTTTTCATTTTCTGCAATTAGCACGGTGTCATAAGCGTATCGAATGTTGTTTATCATTTTTCCTCCAAACTTTAATCCAGTGTATTCTACCAGGTTTCTCATGATGATTTCGTTGTAAAGTGAAAACAGATCTGATGACAGAACACAACCTTGCCTGACTCCTCTGTTGATATTTTGGAAAGAGCTTGTATCGTTTTCTATTCTCATTGCAGCTGTTTGTTTCCAATACATATTTCTGATTATTCGTAGATCTTTTCCATCAATATTGAGTCTTTATAGTTGGTTGATCAATTCTTCATGTCTTACCCGATCGAAAGCCTTGGTATAATCAACAAAGCACAAATATGAATCCTCATTCAACTCAGTTGACCTCTCTATGATAGTTCATAGGATGTACATGGCATTAATAGTTCCTTTCCCTTCGACAAATCCACTCTGTTCTTCTGCTATTTCTCTTTTGATCTATTCCTTGTCCTCATCATGATTATTCTTAATAGGATTATTCTTATATCTCTCATCAAGCTGATTGTGCGATTGAGTTTGCATTCTATAGCCCCTGTTTTCTTTGGAAGTGCAATGAAAATTGATTTTGGCATATCTTTGGGGATTTTTCCAATGTCATAAATTTCATTTAGGAGGACTGGTATTTTTTCGATACCAGATTCCTCCAGGGCTTCAATCATCTCTGTGGATATGTTGCATGGTTCTGGGCCTTTTCTCGGTTTCATCTTTTTCAGTGCTGCTCTAACTTCATCTTTCATTATGGGTGGTCCTTCAACGTTCTTTATTATGATGTGTTCTTCGTTTCTGTCATCTTCAAAACAGTCTTTAATGTACTCTCCACATCTATCTAATATTTTATCTTTTTCCTGATAAGAATACCATCCTTCGATTCTAATGAACCAGTTGATGTGCATGTCTTTTTCGTGTGGACAATTTTTCAGTTCGTCTGTACATACCCTGAGGATCCATTTTGTGTTGGTCTTCTATTTCTTTGCATTTTGTTTTCAGCCAAGCTTCCTTAGCTTCATTGCACCTATTCCTGATTTCTTTGTTTATCTTCCTGTATATTTCCTCCTTTCCCTTTGCCTTCCTCGGTTTCTCCATCAAGCCCATAATTTCTTTTGTCGTCCAGTTCTTTTTTACTTTTCTGTCTACTCTAGGGATTTCTTCACAAGCTTCATTTATCGAGTTTCTCAACTTTGTCCATTGTTCCTCACTGTCACCAACGTCTTCCAGACCACTGAATTTGTTTTGAACGTTAATTTCTTTACGTATCGCTTCGTCTGTCTTGAGGAGGCCAAGATTTAGTTGATGTTGCTTTTGGTCTGTTTCTTTTTCCATAATTTCAACCTAAATATTCCCATTACAGGATTGTGGTCACTGTTGCAGTCTGCGCCTGGTAGTGTTTTTGCCGCCAGCAAAGAATTTCTCAATCTTTTATTGATCAGGATGTAGTTAATCTGATTTTTGGTATTTTCTCCTGGACTCATCTATATCCATTTTCTTCTGTTAGGCTGCTCAAACCAGGTGTTTCCTACTATGAACTCACTCATCTGCGCCCATTCTACAAGTTTCCCTCCCCTTTCATTTTGTGTACCAAAGGCCATGATGTCCAACTACATCCTCCAACCCTAACCTGTCCCACTTTGGCATGAAAATCTCCGATTATTATTGTAACTTTTTGTGATTTACATTGAGCCTTGGCCATCTCTAATACTTTGTAGAAGTTGTCAATTTCGTCCTGAGTACTTGCGGATGTTGGTGCATACACCTGAATGATGTTGACATCAAATGGGTTGCCATCCATTTTAACCAGCAAAACTGTATCCTTAACTGCTTTTGATTTGTCCCTGTCAATTATGATGCCTACTCCTCTTTCATGTGTGTTTCCAACAGAATATATTATTGTACATGTATGCTTTCCTGATGTTATCATGCTTGCCCCCTTCCATCTCACTTCCCCTAGTCCTAAAATACTAAGGTTAAGCCTTTCCATCTCCATTTTGACATTCTCCAAGTTTCCCCCTTGCAGCAATGTCCTCACATTCCATGTCGCGATTTTGTTTTTTTGTTTTTGTTTGTTTGTTTGTTTGTTAACATTTAACGCAATAGCTTGCTGACGGTCTGGTGTCACTTGCGCGGCATGACGGCCCCTACCGGACGAGGGTGCTCCATAGGAGCCCCTATTTACGTCGTTATCCTCATTCTTCTTGTTTTGTCTGGCCATGAATTTTTTGTTTGGGAAAGTACGATGGTGGTTTCCCGTTGCCTTCCATCAGTTTGTTGACGGTCTCTGTGATAGCCTTTGTCGTTCCCACGACAACCTACAAGGCAGTAGGGTGATTTTTTCAGGGTTTATTCCCTTAGCCTTATTCTGTCCGGAGACATCCACCAGGCAGTGGTGCTATTACCCGTAGTCATCTACAGGTACATGTAATGTTTACTTTTTATGTAACCTCTTCTGAACCTCGTCTTTAAGAACGACGATCAAAAACAGAGAAAATGAAGTTATGAAGTTTTTTTTCTGAGCATGGAATAAATCTATTAGAAATTTAAGAGCAAATATTATACCTAACTTTTCTTATCGATATGTAGTTATCAATTTCTTAAAGTTCAGCTTCTGTCGGAAGTGTAAGATGCGCAAAATCAGACGTTTGTTGTACTGTTGTGATTTTATTTCTGCCGTTGAGGCAACCTGTTGCACAACAATAGACACATACGAAAAAAAGATATAATAATAATAAACAACGACATTTGCTCTTAGGCTAATATAGAAAGTCGATTCCTTAAATTCTGGACAATTTTATTTAGGACGGTGTATTTATGAAGATACAGATAATATAGAATATCTGTCACTGTGACTTTGAAAAAGATTCCTTTGAGTAAAAACTTGACAAACATCGAGGGCAATGGTAGCCTGTCACAAATGCGAAAACAGAAACTCATACTCACACACACTCACACATACTCACACATACACACACACACTCACTCACACACACACACACACAGACACACACACACACACACACACACACACACACACACACACACACGCACACACACACACACACACACACACACACACGTCCCTCCCAGGTAATATGAAATAATCAGTTACAGCAAGACATCAAAGTGGAGAGACTATTTTTTCCACACAGTTTGATAATAAAAACCTAGCACCAATGATCTAGTGAGTTTGGAATTTGGGGTTTGTTCAAGAAGGATTCATAACATGTACACTCGGACAGTTACATTTGCGCTATACCCAAGCCGGCCAACAATTCTCTGGCAGAATCCGTCAGCTTGCAAAAAAACCTCTGCACTAGCAAGATCTTAGAATGGACAGGGGTTTAGAGTCAGTGGTGGAAAGGTGGGGTGGGCGGTGGAGGGAGACCCATGATACACTAAACTGACATAACGGGAGGGCGTGGAAGGGTAGAGGAAAGAGACCTGCATTGCACTAAACTGACACCGTTACAGTGATTTAACACATTAAGATGACTGCCAGCGAACATGGTAGTTTTCATGTTGCAGGCTGAAATTAAAATTGACATCTGATCTTGCATCCAAAGTTCTATCAAAAGAACCAGCCAGCTTGTATAATCTAAAACAAATTGCTCAACATCTTGATCTTTTACGCACCAAAAATGTCTTAATAATATCACCTGCTATCCAGTTTAATTAATGAAACCGCCCTCCAGAGACAGCTGAGAGAAATAGGCTGAATGAATATCACGTTTTGTGTCAATGGAACCTCCCTCGGCTGGCGAACGAATACAGCAATCGAACTGCACGAATTCTGACCATGAGTAGGCACATTTTGAGCGAGCGGCCTTCTGTACACCCAGCTGGGGGAAAGTAAAGCATCGAGGGAGAGGAATGTGTCCCCTTCTAGCAACTGACCAACAGTAGCCAGGTCTCTATCTTCCACGACATCCCCTAGCATATGGGACTGCCAATACCGTTTGAACCCCTCCCCTCGCTCACCCATCCTTCCCCCCTCCTTTTCAAATAGGTCATATTCTTCTTTAATGAATTCACCATTTCTCACTGAGATTGATGTCAGGTTTCAATCTGGTAAAGATCTGTCTTTAAGTAGGTCAAGAATCTTTGTTGGCTTATTGTATTCACAGAAAGACAGACAAGCAGACAAACAGAAGAAGCGACAGAGAGAGAGAGAGAGAGAGAGAGAGAGAGAGAGAGAGAGTGTGTGTGTGTGTGTGTGTGTGTCTTCCGTCAATACGAACAAATTCTCTGATTAAAGAGGCGGAGGACTGAGGACTGTGGTGAGGTGGTGGAGGGCTAGATTCATAAAAGGAATTCCATCTGATTTGTGAGCTCTGAAATTTTGATTTACACATGTTAATTGACATTTCATTCGATTGGCGAGGGTGTTATGATATTAGTCATAGAGCAGAATCATAGATACAAATAGTACCACCTCACGATCTATGTCGATCTTGGCATTGAATCCTGCTTATTTTCTTAGTTGAACGCGTTCATACTTCAAAACAATGTTGAGGCAATTAAAGATTGCTTAGTTACTACGATATCTACGGGGTGATAATTTGCTTTTCCCCCAGTCTTTTTCGATATCTGTATCTATCTTGGGCATATACAATCACAAGTTTCTCCATTCAGCATGATTTGTCAGCTGATTATTTTTGATGTGCTGTTGTTCTCATCACCATGTGCTTTGCCGCCTGTCCAGTATTTTTCTACATATGTCTACCTGGTGCTCTTTTTCCCTCTAGCTTGCGTGTTGTGACTAGGTGTTCACATTTTTCTTGCTTCATTAAAGGTCCTGTAAATAAATGTTGCTCGTCTTTTCCTAATCTTTTTCGTTAATGTTCATTTTATGTTTGTTTTATCAAAACTGTCTCTTTCGTTTTCTTTGCTGTCCACAGAACTCTTAGGAACCACATTTCAGCTGCCTCAGTCCTTGTTCTGACTTTGCTTGTTGATTGTTCAGGCTTTTTCACATACGTATTACAGTATTAGTTCAATATAACTTTGAATAACTCTATGCCTGACGTCAATTGATAAGCGCTAGTTCAATATAACTTTGAATAACTCTATGCCTGACGTCAATTGATAAGCGCTTTTTGATAAGAACACTTTTTATTTTCTTAAGTGCTGTTTAGCTTGGCCAGTTTTGCTGCCTATTTCTAATGTGCTTCTGCCGTCTGAAAAAAATGAGTGTTCTCAGATATTTGAACGTATCAACTTGTCTCAATGTTGCAATTGTGCCAATTGTTGTTATTTTACATGAGGTGATTTCTTTTCATTTTTTAAAGGATCAATGCACTCAGGGAGGTTACCTTTGTGCTTATCTCTTCTTTTTTTCCGTCCCATTTTCTACGCCACCTTAATGGCCACAGAAGATGGCACAGTTTTTTTAAATATGCGATGATGATGTCGATGAGGATGATAATCGTGATGCTATGGAGCTCCATCTAGGATTGAGACTGCGTGACAGGGCTGTACTCTACGCTTACTATTATAACATATCCTTGCGTCAACCAGGCCCGAGAGATACAGACACCTGCTGTGCTGGTCAGAAGATTTGAGTAACACTGAGGGGATTTCTTGGGTTTTTTTTTATATAGATTTTTTATTAATTACCATGACTTCATTCTTCATACTACTTAGCTCTAGCCGTTTATTTCTACTTTCTATTTCTATTATATTCACAAGATTTTGTAGGCCTTATTCATTTTCTGCAATGAAAACGGTGTCATTTGCATAACAAAGATTGTTTATCATTTTTCCTCGAACTTTCATCCCAGGGTATTTTTCTAGGTTTCTCATGATGGTTTCGCTGTAAACTGAAAACAAATCTGGTGACAGAACACACCCCTGTCTCACCCCTCTTTCGATATTTTGCTGTCGTTTGTTTCCAATACATATTCCTCATTAATATAAGTGCTTTTCCATCAATATTGAGTTTTTCCAGTTCGTTGATAAATTCTTCGTGTCTTACCCAATCAAAAGCCTTGGTATAATCAACAAATCATGAACATAAATCCTTATTCAATTCGATTGATCTTTCTATGAGAGTTCTTGAGATATATGTGGCATCAACAGTTCCCTTCTCTTCAGCAAGTCCACATTACTCTTCTGTTATTTCTGGTTTGATTCTATATCTTGTTCTGTTGTTCTAATGACAAAATTACCATAAATTTGCTTTGAAGTCCGTTGAATGACACAGCAACATGACTTAACTCCGTGTTCTCGCCAACCCTACTATACAGCGAGGCGATACTATTGAGAGCGATAGAGCTGGTTGGTTGTTTCTCTATCCATGTTTATGAGCAGAGCAGACTTTATGACAGGCATTGCAAGCTTTGAACAATGAAAAGTTGTTTCTTATAGTAGCCAGTCAACGCCAGTTGTATAAAAAGCGTGTTGAGGTGCCATCCTCTCAATGAACCGGTTTTCTATTTTCTGGTTATTTAATTTTTTAAACAGAAAGTCACAGTCAGGTCATTGTCTTTCAGAAATTGAGCCACGTTCAATGGTGCATAGATACCTGCAACCGCTCTTTGAGCTGGATTAATTTTCCCAATCTGATAAACAGAAAATTCAAAACGGAGCATAAATATAGATAAATAGACAGACAGACATTTAGACAGACATTTAAAGACAGACAGACAGACAGACAGACAGACAGACAAATAGACAGACAGACAGACAGACAGACAAATAAACATGTTATCCATCCATCTCTGTGAAAATTCGTTTTACCAGACTTTCACTAGAGACATTCAGGCAACCGGGTTGCTAGTAATATCTGAGATATTATCCTTCTCCACTGGCCTTTTCCTGGCTACTTTATGAAACGACCTCCCTTTCTCTTCTTTCCTGTGGCCCCACTGAATGCTGTAGTGGAGTGTGTTACAAAGATGCTTCTTTTTAGCTGTCATGTTTTGTTCAATCAACTTTCAAGACAACGAAACTCTTCAGGCCATCACTGACACTTTCAAAGCAACAAAATCCCAATCACGAGCCCTGGTTGGTCTCGTGGAGAAAATAACCAACCACAGTCGTAGCTCATACGTTTAGTTCTTCTGACAATATTTACATTAGTTTGTTTTCGAAGGTTTCTAGTTTGTGATGGATCATATCTTGCGAAGCAAGACTTCAGAGATGTTACTTCTATATATTTCTTGCAGTTTTGTCTTTATGCATTCCTCAATTTGATTTCTTTTGCGAATTCGATCATTTTCTACATCTATATTGATTTTTTCCTTTATTGCCACGGTAGGCGAACGTTTGGATTCCTTTTACTGTAATATTGTTAAAAGTGGGCGGTTGCTTCATCTTCTTCTTCTTCTCTTTCAGGTAGAGGCACACATGGGCACTAAGCCCATGGAAGCCTCCTTCCCGCGGTGGCTGCTCACAGTTGGGACTGAACAAAGCGTGTTACTCAATGCCGCGTTGGCGCCCCGGAACAATCGCATTACTCCCCATCTATCCTTTGGCGTCCAGACAACCAATCACCACTCCGAGACTCTGTGAAGAGCCCACTTTATCCTCCCCGTTTGTCTGATGTGACAATATGCACAGATAACATGTCACTCATCAATGCAACGGCAAACAATGACTGGAAGGATACCAGCTACTAGCTGAACGAAATCAGACATGTCATGCCCAGAGTCGACTCAACGATAACACTTATGTGGATACCAGCCCATGTTGACATTGAAGGAAACGAGAAAGCTGACGAACTTGCAAAGGATGGCTCGAGAAAGCACCAGAATATGATCCTTGTGACTAGAAAAATTGTTAAAGCAAGGATAAACAGAGAAAAGTGGGATGTTGCGCATGATAGAGCGAGAGTAACGTATGGTGACAGAAGATCCCCGAAGTTTGAGGTAGAGAACAAACGGCCAAGATCTGTACGAACACTGTATGCCCAGCTGCGGACTGGTCACTGCAAGCTGCTCAAGGCCTACTGCCATTTCATTGGAACTGAGGAGGTTGGATTGTGTGAATGTGGATCTGGAGCGGACGAAAACATCCATCATGTCCTCTGCGAGTGCCCAGAAACCGAAGATGCAAGGGCTCGATTCGGTGGAGGGGAGGTAGACGTGGGAATGATGGTCTCAAAACCAGAAATGTGTAGGCGCATCCTACTCACAAGATTCAAGGGGTTGGAGATCACCGTGGAAGATAACGAAAACTCATGATGAAGGGGCGTCCGGACAAGTGGTCGGTTGATGATTGTTTCTCGGCTATTCCATCTACACAATCTTATAAAAGAAGACAAGACCTATCCGTAAGCAGCCAAGAAATGTGGAAGACTTTTGCCCCTCTTTATGATTGTTTGAAGTAACAATGAAAGTATTGCAGTGAAGGAAACAAACACGCCATGTCTGTCCCAAAAGTCACTGTTATGAATGGTCACATGATCAGAATCTTGAAAAACATCTAGCTACAAAAGAATGATTATATCGGATAGAAATAACACAGACACGTGCCATTCACATTAGCACAAAAGCAGACGAAACAAACCACATAACGACACAGAGAAGACAGACAGACACACGGACAGACACACACACACACACGCACGCGCGCGCATGTACACACACACACACACACACACACACACACACACACACACACACACACACACACACACACACACACACATACACACACACGAGAACGAAAAGTGGAACTCCACGTTCAACTTTATGTAAACCACCAGAAGAGTGCAAGTATGAACTCCACCCCCCCCCACCTCTCTCTTTGACCAGTGGCTTGTTACGTCAGGCATACTATAACAATAGACGTAGAAGGTGGGCAGCAGCCAGCCGGCTGGGGAAACACACACGGCCCAAGGATAAAGGAAAGAAGAGAGGTGGGGACTATATTCAGACGTTATTGGAGAAGGAAGAGTAAGAGGAATTACGGGGTCGATGAGTGTTCGGTCTGTACAGACGGTAGTTACCTGGTGCCAGCGGTCGTTATTCGTTCTAAACAAAGATAGGTAAAGGGTTCTCAAAATGGCTACCGTTTAATTTTGGGATTTGTTTTGTCCTCATTACGACCCTGTTTCATCGTAAGGGGTTGGTTCGTTCTCAAACTGGCGATCTTTTCATTCTTAGGGGTTTGTTTTGGTCTCCAAATGCTGACCTAAAAAATGCAAGGAATGTGTCTTGTTCTGAAAACGGCGAGGAATTAGCCTAATTGTGATCTCGTTTTCTTCTAAAAATCGCCTGCCGTGAAATTGTGAAAGTCTTGTTTTGGCTCATGACTTAACAAACAGCATCTGTCGTAACATTGGAATGAATGGTTAGTTTAAGTTGGAATAGTTAGTTGTTGTTCCTATAGTCAAGTCGTCAAGCCAGCTGTATTATCTTTCAACGAAAAACTGCATCATGACCTTGCACAAACACAGTTCAAATACAAAACTACAACATTCACATAAACCCACAATGACATGCAAATTGAACTCAATCACGCGTTTAGAAAAAAAGGAAACAACGGTGTAAACACACAACACACACATGGACGTATACATTTTAAGTATGCTAGTTTATCATAAAACCAAATAAGTTAAACAACTTGTCAGTCAATCGGTCAAACTTAAAATGTATTGATACTTTTGGATTTAGACCGGTTGCTTTTCAGTGGATTAGGGCAGTCATAAGAATACAAGATCAACTGTTTTAGTTAACGGTGAAGTGTCCTTATTGCTCCCTATTCAAGGAATTGCAGACATTGGTGATCCAGAACCACCATTTCTATTGATTTTATGTGTACAAGACCTGGTCTTAGTGATTAGTGTTTGTCTATATCAGGTGATGTCAGACACGGAGGTGGCAGAGACAGCAGACTCTCATGCTCCTATCTACCTGCATAAAGGTTAAGAAGGTGAAGAGAGATAATAGATGGTACGTAATGGCTGAGGACTACGAGTATAGGAGGGAGACACATGGAGAGAGAGACACGCACATCAAGAGAGAGAGAGAGAGAGAGACAGACAGACAGACAGAGAGACAGAGAGACAGAGAGAGATAGAGAGAGACAGAGAGAGATAGAGAGAGGCACAGAGAGACAGAGAGAGAGAGAGGAAAGATAGAGAGAGAGGAAAGAGAGAGAGGGGAAAACAGAGAGAAAGAGAAAGAGAAAGGAGAGAGAGAGAGAGAGAGAGAGAGAGAGAGGAGAGAGAGAGAGAGAGAGAGAGAGGATATTCACAAAGGCCATGGCGTGCTGGTAAAATGAGAACAAGGCAATATCACATTCATAGAGACATAACACTGTTGTTACAGCAACGTTATAATCTATTATATTATAATATAGATATCACACTGTTCTAACAGCAAGATATGTATTTTGAACAGCTTGTATAGACGAATTCGTTCACGTTAATGAAGTGAGCTTTAATAGACAATACCCTCTCGAGAATGAATGATGAATGAGTGATTTTTATTATCAGATTGTAGACAATGCCACTAGAAGCTTTGTTCTCATAGTGGTAGAACATCCATCTTCCAGTCTACGCGGGTTCGAGTCTGACTAAACCAAAGGCAAAAAACGAAACAAAACAGGCAAACCAAAAACTGTTTTTCCTGTAGTGTCCATCTAACCAGCTATAAATCGGCAGCCTACCTAACCGTATTTAGAGTTGGGAAAGGTACAGCAACGAGTAAGAGGAGATGGACATCACCATTATAGTGCTGGCTCTGAGAAAAGTAGAAGTCTTTCTCTATCACTTCACTCCCCTTCAACCTGAGTATGGGAAATCTCTACATTATTTGTAACGACACACCAATAATGCCTGATCAGTTTGCCCCATGCTCTGTGGCTAAAATCTTCGTGACATCTACAACAAAGAAGAATAAGTAAAAAACAAAAACAAACCACAAACAAACAAACAAACAAACAAACAAACAAACAAACAAACAAACAAACAACAAACAAACAAACAAACAAACAAACAAACAAACGAAAACCCTGTAGCAATAATAAAAAAAAAAAATGTGGAGTTGACGTAGCGTACGTGTGTGTGAATTAGAATCAAAATCAGAATCAGCTCTCTGTCTGTCTGTCTGTCTGTCCCCCTCCCCTCTCTCTGTATGTGTGCGTGAGTCTGCTGCTGATGCTGACTTGTGTCTTATCAAGTGTGCGCAAGTAAATACTGTTTGGACTCGCGCCAGTACTGGTCACTGTCTGGTCAAAGAGACAGAGAGAGAGAGAGAGAGAAAGAGAGAGAGAGAGAGAGAGAGAGAGACAGACAGACAGACAGAGACAGAGAGACAGACAGAGATGTGCGATAGAGATGCAATGTCTGAAAGACATAAACAGACAGAAACCAACAGATAAACAGACAGACAGACAGACAGACAGACACACCAACCAGGCAGAAAGTATGACAAACATAGACGTACACAGAAAGACATGAAAAAGAAAGCGGCAAAGTTTTTTTTTTTAATCTTAGGTGGTAACAGACGAGCAATAGCAAAGAATCCTTTTCATCTGGCCCCTAACGAGAGAAAGCTGAAGAGACTCTCCACCTGGTCAATTGTTTCTGCATCAGTTCCTGCTGTGGGACTACAGCAGTAGTTGTGAGTCAGCCTGCTGGGCGTTATTCAGCCAAAATAACACTGACGATGCCCAGTCGTATTCGTACTCTACAACCTCACTACCGCCTCCATCATCACAATCACCATCACACTACCTTCACCACCATTATCATCACCTTCACAACCACTCCTACCATCCCCATAGGCCATTACCGCCAGAGCCACTATCGCTACCGTCACCACCACCAACACCATAACCATCATCACCATCACCGCGATCGCCATTATCACCACCACCACCATCGGCATCAACACTAAGAATTCATTCTCTGCCCTGCAGTCTTTCACATGTCCTATCCTTTTACCTGCCTTCCATTCGCCTTTCGCTTACTATGCACTGTTACTACTGCGCCTGTCTACTTCACTGGTATAGGCCTGCAGTTCCCATTGGCTCTAATGCTGAACTCTTTCAGCCTACGGTAAATGTTGTTCCATGTTCCTGAATTGAGGTGGTAGAGACCTCAATTTGTCTCAGGGTCAGCTTTAATAGGATGGTGGCCAAGTGCTATCTCCTGCTGCTTTACCTTCTGCAACCTTGAACACGATCAGTTACCCATTCACAACTGGGTGGACTAGACTGGAGGCTGCGTGCTAGTAGGTTTTTTCTTTGTTGTTGTTGTTGTTTTTTGTCAAGCCAGATTTGAACCCCTGGAGTTAGATTGGAAGACAGTAACTGTGCCAACCACGAAGACCTTACTGAACGTCAACTCAGACTATCTGAAATGGAGCCCAAGAAATGGATAAGGCAAAACTTTTACATAAACTACTTCACTCCTGTGTGTTAACATGATAAACAAGTAGAATTACAAATTACCCTTTTGTCACATATGCTTGACTAGAAGACGGATGCAGAGCTGAATGAGTTAAAGCAATGCTGTAGAGTGTTCATTTAGCGTCACATCACAACCCAGCCCCCTTCTTTGTCAGGCATTGCCCTTGTTGACATGCAGAACATAATGGAAGTGCTATCGTTGCCAGATAATCCAACTGAAATGGATTAGACTGCATTCATTTTTTTTTTCAAACTTGTTTTTATTTATTTTCAAATATGTAGCTCTTACAAACATCTTGAAATGTACACAATGCATAATCAACAGATCTAACAAAATGTAAAAAGAACAAGCATTCATCGCAATATGTAGACATATAAATATATATATATATATATACATACACATACATACACATACACACACATATATATAAACATACATATACACACGTATACACACATCTACATATACATGCATATATATACATATATATATACACGTACATACACATACACACACATATATATATACACATATATACACATACACACACATATACACACACACACATATATATATATACACACATATATATACACATACACATCGAAATCAAACAGTTTCATACCTCAAGGATAACTGTATGCTGGTTTTTTTTTCTTCTAATGATGTTCATGAAAAAAATCTTTGAACAGGGGATGTTTGTCATTTATAGAAAGAGGCATGTCCTCTGTATTCAATCACGATCTATTTTTTATGTTGTAACATGATCTTTATCTATTAACTCATTAGCCATTCTGCTGAGCATTAACGAGACAGTTATGTATCAAACATCAGAGGTATATAGTAAGACCACTTTGATACGAATGTTGTATAGCACATATTTACATATGATATGTGTCTTTCTATCATGAACCTCCGTTTAAGCTGTTGTAAGAACACATGAAAGATGGGTTGTATTTTCTCTATTCGACATTTATATAAGAAGAATTTTGCGAAAATAAGAAGAAAATCAAATGTATCATCTGTTTTAAAGCTCTCGGATGTTCCAAGTATAATTAATTCTTCGTTCAATTTCAAATGACGTGTATGTATACATCTTTCATTTAACGAAAATTCCAAAGAATACCAAAATTGACGAACCGCGTTACATCGCCAGAATAAATGTTGAATATCTTCAGGTTCTATATTGCAAAAGGTACATTTATCGTTGTTACTGATTTTCATATTTTTAAGTGTTTTGTTTGTAGCAATAATTCTGTGAACTATCCGGATTTGAAACCATTTAAGTTTGATATCAGTTATTTTCTGAATCTTTTTGAAAACAACATTCCAGTTTATGTGTGTTGGTAGTTTTGTGTTCCACTTACTACAAGACTTTGGGTCTTGACCATTGTCAGTTAGTATATCGTAGTGCATTCATTTTTTGCATGACAGAGGTTTTCCATTTGAAATGTGAGCTGCTCGCCCATGTCGCCATTGTACGGCTCCACCATTTTTTTCTCTTTTGCCGGTTTGATCATAGTGTTGCTTGCCTACAACAGTGGAATTGTCTTCAAAATTTTACCAAGGCAACACTTTTGTTGCCATGGAATTTTAAATGTGCATTAAGTGCATGCTGCGTACTCAACCTCTTTTTATCGTCTTATACAACAAACATCTGGGCATTGCAGCTTTATTAAAAGTGACTAATCTGAAGTTTATTTATTTATTCCATTTTTGTGATACAGATGTAGGTGGCTATTGTTCAAACTGTACCTTTCTAAACAACATTTTGACAGTTTGCTGTCCGTATGTCTGGTGATTTGAAGGCTACATTATGTACTACTGGGTAAGGATAATTGTTCTTGCTGTTGTTATTATGGCAATCATGATGATGACGACTATTATGATAATACTGATGACAGAGATGTTATAGTGATAGAGATGAAACAAATATGCTTTTCCTCTTAGTTTCCCGGGGAAACTAGAGTGACCGCTTTTGATTCCCAATAAAAATGCAAAATGGCCTCACTTTTAAGGATAAAAAGACATGTTTTATCATTTGTTGTTATTGCACTCTTCTCTCTCTGTCACTGTAGCCCATCACCTCATCTCACTGTCCTCATGGACCAAGTACTTTGTAAATGGCTTTAGAACATAAAATCGTCACTCATACTTGTGGAAAAATGAAATGAACATAAATTGTTCACTTGATAACCTCATCTCATTTTGACCTGAGGTGAATTGTCTGAATGTTTAGAATGATAACAGGTGAAATACACATCATTAGAAATATAAGAACCATTCATTTTAAACCTCTTATCTCACTCTATATAGATTGATCACTGAATAAGATCTCACTTTATATAGATTGATCACTGATTAAGGATTTAGATGCTATGTTTTCAACTGTGCGTAGAAAACAAAGAAGAAGAAGAGGAGGAGGTAAAAGAAGAACAAGACAACGCCAGACGGTCACAAAAATCTGAACTTAAATCAGTCAAGTTACGTTAACTGCACCATGCTACAGTGCAGTACAGTACGGTGCAGTACTGTACAGTACAATACAGTACAGTACAGTATAGTACAGTACAGTACAGTATAGAACAATGGGTTCCACTCCATTCCATTCTACTACAGCGATTTTGTTTGAAATCCAAATATCATGAAAAGAGAGTAACAACGTAATAGTTATTCACGAAACCAGACAAGAGCCAATGACTACATGGCCCGTGTGAGATGTATAAAGAAGACCAAACAGACAGAAGATCATTATGTGTATATGAAACACGGACAGCAAGTTGGTTTTTACAACCCTCAATCAGTTGAGATGAGGTAACAGATTGTACTGATTTTATTCAAAGACTTTGTTCGATGATAATGTCACATTTGTGTCATGATTTCGAACAAAGAAAACCAACAACAAACAAACAAAACAAAACAAACAAACAAACAAACAAACAAACAAGCAAACAAACAAACAACAAAATAAAACAAAATAAAGCAAACACACTTTTTTTTTTATAGACATATCCATCTATATCTATCTATCTGTCTATCTATATATATCTATATCTGAACCTACATCTATATCTGAACCTATATCTATATCCATACATTTTTGTATCATCTCTATGGAATTTGTTTACACACACACACACACACACACACACACACACACACACACACACACACACACACACACACACACAAACACACACACACACACACACACGCACACACACACGCACACACATACACACACACGCACGCACGCACGCACACACACATACATCTCTCTTTCTCTCTCTAAAAGTACATACAAATATACATATACATATACATGTATATGTCTATGTATACATGTATATATGCGTGTACTTATACAAACTTAAAGATAAAAAAAAAACGTTACGAAAAAAATCGAAGTTTTGTACTTCCTTACCCTGTCTTAACAATTTCATAAGTACAACCCCTCACTCACCACATCAAGAAAACAACAACAACAACAACAACAACAACAACAACAACAACAACAACAACAACAACAACAACAACAACACCCAAAAAAACAAAACAAAACATGAATGTCTCGTTGGCAGGGTAAATCTGCAGTACGATAGAACCAGACAAGCACTGTCTCCGTTTTAGCAAGTGTATCTCGATTTCTGACCTTTCTCTTGAACTCGTGGGCGGGAGAAAGGAAGAACAGGAGGTGTTTACACCTGTTAGATCGGCCTCACCTGTGCACACCCAATGGTGCTAGCCCCTAGTCATCAGGTTCAGTGATGGGCGAGGGTGGTGGAGTGGGGGTTGAGGGGATCAAGTGAGAGATAGATAGTGAAGGGGGTGTGAGGTGAGTTCTTCCTGTCTGTGTGTGGATGTTTCCCAGTGATGGAGTTCTTCTTCATGTGTGCGCATGTGTGGATTTCTCTGAGTTAGTCGTCATGTTTTTCTGCTTCTGTCTGTCCGTGTGTGGATTTCTCTGTGTTAGTCACTACGTATTCCTGTGGTTATGTTCTTCCTTATGTCTCTCTGTATGTGGATTCCTCTGTGTTTGTCGCCATGTGTCCCCGAGGTGAAGTTCTTCCTGTCTGTGTGTGTGTGGATTTCCCTTTCTGCCGTTCTGTTTCCCTGTGGTAAAGCCATGGCTTTGTGGCAAAAGTGTAAAAGTGGCCATCTGGGAAACGAGAAGCCTGATTATGGACTCCTGGTTGGACAAACAATAAACTGTCGTGTACCCTCACCCCCCCCCAACCCATACTAGATCCTACGTGGTGGTCTGGGGGATACTGTAAACTGCAGTCCCATGTTAAGCATGCACCTAGCGCATGTTCAAGATCCCACACCAACGATGAAGTTTTCGCTGGCAACACTTGATAAAATAAATCATTTTGTTCAGTTAACGCCTCCCTCCCCCCTGCCTCCAACAGCAGCAATAACAACAAAACCAAGAACAAAAAACGAACACACAAACAAACTAATATAACAACAACAAAAACCTAGAAACAAAACAAAATAAAAAACCCAAACCCAAATACAACAACAACAACAACTACAAACGAAAAAGAACAACCACCCCACCCCCACTACACAAAATCCACGTACACATATGCAACGATAATAATAATGACCACAGTTTACACAGACGTTTATTACCCATCAATGCAATAGCAGACTGTGCAACAATATCTGCACAGTTTGGACCAAACGAACTGTACAGAGTGCATATACTCATCTCAGATAACTTTGGTAGAAGGCAAAAGATCCATTTGTTTCTTTCTTTCTGCATGCAGATCTCTGTGGCCCTGTCACTCTGTCTCCTTTTGAGGTGTGCAGTTTGTTCAAGAGGATTCATCACATTCAGGCAACGCCACCCACATGTGCCATTAATTGTCTAGCAGACTCTTTTGCAGACAGAACCCCACGCCATTGCAAGGAGTTGAAATGAGGATGAATATTTCCTGAATAATTCCTGAACACAGACACGGACACAGACACTCGCGCGCGAGCACGGGCGCGCTCGTACGCACGCACGCAGGCACACTCACACACGCACACACACACATACACACACACACACACACACACACACACACACACACACACACACACACACACACACACACACACACACAGAAACCAGCACGGCTAGGAGTAGCGCCTACGTCTATAATGTCAGTCTGCTGTATTCCACACTGCCTACTTTGACTGTGGGTACTCGGTAAACAAGCACACTGAGGGAACTTCCATCCATCCAAGTCTGACTGTCGAGGTCTCTCCATTTTAACAGCCTGTGTGACCTTGATGGCTGGTAACAAGACAATAGGTTCAGACGACCAGTCAGATGATGTGAACAACTGTGACGCAGATAAAGAATCAACAACTGCAACTGGACAAGTCTTGTCAGTTATGACCAGGAGGGCATAGAAAGGAGGAGAAAAGTTAAGCGTAGTTCAGGGTTTATCTCATGCAGTTAATGCGACACACTTGGGACTGATTGGCTAACTAGGAAACGCTGTTAGTGTTTCTCTTTGAGTACTCACCCCTTGTCTCTTAAATTCGTTATCTAACACTATCCCTGTTATGTGCCTCTTCACCTGTCTGTTTCTACGGCCTCTCCTCAACTAACCCCAGCCACTCTAGAGAATAGCTGACACCTAAGTAACACAAGTCCAGTCTCACATTTGATCTATTTATCCTTGAGTAATACAGATTCCAAGGTTTAGCTCTCTCTCTCTCTCTCTCTCTCTCTCTCTCTTCTCTCTCTCTCTCTCTCTCTCTCTCTCTCTCTCTTTGTGTTCATCTTAGCATTTTTTTAAACATTTTAATTCAACTCAAGCTTACTCCATTTTATAAACACGGAGTTCTTCCAATCCATTCAATATGTTGATAGCTTTGCAATCTCAGAACTACAACATTAATGGATGTAAAGTTCACGATACCCTCAACTTCAGTTCGGCATTGTATAAAAAGTTCAAAACATTGGTCAGACGGAAGCATTTATTTTCAAAATAAAGGCTGGTTTACCCAGGATTTGTATTCTGCTTTCGACAAGCATAAATTCTATAATGATTCATGACATTTCAATTTAGAGTTATGTTTACGTATTTTCGCCAAATTCAAAACGAGCCTAAGAACCAGTCTTCTCAGGATTGTCATCATTAAATCATCCTGTTCGTCAGAGAAAACATGACGAAATCTTAATTTTCTGTTTTGTAATAACGTGTTATCAAAGGTGACAGAATTTTCTGCAGGTGATGTACCTTAAATTAGATAAGAATTTCTGAGAATCGATTTAATGCGTTGGAAATACTGTCAAAATCTAGTTTCAGTTTCGGTTTCTCACGATGACGTTTCCGCGCTCAGAATGAATTCCATATTCACTGACGTCATTGGTGCCATTTAATGGAGAAGATCCAAAATGATCATACCACAAAAACCTTAAGCCTGAACATAAAGGTAAGAGCTGGCCAGGTCCTGAGGTCCTACCTAGCCTATGGATTTTGTATTTTATCTTGTATTTGTATCAGTCTATCTTTGGAATACTCTTGGCTACATTGTAATGACATGTGTATCTGTGTATCTCATCTTTAAACTTTTATAAAATAAATATGTAAATGAATAGAAATAAAAAATTCGAAAAGATATTGAAGAAAAACAATTAGCCACTAAGTATAAACTTGTCCTCATATCAATACTACACATAGCCTCCACTGCGAAAATATCTCCAACATCAAAATCATACGAAACCTACTATTGTTCAGTGTTGATCAAAATGTAAAAACAAGTAGAATATTGATCTGATAACAATACTTGCAAAATCATTCATCTATAAATGTAAAGTTGACAGATGTGTTCCGAATGTACATAGTTTCCAGAGAATGCTAAATCTGAGATTCAAAATTGAACAGTATAGTGCCTAAATAAACTTTCACTTGTCCACCTAAATAAACTTTCACTTGTCCAATTTCAATGCTTAGTGGAACAACTATATGTCATTGTTCTCCCCGCAGAAAACGGTGTTTTTGATGTACACAATAAAACATTCATGATTTAGAATACTGTCATGTATATTTCATATTTTATATTTTTTTCTGTATGAACAATACTTGTTTTGTATGTCTAGACTGATGTCATTTCTGTTATCACGCTGGTCGTTAATGTTTGATTGTCGAACAGCAAAAAGATATAGTTTGAGAGAAAACAAATCACAAAAGGATGTTGACATATGCTCAGATCTTAATGTTCATTTTTGAACGTCCAGTGTATAAAGTGTCATTACGTGTGTCTGTATGGTGTGTGGAGTTTGTATGTCGGCGATGGCTTTTCATGTGTATATGATTTTTATCTGTTTGTCGATGCCATATTGCATCTTTGGTGTTCATTTGATGTAGAGCAAAAACCGAATATAAAAGTTTATTAAGAAGATAGAAAAAGGAAACTCTTTTGTGCAGTATGAATTATACACACAAAGTACAGGGTGCATGTATACCAGTTAGAACTTGATGCAATAGCACAATATATAGAAGAAAATGGGCCACCTGTACATCTAGCTGCGGAGAAAACTAACATATGCCCAAGAAAGTGTCTTTAGCGCACCAAAACATCTACTTAAAAGGAAAACACTACACATCACACAGTGCAAAGGTTTAGAACTTGCGCTTGTTATTCCAAAGCATACTTTCTACCTTCGTACATTCAGTGAAATTAAGATGTTGCCACTTCATGAAAGGAGAAATGTCGCCTCGATTGATTTTACCTCATGAAACACCATAGTTCAATTGAAATAAATTTCAAACTCAGCAAAACAAATAAGCACTTAATACCACCGGGATTATATAATACCTTGTTGACGAATAGAAACTTGATGCATTCAAACAAAATACACCAGGAATAACCTACATCCTTGTAGGCAGAATATGATAACTAATCATATTCTTTCTTTAGTTAGGATGAAACAATACATTCTTTACTTTCTAAGAACACATTTGCCGACATATCTGAATCGGCATCATTAGCGTACAAAATATTTGTATAGAACACACACTTCAAGAGATATGATACATGACGATCTTTCATTCGTTGCATCTATATCCGCGCGTGCGCGCGCACGCACACACACACAGACACACACACATACATACACACACATGCACACGCACCCACACACACATAGATACACATACAAACACACACATAACCCCCCCCCCCACACACACACACAGACTCCCCTCGCCCACGAAAAAACAACGGATACACACATACATATACATGTACACAGATTGCACGTAGACCTACAATCATAATTATGCACACGCACTATTAGCTGACATATGAATATTTTGATAAAGACACGAACAATACAGGGTGTTTCAAAGAGAATACGCCAAAATCATCACGTGATGTGTCAAAAACGAAAAAAATTACAAACCTCTAGCATGAACACATGTGTTGTATATACATTCAAGTTTCATTTCATGTTTTATAAGTGCTCAATGTGGCCACCACCGGCAGCGCGGACAACATCAAGCCGATATGAGAATTCCTCCCAAACGCGCCTCAGCATGTCACGGTCCACCGTGTTGATTGCAGCTGTTATTCGATCTTTCAAGTCATCAATACTTGCTGGAAGTGGTGGGAACATAAACTTGGTCTTTAACATACCCCCACAAGAAAAAGTCACACACAGTGAGGTCCGGGGATCTGGCAGGCCAAGCACAGAGAGCAAGGTCTTTAGCACCTCTCCTCCCAATCCATCGCTGAAGCACGTTTTCATTCAGATAAGCTCTAACCCCGAGATGCCAATGGGGTGGTGCTCCATCTTGCTGAAAAATGAAGTCATTCGAATCTGCTTGCAGTAAAGTGAATAGCCAGTTTTGGAGCATTTCGAGATAGGTTTGTCCTGTAACGGTGTTTCCTTCAAAGAAAAAGGGACCATAGACCTTGTCTTGAGACACAGCACAGAAGACGTTCACTTTAGGGGAATCTCTTTCATGCTCAACAGTTTCATGTGGGTGATCTGTTCCCCAAATGCGCACATTGTGACGATTGACTGTGCCGCTCAAATGGAAAGTCGCTTCGTCACTAAAAACTAAACGTGAAAAGAGAGTTTCATCACCTTCCTCCATCTCCAGCATTGACTCACAGAATGTCCTCCGCATCACCTTGTCATCATTAGTAAGTGCTTGGACGAGGCTTAGTTTGTATGGTTTCATGTGTAATCGTCTCTTTAACACACGCCAGACAGTGGTATGAGGGATGGCAAGCTGAAGACTTGCTCGACGTACGGACTTACGTGGGCTGCTCTCAAATGCATCATGAATCCTCTCCACTTGCTCCTCTGTAACACGTGGTCTTCCAGGACTCTTTCCTTTGCACAGACACCCACTCTCTTTAAACTGTCTAACCCACCGTCGAATGCTCTCACGATGGGGCGGATCAATGCCGAATTCTGTTCTGAAAGCACGTTGCACCGTGACAATGGCGTTTGTTTTCGCGAACTCAAGCACGCAAAACGCCTTCTGCTGAGGAGTCGCCATTTTGATTGATCTTCCCACAATTCAGCTGCACCGGAAGTTATACTAACGACAGCGGTGAAACTGACACCCAATCAAACTTTGATAACTACTCTATCAAATAACCACTGATTCAGTCCACTACAATGCTATAGACCTGAAAAAACTGCGTAATGATTTTGGCGTATTCTGTTTGAAACACCCTGTATAACAAGGCAAAATGACATGAATGTATCAAACGCTTTTTAAGAAAAAACAACAACAACAACAACACAATCTTAGAAAAACCAACCAACCAACCAACCAACCAACCAACCAACTAACCAACCAACCAACCAACCAACCAACCAACCAACCAACCAACACCAACCAACCAGCCAGCCAACCAACCAACCAACCAGCCAACCAACCAACCAACCAACCAACCAACCAACCAACCAACCAACCAACCAAACAAACAAACAAACAAACAAACAAACAAACAAACAAACAAACAAACAAACAAAAAAAAACTATCAAAGAAAGAAAGAAAGACAGACAGACAGAAAGAAAGAAACAAATACACAAGTACATAATCTTGGAAAAAGAAACAAAGCAAAATAAACAACCCTATTGTTCGTTTGCAGTATTACCGCTTAATTGTTGTAATTGTAATACTGCAGTATGTCAAGTCGTAGTTTGCAGAATTTCATTCTAATGGCAACTTATTTGGCTGTGCATAACAGAAGAAAAATTTATTCATCTTTAAAAACAATAATTGGACGGTAGCATGTCCAGTCCGTTTCATACTTTTGTGAAAAGTCGAATGAATTAAAACTTTTTGTCACTATTAAGAGTTTATCGATTCCAAATATAATGATTTGTTTTGACAGTTTTAAACTGTTAACATTTGTATAACTTGTCTGTAGAAATGTTTCAAATTCATTAAAACAAACAAACAAACAAACAAACAAACAAACAAACAAACAAACAAACAAACAAACAAACAAACAAACAAACAAAAACTGTACACGTTGACAGTACCAAAGGCAGTGTTGTATACCATCTCGTGGTCGATTGCAGAAAATGCACAAATTGCTTTGTACTAAGACCATTTCTTTGAGTACAATGTTAGTAGCCACAGTATTCTAAGTACGATCAATATTGTCCGAGGCTGACCCGACTTCGTTTATTTGACTTATGCTTGTCTGTTATTCCAGAGTTGATGGTGGTGAGTCTGGCTGTTCCCCTGTGCTCCATCCCGATCACCGAGACACACACAGGGCGATAGGGAGGAGGGAGAAGAGGTCTGGAAACCTGGATAGTGTGGCGGTAGAGTTGCACCCAGTAACATCAATAGAGATCAGTTTTATAACAGTTTTGCTTCTGGCCATTGCCTCTATATATTTCATCCTATTTTTGTCTGTTTGTTTCATGTTAAAAGATTTTTCTTTTCCTTTACTTTCTTTGTTTGTCTGCTTTCAGAGTGATGGAAAACCTATACTTTCAGTGAGAACTGGTTAACAGGTTTTGCCTTACATACAATCAGCCTGCCCAGTTTTGAGTTGAAATCAGGAAAAAAAAAACCAACCAACCAAACAAACAAACAAAAAAAACACGTTTCTACCTATGGCCTCCAGTCCATCCAACTGTAAATTGATACCTAATTCAGTTCAGAGTTGAGGATGGTAAATGAACGAGGGAGAGAAAATGGGCATCATGAACGAGGGAGAGAAAATGGGCATCAATCTCATAATGCTGGTTCCAGCAAAAGTTGAGGTTTCCATTATCTCACTTTCCAACAACTCAAGGCTATAGGACAATCTTTGCTGTATATGTTTTCGTTCGTTGAAGTTTCAGCAATAAAGTCTTATAAGTTGGAATATAGGTTTGTATTTTATTTTGATATTTATTGAAAAAAAAGCATTGCGAATTCAGACTTTGTAAACATGATCACATATATTTTTTATGCTTTAAACATTCTTCTTGCCCCTGTCGCCACCCCATTTTCCAAGAAAAAGCGAGACAGAAAAGTAAGCAGTCTATTTCCCGTGCATAGTGTTTTCAGCATAAAGAAAAAAAGCATAATAAGTGGATAAATTGGCAGTGTGCCCAGATCAAAAGTCACTGTTATATGTACTTTAAGTCCAGCTAGAAATCATGGATTACAGCAACATGCTGTGATGTTTTATGCAATGTAGATGGGTATTAGGCCACTGTTTGTCATAGTGAATTACTCATCCTCTTGAAGCAGAGATAGAGAGTGGTCACTGAAGTTACCAAATCAATAATGGTAGATGTGATCTGTTAGTTCTAAATGTAAATCTGTGTGTGTTCGTCTGTCGTCGTCGACAATGACCATGGCTTCATGAAGTTGCTTTGAGTCAGTGTGTCCGGAGGTGACTGATCAATCCGATCCGGGCACGGAAGTAACGTCCACAGGTTGGACACTGTGGTTGAAGGGTTTGCAGCCCTAGCTTTCCGTGCAGCTCGTTTTTCTTGTGCAGATTGGATACGAGACACTTCTGAAGTGGTACATCCGGTTTTGATTCTTCTACGCCAGACTGTACGGTCGAGGGCAAGGTTTTCCCAATTCTCCCAGTCTATGTTGAGGGACTTTAGCGATGCCTTCAAGCTGTCTTTAAACCGTTTTCTCTGGCCTCCAACTGTTCTCCTGCCAGACGCTAGTTCCCCATAGAGGAGTTGCTTCGGAATTCTGGTGTCAGACATCCAGTACACATGGCCAGCCCAGCGAACTTGACTCTTTTGAAGTAAAGTGTGGATGGAGGGGAGATTGGCTCTCTCTAGTACTTCTGTATCAGGGATCTTCTCTTGCCATCGGAAATTGAGAATCTTTCTGAGGCTTTTGGTGTGAAAATGATTCAATTTCCTGGCGTGTCTACTGTAAACAGTCCAGGTCTCACTGCCGTAGAGGAGAGTGGTGAGGATCACCGCTTTGTACACTTTGAGTTTAGTTGTGGCTGAGATACCTCTTCTGTCCCATACAGTAGGTCGCAGCCTCCCAAATGCAGTGCTGGCCTTAGCTATGCGTTTGTTGACTTCGTCGTCGATATGCACACAACGTGATAGGGAACTGCCGAGATATGTGAAGTTGTCGACTGCATGTAGTTTTGTGCCCATGACCTCGATATTTGGTTCAGTATATGGAATACCTGGAGGAGGCTGATGCATGACTTCGGTTTTCTTGGTGCTTATTGTAAGACCGAAGTTGTCGCAAGCAGTTGAGAATTTGTCCATGCATTGTTACATCTGTTCACCACTGTAAGCATTTAACGCACAATCGTCTGCGAAAAGGAGGTCACGAAGAGTGCTGTAACTGCATTTAGTGGTCGCCTTGAGGCGTCTTGTGTTGTACAACTTGCCGTCTGTGCCAGGGTCTTCTGGAGAGAATGCATCCGATAACATTGCCGAGAACATCATAGAGAATAGTGTAGGCGCAAGGACGCATCCTTGTTTCACGCCATTGCTGACTGGAAAGTCTCTGGACTTTTCTCTGTCATCAAGGACCCGTGCCATCATACCATCGTGGAATTGTCGCACCATATTTACGAAGGCTGGAGGGGCAGCCGAACTTCGCCATTATCTTCCACAGCCCCTCGCGACTCACCGTGTCAAACGCCTTTGTCAAGTCGACAAAGGTTGTGTACAGTGCTCGGTGTTGTTCCTGCGCCTTTTCTTGCCACATTGACTCTCTGGCAACAGACCCTGCTCAAGATAATTAGTGAGGCGGTTCAGCAGCACCCTTGCTAATATCTTGCCTGCAATGGACAGTAGTGATTTTCCTCTGTGGTTGTCTCATGATTGTTTGTTTCCCTTCCTCTTGTATAGGTGGACTATTGAGGCATCCTTGAAGTCTTGAGGGAGTGATTGACTGTTCCAGAGTGTTACAAACATCTCAGTTAATCTTTGTGTGAGCATTGGACCTCCCGCTTTGTAGATCTCAGCAGGTATGGCATCAGCGCCAGGGGCCTTGCCACAGGAGAGTTGGCCAATGGCCTTTGTGACCTCTTGTATGTTAGGTGGTACATCAAGTTGGTTGTTCTTTTTTATTTGAGGGAGGCGATCAATGGCTGCTTCATTTATTGAGGAAGGGCGGTTCAAGACACTGTCGAAAAGATCCGCCCACCTTTCAAGAATTTCTGACCGCTCGGTGGTCAACATTTCCCCATCCGCAGATAGTAATGGAGAGGTGCCAGATGACGTTGGCCCATAGATAGCCTTCAGGTCATCATAAAACCTTTTCGAGTCGTGACGGTCTGCATATAGCTGGATTTCATCAGCCTTGTCACTTAGCCATTTGTCTTGCATGTTCCTGAGTTTTGCCTGGACTTGTCGGCGACACTCCATGAATGCAGTTTTCTTTGAATCAGACTTTGGGTCACACTGGTAGGCAAGATGGCGTCTGTGCTTCTCATCCAGAAGGGTTTGGATATGCTGGTCGTTTTCATCAAACCAGTCTTGATGTTTTCGTGAGACAGGTCCTATTTTCTCTAGAGCTGGTATAGACATGGTCCCTGAAGACTACCCACTCTTCTTCGACACTAGCATTACCAAAATGAAGATTAGCCAGCTTGACGTTCAGGTCACTAATGAGGTTCTCTACAGTGGTTTCCTCTTTTAGTTTTGAAGTGTTTAGTCTCTTTGGTGGGGGTTTCTTGCCTTGAGGCCTGCGTTTTGGTTTGATGCGGACGTTAAGCTTTGAGATGACTAGCCTGTGGTCTGTCCAGCATTCAGCGCCACACATGGCTTTATTTACTCGTACATCATCTTTGTCGGCTTTTCTGCTAATGACATAGTCTAACATGTGCCAGTGCTTGGATCTAGGGTGCAACCATGTTGTCTTCTTTCTGGTTGCCAACTGAAATAGCGTGTTAGTGACGACCAAGTTGTGTGAGCTGCGTCTCCGAAGGAGGAGTTGTCCATTGCTGTTGCAATTCCCTATGCCATGTTTGCCAATGATGCCTTCCCATGCTTCATAGTCGGACCCAACTCTTGCATTGAAGTCCCCGAGGACCAGAAGTTTGTCAGCTCTGGGAACGTTTGTTAGTAGAGAATTAAGATCTTCATAGAACTTCTCTTTGGTCTCTTCAGAATTTGTCATTGTTGGGGCGTAGGCACTAATCAGTGTGGCTTGCTTTTTGTCTGTGAGGGGCAAGTGCATCACCATGAGTCTGTCATTGTAACCTTTAGGCAGTCGTTCAAGGTTCTTAACTAGACTGGACTTGATCGCAAAGCCTACTCCAGCTTCACGGCGTTCTTCTTGTTTACGTCCACTCCAGAAGAATGTATAGCCAGCATCTGTCTCAGTGAGTTGACCTTCTTCAGTCAGTCTGGTCTCTGATAGAGCGGCAATATCAACCTTGTAACGAGTTAATTCTCTGGCAACCAGTGCAGTTCTTCTATCGGGTCGGCCAGCTTTGGCATTGTCTAGAAGTGTACGTACATTCCATGTACCTATGGTGAGTCTTGTCACCTTTCTTTCGTTTCTGTTTTTTCGACCGCTAAATGGGATCCCTACCAGCCGCGGTATACTGGTCCGGGTAGGTTGAAGCAGGCAATGTTTAGGGCACCTTTTCTAGCCACTTCCTCATTCTAGGAGGTGAGCAGTCCGAATCCTGAAGAGGGCTGCTCAGTCACTCAGGATGTTGCCGGGTTCCTCTGCTGCTTCGTTCATTGGAAGACGACCAGTGTCCTGAGCCGCCTGTGTGCAGGTTTGCGGCTGTAGTTGCCAGTGTATCCTCACCTACTACGTCGTCGCGCCCCCATCGCCACAAACTTTCAACTGTGAATATGAAGCCATGACATGCGCTGAGATTTTGATTAAAGTGTAGATAACTTGCGCAGCATCATCCACACTCTCTCGTCCAGGATCACCTGGATCCAGTGGCAAGACATGGTCAAGACGGCTGGAGATGATTCTGGGTGCAGGATTTTGCCGGAGACTTGACAGAGTTTGAACAAGAAACCGCCTAACGGGGCTCCGCTCCGAATTTTCTGTAGGGGTTGTTTCCCTTACCTTTACTGATCCATCAACTATCCACAAGGCAGTGGAAACGGATGATATTAGTCTGGCAGCTCACCAGTGACCTTTCCGCCATGGGAGACCCTACCAGGAGTACTAGACTCCCGACGGCTTAGCTCAATGGATCATAATTGCACGCAAGCTTCTCTACCAACGACAAGGTTTCATCCACAGAGAAGAAATGTAAATCTAGTGAAAAGGTAATGGTCCTATTAATATTGCTGATGAATTTTAAATTGCTGTTCACTGGAATACTGGAATGAGCCGGTAGTATGTGTTTGTGTCACAGACGCATATGGTGAGGTTCTAATCATAAACTACTTTGCAATCAGTCTTAGCTGGGAGGGAGGAGGGAGCATTTTTAGCTGTTTCCCAGGTTGCACATTGGCAGTTTATACCGAGTGGTGGACATACACATGTGTGTGTGTGTTTGATGTGCTTGTATATATGCGTATATTGTGTATATGAGTGTGTGTGTGTGTTTGCGTGTGTATGAGTGTGTGTGCGGATGAGTGTGTGTGTGTGTGTGTGTGTGTGTGTGTGTGTGTGTGTGTGTGTGTGTGTGTGTGTGTGTGTGTGCGTGTCATCGCAGGGCTTTGTGTGTCGTCCGTTTTTTACTTGTTTGTGCTACTTATGCATGAATCATGTGTGTCAGGTGTTAAAAATGTTGTATTAGGACAGGCATAGTTCAGCTCTAGACACCTGTAGCTTTGCTAGCCATATTGTATCGTCACTTGACCGTCAGTCCTCTTAGTGAGTGGTCGAACTTCAAGAGCGTTTAATTAACTAGGCTAAACATTTGGTTAGATTTTCTGACAGCACTTGGTTGTAGTCAGACATGTATCCTAGAACCTACAGAGAAGGGGAAGAAGAAGTCATTGTATCATCGTTAGTTGCCTTTGGTGGGAGTCCATGACCGCCTTGACGGAGGGGGAAGGCTGCTGTACTGTGGCATCTTAGTGTTGTCTGGAATTCGAGTTTTCAGAGGCTATGGATACGTAATGTAGGCTATCTATTATTCTGGCCTTGCAATTTTTGTGTTGATACCGTATCATAGTGTGGGTGTCAGTGTATATGCACATCATCAGTCAATGTGTTGTGGTATATTCTGCTGTATGTTTTGTCACATGGCTTTGTCAGTTTAATTCATATTGTCTGTGCTCTGTGTCATTAGTCGTTGTGTGACGCAGTGTTCTGCTCAATACTTTGACATGTAGTTTTGTAAGTTTTGGTCAGTGTGTGTATGTTCATGCTACATTTTGTTTTTATCAGTTATTTTTTTTGGTGTTATCAGTTATTTTTGTGTTCTGGTTCCAGTTTCATCATGAAGTTTGGTGCTTAGTGTTTGTATGGTTATGAGTAGATACATGCTGTCATTGACAAGGGAATCTAACTTTGGAAAGAGTTTACCCATATGTAGAGAATATTGTTAACTTAAAAAGATGGGAGGAGAATGATGTTTGTGTGCCTATCTTATTAGTACATATTTATTATATCTTATGTTGCCTATATATAAAGAAGCGATTACAAGATGGGTGCTGTACAAATTGTTGCAATGTGTATATTGTCAGAGTGACTCTGATAGATGACGTGTAGCGTGAAAAGTGGAGGTATGTACATGTTAGTGGGGTGTTCCAATGCTTTGAGTGAATGAAGCTTTGTTCGTGTTTGTGATGTTGTAGCAAGATTATGTTGTTGTATAGGTTGAATAGTGGTTCTCTGTGCACAGTTACTAAAACTGTGAGTGCTAGGCATGCAGCAATGTTCTAGAACCATATGCTCTGGAAATATTAAGCTTTACGTTTTAAGACATTTATTACTTTGTGGAAAAATGATGTTATTACAGGTTATTGAATATCTAATAAATATTTCATTGTGGAGTGGGTAGACAAGTGGAATAATCATTTTTAAGGACAAACTCATTTTCGCTGGATTCGAAGTTTGTTTTACAGGCTATGATCATGGTGTAGGCCTGTGCTGGCTGGTATTGATTCCTGAACAAAAGATTATTATGGAAAATGAAATATAAATTTTCAACAAAAGGTGATGGCCTTGTCATCTCACTGTATTGTTTATAGTCTTCCTTTCTTTCTTGACAAGGTAGTCTATATCACGGGAATGGTATTGGTGGCTAAAAAGAAAACTAACAATGAGTTTTGTCCTTGATATGGTTCAGATCCATGGGTCACGAGAAACTCTGGAAATATGTAGAATCCTTTGGAACAATGTGGAAATGACAAGGAAAACGTAGAATGCCTTAGATCTTACGAGAATGTTCCGAAATAGTAAACAAATTTAATCTGTTCAATGATCAGCTAGAACTACCGAATATTTCTTGAAAGGGAAGGTTCGAGAATGTGGCTATGATTGGCTGAAAATCTAGGGAAAAGCCGAGAATATTCGGGAACTTTCCTTGATGTTTTAATAAAGCGTAACTGTGGGTCTAGAGGGAGAGCGATAAAAGAATTGAAGTGTAAGCCTGCTGTCAGAGATAGAGAAGTTGCTGTAGATTCGTGGAGTTGCTGTGTGTAGATTTGAGGGCTGAAGAAAAATGAAAAATGATTCTGCAAAATAGGAGTGGTGCATCGGATGTGTGAAGTATTTACCCAGTTCCTGTTGTGTTTTCTACGTTCTTCAAATAAAGGATTATTTTCGTTTAACCTGGACTGGTGTATTCTGTCTCTGAGAAGAATCATCAACTGCTACTTGATCTTCACGAACCTGCATAAACTGCAAGACACTACCAGTCACCTACATCTTTACATGTGTCACAAGTAGCAGTTGATCATTCTTCTCAGAGACATGTGACAATATTGAATGATTGTCTATCCATCTGGCGGGCCTCGGTTGCTCAGTTGGTTGAGCGTCGAATTCACATGCTAATGGTTGTGGGTTCGAATCCCAGGGTGCGCTACATTTAAACTGGCCTTCTCACTGTCCCATCTTAACATCATTGTTGTTCTGAGTCAGTATAGAATTAGATAAATCCCCCTTACCCCACTTCACTGGGATGGTTATCCCCATCAGCCATATCACCTGAGGTGGGTGCTGACTTAAAAATAACAAACAAAAAACAAACAAACAAAAACAAACAAAAAACCCACACCAAATCTATCTATTATCTATCTATCTATCTATCTATCTATCTGCCTGTCTGTCTGTCTGTCTATCTGTCTATCTAGCTGTATATATATACATATATATATATAATTAATACATATATATATATACATATACACATATATGTATGTACATGTATAGTGGGATAGCCTGATCGTCTGACAACACCACATCACCCTGCTGTGACCCCCTCCACATTATTTCTCCTCCCCAACGTTCCCTCTTTTTTCTCCATTTCCCCTGTTGTGTTTAACCCGCATCACAGAATTTCACTTCTTCTTTAGTTTTCATATTCCACGAATTTTTCCTCTGGTGAAAAGTGTTCATAAACATTCTTCCTGCTTGATGTACCTGCGTCGGTGAAAATCATGATCAAACACACCCACTTGAAAGAAGAACTAGACATTAACAACAAGTCAGTTTCCCAAAACTCAAAAGATCAAGAGGTACTCCTGACATCGCGATACCTTTCCGAGCTATTAATTGCACTACAGATCAGAGAAAAAGGAGTAGGGAAATATCAGAACATGCCCGAGAGTGGAAAGAATAAAGAAACTGAAAACATCAGAGCATACTGCAAAAAACAAAAACAAAAAACAAACAACCACATGCTGTATTACTGGTACAAATAAACAGGAAACCGACACGTGACTTGAATTCTGACTTTTCTGGCGCCAATAATAGAGCTGTCAGTGTATGTGTAATAATAATAATAAAAAAACAAAACAAACAAACAAACAAACAAGCCAGGTGACGGTATCAGGAAGTGGTTGGGGAAAGAATACGTATATGGACCAGGAGTTCAGTGCAATTACAGTAAGAGAGCAGAGGGTTTGACCTTGATGGCTGCAACACTCGCGATGGCTTACTCGGAAATAATTTTAGCGTTAAGTGTCATACACCTCATTGCACTGAGTTTAGTACCCACCCTCTTTCCATCTCGGTCTTTTCATATCAAACATTCTCCTCTTCCTCCTGTCTGTCTGTGACTGTCTCTTTGAGTGTTGCTGAGTGTGTCTGTGTGCGTTACGGGCTTAATGTCTAACCCCAGCCGCTGTGTCTCTCTGTCTCTGTAAATTTGTGTGTCTCTCTGTTTCTGTAAGTTTGTGTGTCTCTCTGTTTCTGTAAATTTGTGTGTCTCTCTGTGTGTTTGTCTCTTAACATCTTACACGTATAACGTCTCTGTCTGTGTCTGTCTCTTTAGGTGTAACACTTTTTTTCTGTATCCGCCTGTATGTTTTTTTCTCTCCAACCCCCACCTCTATCACACTCTGTAGAACAGCATGCTCTGCCTATAAGGCAAGTTCAGTAAGACCTGATGCTAATGCACTTTGTGTGTGTGGGGGTGGGGGTTGGGGGGGGGGGGTGAGAGTGTGTGTGTGCGCGCGTGCGTGTGTGTTTGTAATACATATTCTCTATTTGACACGGAGGTCAAGCTTCTGCCTTTCAGTCTGACTGCATAGGTTCGATTCTTGTTCTGAGTACCTTATATGCAAACAGTTTTGTGTTGGGTGGAGCAGTCTTCCGTGCCATTGCTGTCAGCTTTAAAGCACAGGTGAACATGTCCATCTGTGACAAATGTGTTCTGAACAATTTCCAGTTGCAGTCATTCTTCTGAGTTTTTATTGTTGTTTTATTTCATCATCCAGTGTGTTGTGTTATATGTATGTACACATGCATTCATATTACACGTGTGAGCATTTGTGATTACCTCAAAACTACGTAGACAGCCATAAGCAACATTCAGAAGATTTATCTGTCAGTTTCGTGTTATGGAAGGGACTTAACATATCCAAAGATCACCCCCACATAACTCTCTCTTTGTTTTTTGAGAAGCTAGACACTGATACAATGTTTCAGAAACGCTGCCACACCTTTCACTCCACAAAGTCAACGCTCTGCACGCCTTTTGTGTCCCATGTTACAATGCTGAAGTTTGTTTGTGTTTACTTTTTGCATTTAGTTTTGTTTTATATAAAATATCAAACAGTTGATTGATCTTCTTCTTCTTCTTCTTCTTCTTCTTCTTCTTCTTCTTCTTCTTCTTCTTCTTCTTCTTCTTCTTCTTCTTCTTCTTCTTCTTCTTCTTCTTCTTCTTTTCTTCTTCTTCTCTTCTTCTTCTTCTTCTTCATCTTCTCCATATAGTCCGCGAAGAATCATCGAGGTGCTGCACTAAAGAACTGTTTATCAGATTCACCAGGCTCTGTCAGTTGTGTGTCAAAGCCTGGGTCAGTTGTACCCCCCCAAAAAAACAACAACAACAACAACAACAAACAAACAAACAAACAAACAAACAAACAAACAAACAAACATCATGTGTGTACTCTTCTATCTGGTTCACCATCGTCCTTGGTACGCAAATAAAGACTATGGACGAAATGACTGTACTGGAAGCAATTTCTCATAGAAAGACTCCTACCGAGTTAACAATGTGGGATAGGGAGGATGTCACAACTATATCAGGAATACATAATAATCCTTTATAGGACCACGCAGAACTGGTTGAAATTGTTGTGTCAAACATTTATTTTACTTATTGATCTGTAGTGCGATAATAGCTCGGAGGGGTATCGTGTCAGGAGTACCTCTTGGTCTTTTTATTTATTTTCTTTCTACTTTGGTGTGATTATGAAACTATGTGCCAGACACGGTAGTCAAGTGGGTAAGACATCGAACTTCCAATCGCAAGGTTCGTGGTTTGATCTGCTTCGAGACCTCCAACTTGTAAAGAAAAGGTGGAGATTTTTCAGATCTCTCAGGTCAACATGTTTGCAGACCTAATCTGCCTCGATCCCCTTCCTACAACATGACGTATGCACATTAAAGATGTTGTAAGTCATGTCAATGTCTGCTGGCTTATACAGACATGAACAACTCAGCGTGTACGCCCACTAAAGACGAAGTAAACTGCAGCAATATGTCGCCTGCACATTGTGGGCAAACCCCTGTATGCATGCATCTGAGAAAAATCAGAACGCTTAAAAAAGACACTTTGTGTGTAGAAGAAGTAAGCAGCATTCTTCAATATCCCATTGACAAAAGTGTGGGTAGTTTTGAACATGAACATCTGATTCCACTTTAAAGGAAAATTCCAAAGTGATTCATGAAAACAACTCTTGTTTGATTTTAGATGAAAGATATGTGTATTGTACATACAAAGACTTCTGCTGCAGTGTTCGTCAAGGAATTTAAGCAACTCCCTCAATGACAAATCCCTAACCTGGTTGACACCTGACTGTGTAGTCCCAGTCTTCACGATCTTACAGCAAGCTCAGTTTTCAAAAGGAGCTGGACTGAGTCGAAAAATTCCCGATTGTTTTTTTTTTTCAACTGAAGGGGCTCCTAACCCACGACCTCCCACTCAGTAGCCCGCTGAGCAAAGTGATTAACTTTGCCACGTTGACTGCTGTTGCTGTTGTTTGTTTGTTTGCTTTGACCATTGTCATTTTTTATTCGTAAGATTAAGATAAGGGTTTACTTTGTATACATTTATATGGATGCGGTCCATTTTCAAGGTCACGTTTGCGTGAAGGGGAAAATCTAGCTCTGCTAAAAAGGGACACTGTAAACTTTGCCTGATCACTCACTCTCTCTGTTTTAATGTCTATCGGTTTGAATGTGTGTGTATATTGTAGGTACATGTACTTTTTATTTCTTGTTAGTTCTTTATTTTTGGCAACCAGATTTAGTATGGCAGTCGAGAAACAGACTTGGAAAGCTCAGCACAGAGGGGAGGGAGGGTTTTTATCAGTGACAGCCAATCAGCATCATTTACGAATACCAGCTTAGGTCTACCTACGCACCAACAGAAGTGAGGGAGCGCTATAATCAGCGATAGGCAACTTGGTAGCTACACGCCACATTCTCCACGACGACCTCAAGCACTACACTGCCTTACCTTGATAAAGGCCTGTCTGCATCACTGGAACCCGCTTTGCTGGAAACCTGAACTCATTGAAAATTGCAACCTGTATTTGACGAAAGGGCAACAGTCAGTTTATCAGCCGATAAATGAACTATTGTTCACTTGTTCACTTGAGTTCAGATGGTTGGACTGTAGCCTCTGTACCACGACTGACTGTAGAAATCTTCCAAATGGCACACAATCAGCAATCCTAGCCTGCTGGACTGTTTAGAAATCTAGACATTTCTGTCTCTGTGTTTCCGTCTCTCTTTTATGATAGTGCAATGCAGACTGTAAAAGGAAAGAAAGAAAGAAAGACAGAAAGAAAGACAGAATTAGAGAGAGAGAGAGAAAGAGAGAGAGAGACAGAGAGACGGAGAGACAGAGAGAGACAGAGAGAGACAGAGAGAGTATCCAGCCACATTCGACCCATTCACAAGGGAAAGGGGAGTGAGGGGGAGCACAATCGAAACAAAATGAACGTGACTGATAAACCTCGGAAAGCACTTGGCAATACTGACAACAAAGTACGATATTATGAAAGGGCATGGTGTCATTGTCCATCCGATCATCAAGAACGTCTCCAGGTCTCAATGTATGATCGTCACGGGCTAGTACAACTAGCAGAAAGGTGTGTGTGCTAGTGTCGTCACTCGCGGCCTTCATGACGAGTCTCCAGGGATTCAAACCGCACCAGCCGTGGTGTTAAAGATGACCAAAGATAATTTAACGGAAGACGTTTGCCCATTTTGTTTCATTATTCGAAGTAAGCCTGTACAACTACATTTCAAGCGTTTCTCATTCAGTCTTACTTGAATACTGGCAACAATTTCAATTTGGATTTTGTTTTTCCTCGAATTTTTTTTGTTACCCACGACACGTGATTAATTTTGGCTAAAGTTCGTCATTGAATAGACAACGAAACGGTTACTGAAAATTTCGTGTGACTCACCCTCTTCCACCTCTTTAGAACAAACTTGAATGTGGTTAAAAGATTCATGAATCCATACACAATAAGCAGAGAAATAAATTATATCACATATGCACCTTTCAGTCCACAAAGAGAGAGAGACACACACGAACACACATATACACATACACACACTTACACACTCATGCACGTGGTCATGTGCACACACAAATACAGACACACACGCACGCATACACATACTTACGTGCGATTGTGCTCACTCACACATAATTACACGCACGCACCCACTGTGATCATCGTCATGATTATTTTTTTCAAATTTGTTCGCTTACTTTTGCTGTTTCATGTACTGATTGCTTCAGTGATGTTATCTTCATTCTGCTCATTCTAGCGTACCACCACCATCCCTGGGCCGTAGAGCCAAGCGAATCAAACTGTCGTGTTGCCATCCACAAGAGAATACCCTGCACTACTGCCAGAACTCTCCTTTGTCGTTCATCACAGGCTGTTACAACGGATGTAAGCCAGACACCACTTTCCGTTACTGTACTGATCAATGAAATCATTCTATGGAAAACAAAATGAGCGTCGATCTCGGCCTACTCATGCTGCTCTCCGCAACGTGTAACAATAGTCCATCCGCAACTGTTGACAGAGAAAAATAGCAGCAAGATTAACATGAATATGATCAACAACAGCAAGAACATGATCAACAACAACAACGCAGTTGGCAACTTTAGTACAAAGGCAGACACACATATAACTGTGTACAAAATAAGAAGCCACGTTCCACGCAGCCCCTCTGTTTTTTGGTTGTTTGTTCGTCACAACACACACACGCGTGCGCGCGTGCGCACGCATGCACAACTACTGCAGGACCTTGCATAAACAAACATTTACAGTCTATGGATGACTTAGTCCCTCATTATTATGGCTTCTTGCCAGAACAATACCATCACCAATAGAAACAACAGACCCCCTCTATCCCCTACCCCCATCCACATCCTCCCGAGCCATTTCCGCCATCCGCAGTCATGTGATCATTTGGAGCGGGACCTCTGAGTTCATTCACTACTGCGTATCTTTTGCTATTGCAAATCTGTGATGACGTGGAACATTCGACAATCAAGTTGTTTGCCTTACTTGTTTCTTCCATTAACTAAACCTTCTTCGTCTGCATTCGTTTGCTACTGGCTCTGATTTACCTGAAGGCTGGCAATCCCTTAAAGCACACTGACACGTAGGTTCTTCAGCTGGCCAGATGGCTGGGCAGTTGGTTAGTCAGTCGGTTAATGTGATCCCTTAGTTTAGTTCATTTATTCACTTTGGCAATATGTCAGTCATTTACTGATGATCGCTGTCAATCCCTTTTATGTTGAATAACGGCCTGAATCACCTTATATGTGATTTGAACACTTCCATTATACTGACCTATAATATGTTGCCTGATTAAACTGATGATTGTTTGAGATTCTTTAGGCCTCAATGAAATTATATCTTCAGCATGGAATAATGCCTAGCTGATTAATTACAATTGATATGGCTGCACGTTCCGCGTCACTGACAACCTGATATAAAACAAGATTGCGTTTGGCAATTTAGGATTCAAATGCTTTTAAGTCCATGTCCGCTTCAAAGACAATTTCAGAGACGGAGAAAACCACAAAGCCAATGAACCCAGATGGAGAGGTATGACATAATATTTTGATTGCACAAAACATGTCTGGACTGAAAGTGCAGTGTACAGAAGAGTATTTGTATATATCAAATGTCGAGAATCAAAATATTAGCGTAAACATAATTTCTCAAGTTGACTGGACATACACTTATCTGTCCGTTGGGACACCACATATGATTTCTCCACTTTTTTAAAAAAATAAAAAACGAAATGATTACTAGATAAAAATGTGATCTTCCCCACATGGGTGAACAGGAGTCCACACCCTTGCTTCAGACAGGCTCAGACCCTTGCAGTGTAATTGGCAGCCCAGAAATTCTGCCTTTAAGACAACCCGATCTCATTCAGTTCCTTAAAAAGTTAAAATCGTCTCTTATGCACCCAATGGAAAGGGTCGCTTTAATAAGCTGTAAAATATTTAAATCTAATGCCATGTAAAAGACCCTTGAGTGAAAGATCACACTCTGTGAGGCGAGAAATGAGATGATATCTCAGAAGGGCAGCAGGCAAGACCAAAAGAGAAGACATGATTTGAAACGAAGAGATCCCAGAGAAGGTTAGAACATCACCTGTTAACCATTACATTACCAGGGTACCAATCAACCAGCCAACCCTTCGAGCTTACCACACCATACGCTCGGACGTAACAGAGGAAGACCACAACAGCCCTGGATAGATGGAGTGGCAGACAGTATACATCTAGAACATTGCTTCCTCTCCCCATGACACCTCTCCGGTGGAAAAAGTATTCATAAAAAACCGCAGTCACTGAGAGACATTTGAACTTGAAGGGCTCATGACAGGGCACGCTTCCATGGAGACTTTTCATCTTTCAGATGATGCAAACATGGCTGAGAAAACAGACCAACCCATCCACAACCTGCTTTAGTTAGATCACTTTTTCTACTTTGTAATTTCTGTGGGACGGGTAACCTTTAGATCTGGATGAATAGGACAGATATTTTTTGTTATTCAAAGATGATGACAAATAAAGGAACAATGAGAACAACAAAAACAAACAAACAAACAAACATACCAAGATGGTCAAGCCATTCTAATAATCTGCCCTTTTACACAACATTTATTACAAAAAAAAAACCAACAACAGATTTTGTACTTCTTCAAGGCACCACCGTGACCTGAAGCGGGACACTAGCAGACTGTCATAACTGTCATAACAGTAGAAACAAAGTCAAACTATTGTCTGATGTCAGCAATTGACCTTGTGGGTAGAACGCCCACCTAGACAGCGGGAGGCCCTGGGTCTTTGTCAGGTTAGGACAGAGAGATGTCTACCCCCACTACATCTTCAGTGCTGCTCTCAATGCTTGTCGTTTGAATGACAAAACATAACGAGGTCTCGTTCGCAGCATGCACTGTGCATATGCAAAAACATCGACAACAACAACAACAAAACAGCAACAACAACAACAAGTGGAAGAAGAAGAACAACAATAAAACCTCCTGATAGAAACGAGTGACTTGTTCCGGACGAAATTCTATATAAAAAACACTTTGATATACAAAAACAACAACAGCGCAACAGCTGTAACAACAACTATTACTGCATCTATGTTGCCATCCCCACACAACCACCCTTCAACCCACATCCCATTCCACTATTTTCCTATCACCAAAAGAACAAGAAAAGAAAAAAGGATGTCATTGAGTGCCATAGGCACTACAACATTTATGACGCATTGGCACACACCTTTTTTTTTGCCCCCTCCCTCCCCACCCTCATCCGCCCATGGCTAGCAAAGTAGTTGTCTTTGGCACCAGTTTCCATGCACTGACGTCAGAGAACCGCACTGTTCCAACGATACGTAGCCAGAGAACAGTGTGTGAGTAGTCCAAAGTCAGAAGTGTGCAAGTGGTGCAGAAGGAATCATTTTGCTGGCAAGTTTGGTGACATAATCACAGTTTGATGCATACATCTCTGAAGGTCTCGACTCGTGGAGGGTTTATTTGTTTGGTGTAGTTTCGGTTTTTAGTTCACCTTTTGTTGAGTGTTGTGAAGAGTTGATTTTGTCAGATAAGTGTCACCGACATATTTCTGTCTGTTTCTATGTCTGTTTTTTTCTGCCTGTCATACGCCTGCCTGAGGTCCCCTTCTATCTGACAATTGAATACCAGACACATAAGGATCTGACATCAGGCACTCAACAATGTGTCTGCAGGCATTCAAAGATCTTTCTTCAGGCATTCAGGAACATGTCACCAGGCACTCAAGAATCTGTATTCAGATGCGCAGGAACACGTCATCGAGCACTCTAGGATCTACCATCAGGAACTCAAGGATTTGTCTTCAGTAACAAGAAGTGCATTTGTGTGTGTGTATGTGTGTATGTGTGTGTGTGTGTGTGTGTGTGTGTGTGTGTGTGTGTGTGTGTGTGTGTGTGTGTGTGTCTGTGTGTGTATGTGTGTATGTGTGTGTGTGTGTGTGTGTATGTGTGTGTATGTGTGTGTATGTGTGTGTGTATGTGTGTGTGTAGTGTGTGTGTGTTGTGTGTGTCTGTGTGTGTATGTGTGTGTGTGTGTGTGTATGTGTGTGTGTGTGTGTATAAGATAGGGATACAGGATAAAAACTTGAGTCAAAGGTCATACGCCTAACAGGTTGAGTGAAATCTAGCTCAACATTCTCTCTCTCTCTCTCTTTCTCGCTCTCTCTCTCTCTCTCTCTCTCTCTCGCACACGCGCACACGCGCACACGCTGGGCACGCGCATTGTTTATTTCATTCCTGTAAAGTGCCACGAGCATGATTTGACATGGACTGTTTGCGCTATATTTATGAAATTATTATCATCATTATTATCATTAGTCGTAGTAGTAGTAGCATTAGCAATAGTAATAGTAGTAGAATAGTAGCTGCAGTATCATCATCAT
>CM060314.1:79457328-79469828 GCA_030674185.1 Monoplex corrugatus
ACAACAACAACAACAAAACAATAATGGTAGCGATAACAACAACAATAACAACAACAATAATAACAATAATAATAATAACAATAATAATAAATAATAATAATAATAATAATAATAATGATAATAATAATCGAAGAAGAAGAATTGCGAAGAAGAATAATTGCGAAAAAGAATTGCGAAGAATAATTGCGAAGAAGAATTGCGAAGAATTGAGAAGAAGAAGAAGAAGAATTGCGAAGTAGAAGAAGAAGAAGAATTGCGAAGAAGAAGAATTGCGAAGAAGAAGAGAAGAAGAAGAATTGCGAAGAAGAGAAGAATTGCGAAGAATTGCGAAGAAGAATTTCGAAGAAGAATTGCGAAGAAGAATTGCGAAAAAATTGCGGAGAAAAGAATTGCGAAGAAGAAGAATTGCGAAGAGAAGAAGAATTGCAGAAGAAGAGAGAATTGCGAAGAAAAGAAGAATTGCGAAGAAGAAGAATTGCGAAGAAAGAATTCGAAGAAGAATTGCGAAGAAAGAATTCGAAGAAGAAGAAGAATTGCGAAGAAGAAAATTGCGAGAGAAGAAGAATTGCGAAGAAAATTGTGAAGAAGAAGAATTGCGAAGAAGAAGAATGGAAGAAAAGAAGAAAGAGAAGAATTGCGAAGAAGAAGAGAGAAGAAGAATGCGAAGAAGAAGAAGAAGAAGAATTGCGAGAATCGAAGATGCAAGAAGAATTGCGAAGAAGAATTGCGAAGAAGAATGCGAAGAATTGCGAAGAAGAAGAAGAATTGCGAAGAAGAAGAAGAGAAGAATTGCGAAGAAGAAGAAAAGAATTGCGAAGAAAAGAATTGCGAGGAAGAATGCGAAAGAAGAAGAAGAAGAAGAATGCAAAGAAGAAAATGCGAAAAGAATTGCGAAGAAGAATTGCGAAGAAGAAGAAGAATTGCAAGAATTGCGAAGAAGAATTGAAGAAGAATTGCGAAGAAGAATTGCGAAAATTCGAAGAAGAAGAAAATTGGAAGAAGAAGAATTGCGAAGAATTGCGAGAAGAAGAATTGAAGAAGAAATTGAAGAAGAAGAATTGCGAAAAAGAAGAAGAGATGCGAAGAAGAATTGGAAGAAGAATTGCGAAGAATTGCAGAAGAAGAATGCGAAGAAGAATTGCGAAGAAGAAGAATTGCAGAAAAGAAGAGAGAAGAATTGCGAAAAGAATGCGAAAATTGCGAAGAAGAATTTCGAAGAAGAATTGCGAAGAAGAATTGCGAGAAGAATGGAAGAATTGGAAGAGAAGAAGAAGAAGAATTGCGAAAAGAAGAAGAAGAAGAATTGCGAAGAGAAGAATTGCGAAGAAGAAGAATTGCGAGAAGAATGCGAAGAATTGCAAGAAGAAGAATTGCGAAGAAGAAGGAAGAATTGCGAGAATTGCGAGAAGGAAGAAGAATTGCGAAGAAGAGAAGAGAATTCGAAGAAGAAGAATTGCGAAGAAGAAGAAGAAGAATTGCGAAGAAAGAAGAAGAATTGCGAGAAGAAGAATTGCGAAGAAAAGAATGCGAAGAAAAGAATTGCGAAGAAGAATTGCGAAGAAGAAGAAGAATTCGAAGAAAAAATTGCGAAGAAGAAGAATTGCGAAGAAAATGTGAAGAAGAAGAATTGCGAAGAGAAGAATTGCGAAGAAGAAAGAAGAAAAGAAGAAGAAGAATTGCGAAGAAGAAGAAGAAGAATGCGAGAATGGAAGATGCGAAGAATTGGAAGAATCGAAAAGAATCGAAGAAGAATTGCGAAGAATTGCGAAGAAGAAGAAGAATGCAAGAAGAAAGAAGAATTGCGAAGAGAGAAAAAATTGCAAAAGAAGAATTGCAGAAGAATTCAGAAGAGAAGAAGAAGAATTGCAAGAGAAGAATTGCGAAGAAGAAGAATTGTGAGAAGAAAAGAATTCGAAGAAGAAGAAGAAGAATTGCGAAGAAGAATTGCGAAGATTGGAAAAGAAGAAGAAGAAGATCAAAAGAAATGCAAGAATGCGAAAAGAGCAAGAAGAAGAATGCGAAGAAGAAGAAATGCGAGAAAATGCGAAGAAGAAAATGCGAAGAAGAATTGCGAAAGAAGAATGCGAAGAAGAAGAAGAAGAAGAATTGCGAAGAAGAGATGCAAGAATTGGAGAAGAATTCGAAGAGAATTCGAAGAAAATCGCAGAAGAATGCGAAGAATTGCAGAAAAGAAGAAAGAATTGAGAAGAAGAAGAATTGCGAAGAAACGAAAATTGCGAAGAGAAAATTTGAAGAGAAGATGCGAGAAGAATTGCGAAGAAGAATGCGAAGAAGAAGAAGAAGATGCGAGAGAAGAATTGCGAAGAAATGCTAAGAAGAATTGCAAGAAGAAGATTTGCGAGAGAAGAATGGAAGAAGAATTGCGAAGAAGAAGAAGAAGAAGAAGAATTGCGAAGAAGAGAGAATTGCGAAGAAGAAGAGAATGCGAAAATTGCGAAGAAGAATTCGAAGAAGAATTGGAAAATTGCGAAAGAATTGCGAAGAATTGCAAGAAGAAAGAATTGCGAAGAAGAATTGCAAAGAATTGCGAAGAAGAAAGAAGATGCGAAGAAGAAGAAGAAAGAAGAAGAAGAAGAAGAAGAATTGCAAGAAGAAGAAGAATTGCGAAGAAGAAAATTAAAAGAATTCGAAGAAGAATTGCGAAGAAGAATTGCGAAGAAGGAAAAGAAGAAGAAAAATTGCAAAGAAGAAGAGAAGGAAGAAGAAAATTGCGAAAAAGATTGCGAGAAGAATGCAAGAAAATGCAGAAAGAAAAGAAAAGAAGAAGAAGAATTGGAAGAAGAAGAATTGAAGAAGAAGAATTCGAAGAAAAGAGATGAGAAGAATTGCGAAAGAATGCAGAAGATTGGAAGAAGAAGATTGCGAGAAGAGAAATTGCGAAGAATGCGAAGGAAGAATGAAAGAATTGCGAAGAAATGGAAGAAGAGAAGAAGAAGATTGCGAAGAAGAAAAGCGAGAGAGAATGCAAAAAAGAAGAATGCGAAAATGAAGAAGAAGAATTGCGAAGAAGAAATTGCAAGAAAATTGCAAGAAGAATTGGAAGAAGAAGAATTGCGAAGAAGAAAGAATCGAAGAAGAAGAATTGCGAAGAATTGAAGAATTCGAAGAAGAATTGCGAAGAAGAAGAATTGCGAAAGAATTCGAAGAAGAAGAATTGCGAAGAAGAAGAATTGCGAAGAAGAAGAAGAAGAATTGAAGAAGAATTGCGAAGAAGAAGAATTGGAAGAAGAAGAGAAGAAGAATTGCGAAGAAGCAAGAAGAATGCGAAGAAATGAATGGAAGAATTGCGAAGAAGAGGAAGAAAGAACGAAGAAAGAAGAAGAAGAATTGCGAAAGAATTGCGAAGAAGAAGAAGAATTTCGAAGAAGAATTGCGAAGAAGAATTGCGCGAAGAACTGCGAAGAATTGTGAAGAAGAAGAAGAGAAGAATTGCGAAGAAGAAGAAGAAGAAGATTGCGAAGAAGAAGAATTGCGAGGAAGAACTTGCGAAGAATTGCGAAGAAGAAAATTGCGAAGAAGAATTGCGAAGAAAAGAAGAAGAAAATTGCGAAGAAGAAGAAGAAGAATTGCGAAGAAGAAGAATTGCGAAGAAGAAATTGCGAAGAAAGAAGAAGAATTGCGAAGAAGAAGAAGAAGAATTGCGAAGAAGAAGAATTGCGAAGAAGAAGAAGAAGAAGAATTGCGAAGAAGAAGAAGAAGAATTGCGAAGAAGAAGAATTGCGAAGAAGAAGAAGAAGAATTGCGAAGAAGAAGAAGAAGAAGAAGAAGAAGAAGAAGAAGTAGTAGTAGTAGTAGAAGAAGAAGAAGAAGAAGAATTGCGAAGAAGAATTGCGAAAAGAAGAAGAAGAATTGCGAAGAAGAAGAATTGCGAAGAAGAAGAAGAAGAAGAAGAAGAAGAAGAAGAAGAAAAGAAGAAGAAGAAGAAGAGGAAGAAGAAGAAGAAGAAGAAGAAGAAGAAGAAGAAGAAGAAGAAGAAGAAGAAGAAGAAGAAGAAGAAGAAGAAGAAGAAGAAGAAGAAGAAGAAGAAGAAGAAGAACCATAATTTCATCCACCATCCCCAGCAATCTATATCATTGTTTGCATTCACACACACACATAGAGAAATAATAATAATAATAATAATGATAATAATAATAATAATAATAATAATAATAATAATAATAATAATATAATAATAATAATAATAATTACAATATTTATATAGCACAAAATCTTGATAAAATCAAATTTATGCGCTGAAGCAGACACACACGCACGCACGCACACAATCGCACACACACACACACACACACACACACACACACACACACACACACACACACACACACACACACACACCACACACACACACACACACGCATGGCTATAAATGGAGAGAAAGAATAAAAGGAATGGAAAATTATAGAGAGCATATTATATACAATTATATATTACAATGTGATTCCCTTCCGAGTGGAGACAGGCTGCAGAGGGGGTTGGGTGAGGTCAGGATTTTATGCAGAGGAGAAAAGGTGAGTTTTGAGAGCGGACTTGAAGGAGACAAAAGTAGGTTGCTGACGGACTGAGAGAGGAAGTTTGTTCCAGGAGAGTGGATCAGAAACAGAGAAGACTCGTGGACCATAGGTACTGAGCTTAGTGCGTGGAAAGCGAAAAGTCAGAGGATCGGAGGGAGAGCGGAGGGTACGTGAGGTAACATAGATCTCAAGTAGGCTTGACAGGTAATCGGGGGCTGCGTTATTGAGGCTTTTGTAGCACATAGTCCTTAATATACACACGGTGCACATTCATATACACACTATCCACGCATGCGTCTATCTCTGTTTGTCTCTCTCTCTCTCTCTTCTCTCTCTCTCTCTCTCTCTCTCTCTCTCTCCTCTCTCAGACACACATACACAGTTACCCCATTTCATATACACTGGAACGTACATCAAGACTTTGAACATTTGCTAATGTCACTGGAACGTTCATCAACAATTGGCCGATCTTATTACGTGCTACACAGTGCTTACATACTATTATTCTAAATTTTAAGAGGAGTCTGTGTACACTTGAGGACAAGGGACCGATTACCAAACGACTAACAAGACAGGTTTTGTAAAATTATACACTGGATAATGCTGACAGAAAATTGCTCAGATTCCGTTCTATGTCGACATTGAAAACGTTCAGTGTCTTTTTAATGTCAAAGTCGGTGAATCAGGAGCCTATGTTATTTATCACTTTGTTTTTATAACCCAGCCCCTTTTGTTTTTATAACACTCCCTCCCCCCCTTTTTGTGTGTGTATAACACTCTTTTATTGTTTTTAGAACCTCCAGTTATCGGATGCTTTAAGTCCTGTCACATAAATCACTAAAACCGTTGTGTCTGGAACATAATTGAAATCGATACGCAACATCTTAGATAATTCTTAATCGTTTCTCCACCATGCAGCGGAAAACCCAGTCATTAGCTATTTGATTAACATCGCACAATCAACCCTGATTAATCTGGTAACTCGAAACTTCCCCACAGAGATCTAGTCTCAAATGACACCCCCAACAAGTCACTGTAATCTCAGATGAAGTTAGAAAACAGAGCTCCACAAATCTCCTGGGTCATTTGCATGTCCACAAGCTACAGCCCACATACTATATCACAAGTTCTTGACGGCCTGGAGGGCCCATATTCTCTTTCTTAATCCCCCCCCCCCCCCCCCGCGCCATACTGTAGTCCTTAGATCCACTCCACAATATTCAATCTGAAGAAGCTGAGCTCAGTGATTGCACGAAAGGATACCATATCAGATTTATTCCCTATCCTGTTATGGGTTGCCTGTTCAACTCGCAGACCTGGCTTCTTGATGACTGAGGTGAGGCTTGGCTGGTATAGGAATCCTTCATCTGTGTATTACGTCTGCCTCATTTACACAATAAATACGTAGGCGAAATGTGCCGGCTACAAAATTCTCTTATTTCAGCCCAAACTGTTCCTCACGATAGTTGTGTGTGTGTGTGGTGTGGTGTGTGTGTGTGTGTGTGTGTGCGCGCGCGCGCGAGCGTGTGTGTGTGTGTGTGCGCGCGCGCGTGTGTGTTTGAAAACTCAGAACTCAGAACACATTTACTTGCCATAAGAACCCAGGATAGGATATCAGACACAGGTTGATTATAACAGGATTGCAAAATAGTGTTTTTCACAATTACTGATTTCACTTTATCATGAACATCATCATTATCACCATCAAATGTATGAGTGATTAAAAATCTTTCAATTTTTCCTTAAATGCTGGCAACTTAGACATTTTGGCGACATTTATTTGCAAATTGTCTTCCGTAAGTCCATCACTTGGATCAAACATAATGGAGTCAGAGCGATTGATTTTTGCAGGTATATTTTTTTCCCGATTTTAGTTTGCCAGTTTCAATCTTGTTGTTTTGTATCTAATACATTTATCCATGAAACGAAGCTCAGCTTCCATCACACCACAAACTGTACATTTTCCATTTTTTCCGGGAATGTTTATTTACCTGCTTCTTTCAATTTGTAGGTCATGAGCATTAACTCGAAGTCTATATAATGCCTTTCTGTAGTCAAATTCCTTCATATCTATTTGATAAAATTCCAGACAATAGTGGGTTGTAATTTTATTATAGAGAAGGACTGTAATCTTGATGTGTCTTTACTTTTTTTTTATTGTATCCAGGAACAAGCAAGCTGATATTTCAATTGTTGTTTTAATGCATAATTTAGTTTATGTTTATTCAAGATTATTTATTTCATACATGATCCATTCAGTATCACGGAGAAGTATTTTTCTTGATAGAATCAAGACAGCGTTCTTAATACCTTTGTCGGTTTTGCAACGTGTCACTGCATATCTGTTTGGCGTAAGATGTACTGTCTCATTTCAATATGAGTACCGGTAACCAGAAATCTAGTATTTGATATACGATTTGTATACTGGTAAGAGACTTGTCCGACTTCAGCTTGAATTGGTAGATTCATGGCTTTTTCATTAACTCCAAGTAATTATTTATATAATGTTGTAAGTATTTTTGAGTGAAGATTTCAATATGGAAATGCATGTATAATCACTGGGATCTTCTGCATAGTGGAACCATATCTCAGTGCATTAATTGTTATTATAAGATTGTGTCATACAGATATATTCATCATCATCAGGTGCCCTGCCGCATGGCGTTGGCGACCATGGACTTCCAACCATCTCTATCTCTCGTTGCCCCTAGCATCTCCCCCACCCTCCTCGTCCCCAGCCACTCTGCAAGTCCGTCCAGCATTCTCTTCCTGGGTCTACCTGGTGCTCTCTTTCCCTCCAGCTTTCCCGTTGTGACCAGATGCTCCAAATCCCCCTTCCTCATAAAATGGCCTATAAATGTTGTCTGCCTTTTCCTAATCTTCCTTATGAGTGATCTACTTGTGTCTGCCTCCATCAAGACTGTCTCGTTTGTTTTCTTTGCTGTCCATGGAACTCTCAACATTCTTCTGAGAAACCACATCTCGGCAGCCTCAATCCTGCTCTGGCTTTGCTTGCTGACTGTCCACGCCTTGCATCCGTACAACAGTATTGGTTCTATATAACATTCAAGGACTCTCTTTCTGATGTTAATTGATAGGCATTTGTTGGTAAGAATGCTTGTCATCTTCTTGAATGCTGTTTTGGCTTGGCCGATTCTGCCAGCTATTTCCGATGTGCATCTGCCGTCTGATGAAATGACCGTTCCCAGGTATTTGAACTTATTAACCTGTGTCAAGGTTGTGCCATTTGCTGTTATTTTGCATGACGGGATTTCAATTTTTTTTTTACTGATCACCATGACTTCAGTCTTCCTGCTGTTTAGTTCCAACCCCTTACCTTTGCCTTCTATTTCTAGTATATTCACAAGGTTTTGTAGGTCCCTTTCATTTTCTGCAATTAGTACGGTGTCATCTGCGTACCGAATGTTGTTTATCATTTTCCCTCCAACCCTTAATCCAGGGTCTTCTTCTAGGTGTCTCATGATGTTTTCGCTATATAGTGAAAACAGATCTGGTGACAAAACACAACCCTGTCTGACTCCTCTTTTGGATGTTTTGTAAAAGAGCTTATAGTATTTTCTATTCTCATTGCAGCTGTTTGTTCCCAGTACATATTCCTGATTATTCGTAGATCTTTTCCATCAACATTGAGTCTCTCCATTTGGTTGATCAATTCTTCATGTCGTACCCGATCGAAAGCCTTGGTATAGTCAACAAAGCATAAATACAAATCCTTATTCATCTCAATTGACCTCTCTATGATAGTTCTTAAGATGTATATGGCATTAATCGTTCCTTTCCCTTCCACAAATCCACACTGTTCTTCTGCTATTTCTCTTTTGATTCTATTCCTTGTCCTCATCATGATTATTCTTAACAGGATTTTTGTTACATGATTCATCAAACTGATTGTGCGATGGAGTTCGCATTCTATAGCCCCTGTCTTCTTTGGAAGTGCAATGAAAATTGATTTTGACATATCTTTGTTATTTTTTCTATGCCAAATTCCTCCAGGGCTTCAATCATCTCTGTAGTAATGTTGTCTGGTCCTGGGGCTTTTCCTGGTTTCATCTTTTTCAGTGCTGCTCTAACTTTATCTTTCATTATGGGTGGTCCTTCAAAGTTCTTATTTGTAATGTGTTCTTCGTTTCTGTCATCCTCAAAAATGTCTTTAATGTACTCTCCCCATCTATCTAATATTTTGTCTTTTTCCATGATACGCGTACCATCTTTCGATTTTAAGCAACCAGTTGATGTGCGTGTATTGTTCCTGTGGACAATTTCTTCAATTCGCCTGTACATACCCTGAGGATCCATTTTATGTCGTTCTTCTATCTCTTTGCATTTTGTGTTCAGCCAAGCTTCCTTAGCTTCATTGCACCTATACCTGATTTCTTTGTTTATCTTCCTGTATATCTCCTCGTTCCTCTTTGCCCTCCTCCTTTCCTCCATCAGGCCCAAAATTTCATTAGTCATCCAGCTCTCTATTGCTTTTCTATCTGCCTTAGGGATTTCTTCACAAGCTTCATTTATAGAACTTCTCAACTTTGTCCATTGTTCCTCACTGACACCAACGTCTTCCAGAGCACTGAATTTGTTTTGAACATGTACATTAAATTTTTGACGTATCATTTCATCTGTCTTTAAGAGTCCAAGGTTTAGTTTGATGTTGCTTTTGGTCTGTTTCCTTTTCCTCAATTTCAGCTTAATCCTTCCCACTACAGGATTGTGGTCACTGTTGCAGTCTGCGCCTGGTAGTGTTTTTGCTGACAGTAAAGAATTTCTAAATCTTTTGTTGATCAGGATGTAGTCAATCTGATTTTTGGTATTATCTCCTGGACTCATCCAAGTCCATTTTCTTCTGTTAGGCTGCTCAAACCAGGTGTTTCCTACTATGAATTCATTCATCTGTGCCCATTCTACAAGTTCCCCACCCCCCTTCATTTTGTGTACTAAGGCCATGAGGTCCAACAATATCCTTCACCCTATCCTGTCCCACTTTAGCATTAAAATCTCCCATTATGACTGTAACTTCTTGTGATTTACATTGGACCTTGGCCATCTCTAAAACTTCGTAGAAGTTGTCGATGTCTTCCTGAGTACTTGCGGATGTTGGTGCATACACCTGTATGATGTTGATATCAAATGGTTTGCCTCCGAATTTGACCAGTAAAACTCTGTCGGACACTGCCCAGTATCCCTTAACTGCTTTTGATTTGTCTTTGAGATGTATTGTAAAATCTAATCTCAATTCTGATTGTTTAGTAGATATTTTCAGGGAATGGATAGCTTTGTTTGCTTGTTTCTGTGCAGAAAGTTGGCGTTTTCTGGAAAATAACTCTGGGCATTTATTCTGAATTGTGGGTTTACATGGTATGACAACCACACGTGAATGAAAGCGAAATTCTATTTTGGAATAACTAGTTATGGAGTTTGCCAAGTTTATTTTGCAATATTTTCATTTGTTGAAAAAATCACAAAATCATCAACATGCAATAAACAACAGATTTTCATGTTGTTAGATGCATAATGATGTGATGAATCACTGTTTTGTATGTAAATTGGTAAATCATTAACAAACATATTAAATGATATCGGGCTTAGTGTGTTTCTTTAAACACTCCTTTTTATAATGGTATGTTTGGAGACAGACCATCTTTGGTTCTTGTTCATAAATAATGTGGCAATTTAGTACATTGATTTTATGAATTTGAAACAGTTGAGTTTGATTCCAGTTTCATGTCACATGTTATGAAAAGCTTTCTGGAAATCAATAAAGCGGCAGATTTTTTTTTCTGACATCATCATTTCTTCAGTGTTAAGTTGTTCCTAATGTTTTTTATTTCTAAATCCAGTCAATTTAAGTTCATTTTATCAATCGTTGGTTGTTTTCTAAGTAATTGTTTATTCTATTATTCAGAATTTGGCAAATGGATTTTCCAAAAGAGCTATGTATGTGCGATTCGATGCGATGTAATGCGATGTGATGTGTGTGTGTGCGTGCGTGCGTGCGTGCGTGGCGTGTGTGTGTGTGTGTGTGTGTGTGTGTGGGGTGTGTGTGTGTGTGTGTTGTGTATATATAAGTCTGCGCGTGTGTGCGTATTTGATGTACCTCTGAATGCACCATGTGAAATGAGATGATAGAGAAAGTTATCAGTTCAAACGTCTGTCTGGAAGACTTCATGACAAACTTTGATCTGTTTTCTAAAATATATATCAAGTACACGATCACTGAGTTCTAAAATATCGAGAGCCTTTCGTATCTTTTCTTTTTGTTTTTGTTTTTAATTTACCTGATTATGAAAATGATTTAACTGAACGTGTGCTGAGTTATAATTTTAATGGCGTATTTGTACACCAAAAAAGTATTAGCCACAGTTCCATATGACGGGAAGCGCTGACAGAAAATAAAATACCTCTTGTATTCTTGGAAACGCAAGTGCTTCATACTGACCCCCCCCCCCCCTCTCCTTCCCACCTTTTTACGATCTTCGTGTCATCGCCTTTCTGTCAATGTTATTTCTGATTCGTCTACAAGACCTCCTGTAAGCACAAACTTCTATAAAATCTTTTTTTTCATTTTCACCCCTGGGAGGAGAAATGCCGGCAGCAACAGGTGACAATGCCAAGGGTTTTGGTTTGACATTATGCATGTCCTTGTTCATTTTGGTCCCTGACTTATGTCTTGGTAATAATGCATGTTTCTAACCCAGAGTAACGTGCTCCTCAAAACGGCATAAATCCTTATTTGTATTGTAAACTTATATGACCACTTTGTGCTCGATGTCATACTCCCCCCCCCCCCCCCACACACTTTATCCCTGTCTGTCTGTCTGTCTGTCTCTTTGTTTCTTCGTTCCTTGCTGATTTGTCTTATAGGAGCTGTTGCCACAACCTTTTCTGCCCAATGATCTCTTCACCTGCCGCTTTCTAAAGTTTGTCCATTAGCTTCTGAGACCACTTTTGCAGTGGACAGTGCAATGCAGGTATAAGCACCAATACCTATCCAAAAAGCCTGGACATTGTAGGTGTAACCCGTCCTCCCAAACTTTTCAAACAGCTGACTATGCAATGCAACAGTTGGGAAAGACGCCCAAGGCAGACTATAGGAGGGGGACTTTTTGGAGTGTGTCAGCAGGGTGGACATTACAGTGAGGAAAAATAACAAGGTGACCAGTGGCTGAGTGTGAAATGACCACGACATGGCCAACCACATTACACATGTCTGTCTTGGTCGGAGTGAGGGATTTGGGTGGTGATGGTGATAAAGTACTGTTTGTATCACAGGCTGACAGGCTTTTGTGTCCTTTTTATGGTGGCCTGTTTAAACAGCAGTTTATTTACCGTACATCGTCCTTTCATAAACAACTCCACGGCCTGACCCGCCTGTCACTGAGTAGCCATAGCTCTCTCTCTCTCTCTTTCTCTCTCTCTCACTCTCTCTCTCTCTCTCTCTGGCTCGCTCGCTCTGTCTCTCTCAAGTAAAAGTAGTTAACGTATTATAGTTAACGTGTTCGTAATTGATGTTTTTGGCGTTCCTGTTTGCTCGTTTTAGAAGCAGCCCCTTCTCTTACCAGGGCTGAAGAGATATCAAACCACCAAACTGTCGAAGTCCTAATTGTATTTGAAGCAACTAAAGTATTTAGCCTATGCTGCCCTTATCTAATCATCAAAGTTACGTGTTCATCCCCAGACAATCTGACACAACTTCCTATGTACTAGATTAGTTATGATAGTAAAATATCTGACTCAATGTCTGATATTTCCGGTTCAGTTACAACTTACAACATAAAAAGGGGCCATATCTCTGCACGTCTTAACCTTGTAACTGTCACTGAATTTAGAGTGCAATAGTTCCTGGCACCAGCGACCACCTGGTTTTGCAGAAAAAGCAAAAAAGTTACACCTACCGTCTCTTATTTAAATGATTGCAACTGTTTGATTTATAAACCAAATGGCTTTCTA
>CM060314.1:79472328-79474828 GCA_030674185.1 Monoplex corrugatus
CAATCCAGCGTCAACTACCGGTGTTGGTAGAATTCAACAAAAGAAAATAACCCACCTGAATGAACAACATCAGAGTTTGAAGGTCTACAAAATAGCACAGAGAAGTCAAGACCGAGTAAACGGAGGAGAGTTGTGACGTCTGCTGACGGCCATCATCTGAATTCATGATGTTGACGGGTGACAGATGAGCTGCTTCACAGTAACGTGTATGTATATCTTGGGACACAAGTTATGATAATTTATGTTAAGACTTTGAGAACAGTATGATACTTTTACAGATCCAACATGGCGGGTCTTACCAGCTCTAGAGAATAAGATCATTGTTTCTTGTCACAAACTGGATACCGTTATTGGAAATACAGAAATAGACATAGATGAGAATAGTTAATTGTATGCTTGCTGTACTCAGATTGCTTCTGAGCATTTTCTGTGTGCGTGTGAGTGTGCATGTGTGTATGTGTGTGCATGCGTGTGTTTCTTTTCAAAGAACGTGTAAATTATAGCAATGACTTTTCTTCTTTTTTTCTGCCTCTGCATAATATTTGAGAAATACAGTTAACAAGAAACACCCGAGGGTACTGGATAGGATCCAAAACAACAATGCCTCATCACTGACCAGACAATCACTTCCCTGCTCCCGACCCACTCCCACCACACATGGTACCCATTTCGCCAAGCGCTGCATGTCCCATTAGGACCCAATCATCAATTATCTTGTTTACAAACTAATGGCGAGGTAGGAAGATGACAAACCCCAAGACATAGCACAAAACACGTACCAGCCAGGTCCAGCCCAGCGACCAGACCAAGAGAGAAACAGGTTGTTCATACCATCACAAAAGCGGTCAGACATGATGCTCCAGACACTGCCTATTTTGCTTTCCAGCTAGATCTGACATGTCCCCCCTCCCCCCATCCAAAGGGATCTCCAGTTTGCCGTCTTTCTGGGCCGTCACCAGGACTTTCCTTGCAGTCATGAGCCCCGTTTGCTTGAAGCCAGCAGTCAAGCTGCAGGTCAGAGTTAGCAAAACGCAGCTGATGGCGCTGGATGGGAACCGGAGCAATAATGCCTCACTACTGGCTGGACAATCACCTCCCAGTTCCCAGCCCACACGGTGGCCATTTCACCGAGCAAAGGGGGACGTCCCTGTGCCGCATGTTCCATACGGTTTCGGCAATCAATAATACAGCTCATTTCACTCGTTAAATACAAGTGATGGTTTCGTCTGTCTGACCATTGGGCGAAAGGAGACAGTGAGTCTAGCTTCAGCAGATTATGACAAAATGGAAAGTAATCAACGATGCTCCAGTGACATTTAGACAGACGACAAACGTCTCCATCACAGCTTTTGCGGTGTTAAGCTGATCTCATTTGCACAGTTACATAATATTACATAATATGTAATGAATATCAAATCACCATAAATGATGAATGCAGAAGCAGTTATCGCAAGAGATATTGCTATTCACAGACCAGACAGCCAATACCGATAATAATACAGAGGCAGCAACTCGTATCACAAGCGATTAACTAGTCAGATAAGGACTGCTGATGTGTCAGTCTGTAGAGAGCAAATCAGAATACAATAACTTAACAATGACATTCACGTTTAACTTTGTGTCTGCTTCCGGCCATGTGTTGGCGGTGGCTGAAACTGTGAAACAAGGCACATTGGTTCTGTGCCCTCCACTGACAATTAGTTGTGTGGCGCTCTGTAACATGACCGTTTCGCTATGCCGTGGGACACGCGAGCATACAGAACTTAATAGCGTTGCTATTTCGTCATACAGTCAAGAGCAGTTCTACCAATGAAAAGACGAACATACGAGGAAAACAAAAAGCCCGTGAGTACACAGAATACAAGTTTTGGTAACACAGGTAATTCAACAGAGGAAGATAAAAAAAAGAAAAAAAAAAAAAAAAGGAAACCATGATGCATGGAAGTCACTGACGTGCTAGCTGTGGATAATGGTAACTGAAAAAAATGAGATACTTCCGAAGTATAGAAAAAACGGAACTGTATTACTAATGTGATGAGGGGAAAGAAGGGAGGTAACCCCGAACCAGAGTTGGTTAAGGTTTAGGGGATATAGTTGTGCAAGGTCAGAGGCAGATTGAGGACTCTTCCACTCGAACACACATAAAGCCCGGACGATGGTTCCCAAACTTTATTTACATGTGTACGAGTTCACACCAAAGTACATCTTCATAATAAGAAGACGAAGACTAAGAAGATATTGAAGAAGACATGAAGAAGTCAAAGAAGACAGTGGCTGAAAGACACAAAACAAGTTTCATAAACACAATGACAAAATGCATATTTTGTGAACTAACAAATGTCAATGTACAAGAATGAATTACTACATTATTACAAAACAATATGTGCTCTCCACATTTACACTCAAAAGCACTAGTATTTGTAAACATGGAACAAATAATTGATAACAGAACTTTCAGTAGCCCTTTGATAAGGTGAGGGTAAAATACCATACTGTTTAT
>CM060314.1:79477328-79524828 GCA_030674185.1 Monoplex corrugatus
CACAATAATGCATTGCATCTTTGCTTTTAGCAGAATATGGTTGTCAATAGACCTAGAATAGCCACATTCAAACCTCAGTCTCATACTTACAATAGTAATAGCCACGCTACAATGTTACAGGTCTTGTGAGATAGCACATCATTTAGATCAAAACATACTTTCGATCTTGTGAGATAGCACATCATTTAGATCAAAACATATTTTCACACTGTGCGAATTCAACAAATCTAGCTCGATACTCATAGACGCGAGGTAGAATATAAAGAAGTAAGAGATGCTAAAATCCCTAAGCTTACTACCATGACAGTTGATAATGAACAATAAAGAAATCCAGAACTTACTGTCAAGCCGCCTAAGACAGCGTGAGGTCGGTCACTTCTGGTCAGAGTGGCGGCAAGAGATGATGTGCTATGTTCTGTTCTGTTTTGTAGATTTTAAAGTCCTACCACTCTCAAAGTATACGAGGACTAGCAAAAAAATTGCTCAAAGAAATCTTTAAAATGATTTGCTCAGTTCAGTTCAGTTCTGTAAGTTTTAAAGTCCTACCACTCTCAGAGTATACGAGGACTAGCGAAAATATTGTTTAAAGAAGCCTTAGAATTTTTTTGTGCATTGTGAGAGACCGATGTTTTTTTCGGTTCTCCTGATCCACCGAATGGATGAATGGATGGATCAATGATGTGCTATTTTTGTTTATTTGTTTGTTTTGTATTATCGTCCCAGCGTGTTCACGATTAGGGACTGTCTTGAGGATGAACCGTGTCATGTAATTAAAGAAGGAGTCTTGTAGTTTAATATAGTCCAACTGCCGATGAGTGAGAAAGATTGGCTGCCAGGACTAGAGGTGCCCATCCGTGGAGGCTGTCTTGATTAGTTTGTTGAAGCAGCTGAAGAGGATTTGCTTGCCCTGTGAAGAGAGTTCTTAAAGGCTGAAAATGGTTGCTTAAGGTCAGGCAATCGAAAAGACAATGCTGGAAGGAGACGAAATCCTTCATACAGGGACACCTAACTGGAGTGAACTTGGTTGTCCATGTGTTAATCCTTATCCTGGACACCAGATGAACGATATGTGGAGGTTGGTTGGCGAAGAGAGTAGCTTTGGTTTCGCCTTGACAGTCTTGAATTGGCCAGTTATGTAGAGTTGCATTTGTTTTGTATTCAGTCTCCCAAAGAGTCCATGTTGCCTTCTTGATCTTCCGGTTAATGTCACTGATGGAGAGAGGAAGTAGAAAGTCGGGGTCACCAATCTTCTTGGCTCTGTCTTTAGCTGCTCTATCAGCCTTTTCATTTCCATTGAGGCCAGTATGGGAGGGAACCCATTGGTATCGAAGTTTGACGTTTCTGGCTTGAAGATGGGTAGCAGTATTTTGAATGGCATGGAGTATGTCTGGCCTGGAAGTGCATTCTTCCCTAAGGAGAACATCCAGCGAAGATTTTGAGTCTGTGAAGATAGTGATGGTTTCTGGAGGATTTTCTAGGTGAATCAAGTAAGAAAGGGCCGTCAAAATGGCAGACAGTTCTGCTGTGAGGATGTTGGTTGGAGAAAGTTTTCTTTTAGATTGTGGTGTTTGTTGAGGCAAGGTAATACTCCTGCACTGCTGTTTCCATCATCTAAAACAGAACCGTCTGTATAGATCTGGTAGTCGTTGATGTAGGGTCCAGCGAGGAGTTCACGGACGATGTTGGTGAGGAGATGAGGGTTGTCTTTTTTAGAGAAGCTGGCAAATGGTCCAAGATATCTGGTGGCTCATGGTCCCAAGGTGGTACAGGATCAGTTGATAATTTGCTAAGGGAGTGCTTATCCTGGTTGAGCAGATCAGCTTTAATTCGTAGATCTTTGGTGGATGTCATTAAGCTATGGTGGTGGTCGACGAGTGGAGCTGAATTCCAGTCATCTGTTAGTTCGACATCAGTAGTAGTAGTAGTAGTAGTAGTATAGTAGTTGGGACTGGCTTTCAATGGCCTAGGCCTTACGGCCTATTTACGTCCCCTCTTTCTCAACTATTAATAAAACAGGTGTTAATGCGCATTTTCTTTTTGTTTGCACAAGTCTAATCAGGCCTTTAATCATCATAATCGAAGAAAAGTTCTTTGAATTTTGGAATTTCGTCCAAAAAATTCTTGAATTTGTTAGTATCTTGTGCAGATTTTATGTTAGTTGGGAGTTTATTCCACAAAGGGGCTACTCGATGTGAAAAAGAAAATTTTCTTGTGTTAGTACGACAATGCTGAATAAATATCTTTCCTTCCTTGTTTCTTGTGATATTACATTGTGAAACAGAAAAGAGTGAGTCAACACAAATATTATCAACTCCATTAGATATTTTATACGTTTGAATAAGGTCACCTCTTGTCCTTCTGCCTTTAAGTGAGTGTAATTTCAAATACTTCAATCGTTCTGCGTAAGATTTATCTTTGCATTCTTTTAATAGCTTTGTTGCACGTCTTTGTACTCTTTCTATTTGCGCTGACTGTCTTTTCAAGGATGGACACCATATTGCATTTGCATATTCCAAATGTGGTCTAACAAAAGATTTATATAGTCTTAGAAATATATCCTTATCTAAGTAAGAAAAGCTTCTCCTAATAACTCCCAACATTTGATTTGCTTTATTAAATATTTTACCAATATGTAAATCGAAGGACAACATGCTGTCGAAAGTTACTCCCAAGTCCTTTTCCTCTTTTAGGATTTTTATCTGCTTTATGCTGTCATTTTGTCTCATATAATATGTGTGTTCTTGGTTGGTTTTACCAATATGTAGAACACCATACTTAGAAATATTGAAATATAGATTCCATACATCTGACCAATCTTGGAGTTTATATATATCATTTTGTAAACCTGCGAATTGAGATGTGTTGTCATATAGTTTTGTATCATCTGCAAATATTTTGCAGGTGCTATTTAGTGATATTGGCAAGTCATTTATAAACACTGTAAATAGTATTGGGCCCAGGATACTACCCTGAGGTATTCCACTTAAAACCTTAGCTTTATTAGATCTTTCACCACCTACTCTCACATGCTGTACTCGATCTTTCAAAAAACCTTGTATCCAGTTTAATAGTTTGCCAGATATACCATAAGCAGACAATTTGACTAGTAACCTTTCATGGGGCACAGTATCAAAGGCCTTCTTAAAATCTAAGTATATAACATCAACATTATGACCATCATCTATTCTTTTTGTCATATCTTCTACTACTTCAAGTAATTGCGTTACACAGGATCGCTTTTTACGAAACCCGTGCTGACATTTTGCATACAATTCATTATCCGTAAAGTGAGTTACTATTGAATCTCTAATTATGCTTTCTAACACTTTACATATCACACAAGTCAGGCTGATTGGTCTATAGTTTCCTGGATCTGCTTTAGAACCCTTTTTAAACAAGGTTGTTACTTCAGCTGTCTCCCAGTCTTGTGGTAGGGTACCTGATTCTAATGTCTTGTTGAACAAAGAACATAGTGGAACTGATAGTTCATCACCTAGTTCTTTTAAAACTTTTGAAGGAATATGGTCAGGTCACTGTGCTTTATTTGGGTTTAAGTTAACTAATTTATCACTCACTGCTTTTGGGGTAATTCTTACCTCTGACGAGGATATACCATTTGAATATGCACATTCAGCCAGTAAGGATATATTTTTTACATCTTCACGTGTAAAAACACTAGCAAAGAAGTCATTTAGAGTTTCTGCTTTTTCCTTATCATTTATGGCCAAGGATCCATCTGGTTTAATTAGAGCACCTACATCTGTATTGATTTTTTAACTTATTTTGGACATACTTCCAAAATAATTTAGGATTATCTTTACTATCTTTAGCAACCTTTTATTCATATTCCCTTTTTGTTACCTTTTGTGCATTTATTTCTTTCCCGTATGTAATTCATATAATTCACTCCTGATTTAGTACTCAAGTATCTTTTAAATAATTTGTACTTCTTTTTAATGCTTCTCATAGCTTTTTTATTCATCCAGATTGGGGTATATTTCTTCCTAGCATTTTTCCTTATTTTGGGGATACACTTCTCCATTCCTTCATGTATAGTATTCTTTATATACTTCCAGGTTTCCTCTATGTCCATATCTGATATAACCTTCCAATCATGTTCAACTATCATACTTCTTAATTTAGAGTAGTCCCCCCGATTCAAATTATAAATAAATTCTACTTGATCTGTAACTTTAAGCTTTTCCAAATTTAAATGAGAATGATAAGACGTCATGGTCACTTTTACCCACTGGATCGAGATGTACAATTTCTGAAATAAATGTGTCATCGTTAACTAAAACCCAGTCATCAAGAGTTGGGTTTTGCCCTGGTCTTCTTGTTGTTGGTTTAGTCACCTTTTGAATTAAGAATGAATCCTGCACCTGTCTCATGATCTCATTTCCTTTTATCCTGGACCATTTTCCATCCCAGTGAATATTAGGATAATTGAAATCGGCCATAATGCATATCTTATCATATTTTAACATTTTGTCTGATTTTAAGACTTCAAATAGTTTATTATTATTCTCTACGGTACTGGTGTTAGGATTTCTATACACACATCCAATCAACACTTTACCATTACACACACAATCAAAGTACACCACACACTTTCTTGATACTTATACTCATCAAATTCATCACACTCTCGAGCATTCAGGTGTTTATCGACATATACGGCTACACCTCGCTGGTGATCCCTATTAATGAACATGTCAAAATAAGGGATGCAAAACTCTTTCTCACAAAAATTTTGTAAATTCGTAGGTATTAATTCAGTTAATGCAATTACACTTGGATGAATATTATCAATCCTAGAAAATAACTTCTTTTTTATTCAAGAAACCATCAACATTAGAATATAACACCTGGAAAAAATCTGAACTTTTGTTATTTACACTATGTACATGTTTGCACAAACTTGTAGTCAACTGCCAGAAGAACCGGCTCTAGGGGTGGCCTCAGCGCCCTCGACAGCGTGTGATTGGGTTTTTGAGCCTGGTTTAAGTGTTACTATTTTCCAGTTTCTAATAGCCAAGTTTAGTTCTCCTGCCACAGTTCTCCTTTGTTTCTCTTCTCTCAATGTTTTGTGTTTGTCTCGCTGGTTTTTCGTGAGGTAGTGATTTATATAAATCTTTGTATCTCTGGGAGATTTATCTTTGTTCAGTTGGGGAGCTTTCTTCTTTTCCTCCCCTCTCACTGTCACCCTGAGCATTCTTGGTCTATGACCCCCTTCTTTCCCCAGTCTTATGGGCTCTACCAGGTCATCTTCTTCTAGATCTACTATCTTCCTTATCACTGTTTTAGCAGCTCCAGGTCATCTTTCCTTTTTTCTTCATTGTCCGTTTTTTTGCTCTCTTTTAGATTGACGATAACCAGATTCTTTTTCCTTTTTTCTATCTCTAGTCTTTCCTCCATCATCTCCTCCAGTTTTCTGTCCACCACCTCCTCAATCCTCTCTTCCAGCTTTTCTCCCATGTTTTTTTTCCATCCTCTCTATCCTGACACTAAGTGAGTGGACTAAAGGAATAAGGTCCAAAAGTTTGTCTAGTCTAGCATCCTGCTTTGACTGGATTTCTTTTTGTTCATCCATGCAGGGCTGGCAGACCCACTGCAGGTTTGTCTGCAACGGGTCGGAAAGAGTACCGAAAATATCTCCAGTCAGGCCAGTGCACCTAAAATGGCTCCAGTTCTTGCATACGAAGCACTCTATGCAGTCTTCTTCTTCTTCTACTGCATTGTCGCAGTAGGTGCACTGCCACGCAGACATAGATTTAATCTGTCTACGGCTACACTCTTCTCAAATGTGCCAATAGGCCTACAGGGAGTACTGGCGCTCGACTTACCCGAATTGGCAGTCGAATTTCTTGTTGAGCTGACCGATTTTCGGTCATTGGCACAATTAGAACTACCATTTTTTTTCACAACTTTCTTTCTTTCCATGCTCAGAACATCAATAGAATGCAAAATAAGATGAAAACTTTATATTACCTTACCTTGAAACACTTCACTGACCACAGTAACAAGATTTAGAAAAGTGCTCAGAACACAGGAAAAAAACAAAAGTGCAATTGCGCGAATGTGGTTAAATCAAAGTATGAATCAAATTTAAAGAATTTTTATCACATAGTACAAAAAAATATGCACTGAGCAGTTACTCTTATATTATACACCAATCTGTGTGAGTTACTGACAAATAATCATTGAGCAACGGCACATTTTCCTAAAATTTTTTTAGATTTTTTACGGAGCTCAAGAAAAAGCCGGCAATCTTGACGCATGCTCTGACATCTCTGACATCAGTGGAGTTAACAACTTGAGATGAGCGGAAGATGTAGTTACAGGCAGTCCTTTTGATGCAGTGCCATAATGGAAGGATGCCAGCTTCATGGTAGACTTGTCTTTGCGGGACAGATTGAGGGAGTCCTAAAACCAGTCGAAGAGCAGTGCATTCAACGGTGGCAAGTTGTCTTAATGAGGTAATAGGTAGATCATGTAAGACCGAGGATCTGAAAAGAAGTCGTGATCGAATTAGACTCTGTGTGAGGAGAACAAGTGTTTCTCATCGTTGTCCCCAGGATTCTCTGCGTACGGAACGAAGTAAGTTTAGGGCTCGTCTTCCATTTAGAATGGCATTACGAACCTGTTTAGACCAGCAGCCATTGCTTTGAAAGATGAGTCCAAGGTATTTGATGGATGTAGAAGCCTTGACTGGTGTGCCATCTATAAAGATATTGATTTCTTTGGGAAAGTGGCTAACTGCACGTAGAACAGGCATGAAGACTGTCTTTGTAGCAGAGATTATGAAACCGTTTTCCCTGAGGGAGCGCAGAACATTGTAAATTTCTCCTTGAAATATTTTGAGGGCAGACTTTTGAAGTGATCAGGATTTCTGAGGCCGTCGGATCTTGGTGGTTCACCGGAGGGCAACATCGTCTGCATAGGCAGTTATAACAGTGTCCTGTTTAAGGTTTTGGCCTATTTGAGCGATCATAAGCGTAAATAGAAGAAGAGCTATGACCGAACCTTGAGAGACGCCCATGCCAATTGTGTTAGATGGGGTGGTGATGTCTTTCCAACGAACAGCCATGGTTCTGTTGGTGAGAAAGGAGCTGATGAATCGAAATAGATAGACGAGATGCCTGCTTCCTTAAGATGATGGAGGAGTTTGGCATGCCAAACATTATCGAAAGCTTCGGCAATGTCAAGGAAGCAGGAAAGCATGACTCTTTTCTCGGCTAGGTCTTTGCAGATGTGTTCTCCAAGTCGAACTAGATGGTCATTGATGCTACGTCCTTTTCGAAACCCAGCCTGGGAAGTAGGGAGTAGACCTTTCTTGTTAATGAAGTATCGAAGTCGACCTTGAATGATGCGTTCATACACCTTACCAAGATGTGAGGTAAGAGAGATAGGTCAGTAGTTGTTGATTTGACTTCGGGGCTTGTTGACTTTCGGAATTGGGATGATAATGGCCTCTTTCCAGGACTGAGGAACGGTTCCATCTTTGAAGCATTTGTTAAAAAAGGCTAAGATTGTTTTCAGAAAGGAAGATGGTAGTTTTTGAAGCAGAGGGTAAGTGAGTAGATCGCCTCCTGGAGATGATTTAGTTGATTTGATGCGACGGAGAGCTCGAAGTAACTCAAAGAAGGTAAGTGGGTCATCCTGTCCAGTTGGAGGGGACAGGTTCATGTCTTGTTCTTGAGCTTGCCGAAGCTGTTTTTGTTTCCTGAGGAAGATGGCTACCTAGGCTGGCACACGCAAAGTGATGAAGAAAGGCTTCAGCTTTCTCCTGAAGAGTAGTTAAGACCTGACCGTCCATGGATAGTATGTTTTTTTCTGGTGGATTGTAGCCTCTCCTTAAGAGTTTCAGATGTTTCCACATTGTCTGATGATCTCCACTGCAAGTGTTAGCCTTGTCAGTCCAGTAGTGAAGTTTAGCTTCAGCAATGATCTTCTTACTGGATATGTTTGCATCTTTCATGGAGTTGTGGCTGAACTGTTTCATCGAAAGTAGCTCTAGTTTTTCTCAGTCTTATGTACTGTCGATATGCACGGCGTTTCTTTTGGACAGCCAATTTACAGGCAGGGGTCCACCAGGGGTTTGCGCGTTGTTGAGATAGCCTTTTCTTCAATGGAATTGAATCTTTCGCAGCGTTGTAAATATGGTTTGTGGTCTGGGCGTTTAGGTCATCAATTGATTGGTTGAGATCTAGGAAAACCTCTGTGGATAATATGGATTGAAATTGGATCCAGTCAACTTTCTCCAGATTGAAGTGTCTTAATGTAGGAGGATTGTGATGGCATGGAGTAAGTTGAAGAACAACCTCAATTGGAAGGTGATCTGAAGACAAGGGATCTTCAAGAACATTCCAGGTAACTAGACCACCAAGGTTGGCCGATGTGAAGGAGAGATCGACAGCAGAAGTGGAGGGGCCAGCAATATCAGGAATCCTGGTGGGGCTCCCATCATTTAGTAGGATAACATCAATATTCTGAATCTGTTCTCCAATGGCAGGGGAAGAGCCAGTATAGTTATTTTCCCAACGTGCATCGCGACTGTTGAAATCACTGACAATGAGCCAATTGTCAGGAAAGTTAGTGAGCCAGTTGAAGTCAGCAATGAACTTTGGGTTGTAGTGGTTGAGGATGTGAAGATCTTGTCCTGGAGCTGTTTGTAGCGTTGTGACGACTCCATATCCCGCTGGTAAACTTGATGCAGCAGGCAGCGTGCCTTTTCTCGCAGATAGTCCTTCAAGGACACAGGTGGCTGCCCGAATTGCTCCAGTTTCATCATGAACCTTAAATGGTGGATAATGATAACCAGGAAGCTTTGGGAGATGGCAAGTAGACCTGGTGAGAGACTGCGGGGCAAGGACTTCATATGTACTGATGGAGAGATGTTGTAGAAGCAGATCCAGGGCTGTTGATATTGCCTGACAGTTCCACTGAAGAATTCTAACAGCCATGACGTGTGGAGGTTAGGAATGTCTGAAGAAGTGCTATGAAGCCTTCGAATAGAGAGAGAACCATGGGATCTGCTTTGGCAAATTGAGGTTTAAGACCTTCAACAGTAGTTTTGATGACTTCAACGACATGAAGTATAGACTGGTCTTTTGTCTGGTTTTCTGACCTTGGTTTGGCAGTGGGGGATGGTCGGATGGATGTATTTTGATCGTCATCATGGTTGGAGATCTTTGGTTTCCGACTGTTGACGTTAGTAGATTTCCGTCTTTTGGTAGATTTTTGATGAGATGGAAGGGCGAGTGGATGATCCTTGATGTCTTTTGGCTTGGTGACTTACTTGAAGGGGTGCGAGTAGTAGAGTCAGAACAAGGCTGTGAAGAATTTGTCGCTACTTGATCATTGGACGCGGTGTTATTCTTGCGATCAAGAGATATTTTGGAAGGGCTTGGTTCAGGTGCGACTGATGTATGTTGTTGTCTCAAACTGCCTGGGGGAATGTTGAAATTCCGGTCCATGTCTTCCGCATCTTTTTTCTCATTGTACCATTTTGTTCTAGCCATGTGGAGGGCCTCTCCAAAAGGAAAGAACTTGGTGTTTTTTCAATTCATGTGCAAGCCTCTGGATCTTGATTTCAGGGCATCTGGAGTCGGAAGCAGCATGCGAACCACAGCAGTTAACACAGAAGAGATGTTGACTTTCACAGCTGTTGGTCACATGGGATTTCCCGCATTTTGCACATCAGGGTGTTCGTCGTCGACACTCCCATTTGCGATATGCTATGATGCGCCTTGTTGATATATACACTTTGGGAACAAAGCGCGATGGTCATACTGTCAATACTTTCAGATAATAAGGTCTGATTGGTTGTTCTCACCCACACAATGAACATTTGGTGTGTGGCAAAAGTTAAATCTGATAGAAACTAACGGAGATCTTACATCAGTTGTTAATTACCGCAGCGCCTCGGTACACACAACTAGCATACTTGTCTGGCGGTTTTGCGGGCGGCTACGTACTGGCTATTACGCCACAAACACCGAAGGGCGGCGTGGAACACAGACAGTCCACCCTGGGCTCCATACAACAGCAATACAACCTTCGGTCATTGTTTGGGTGTTTCTGCAGGCTGCGTATGGGCTATTACGGCTAGTACGCAGTGTTTGTTTTACAATGTGCTGAAGGCGGCATGGATTAAAAACAGTCCCCTCTAGGTTCTGTAGGACTACAACGTAATACTGTGTGTAACAGACTGAAGATTGGGACTATAATGAGGACACAATTCGTAGACCCAGCTTTGGAATACATGTACACATTGTTTAGATATGACAGCAGTGTCTTATATGCGTAACGCATTGGTTAGATCTTTCGAATGTTCAATGCATAGCTATGGAAGGGCAGAGGCTGTCAAAAAAATATAGTTTGGCTGAGCACTACACTGTTACCTTTTGAACGTTGTACGTAAATGGGGAAAGAGATTGTAACAGAGCAAGGCACTCTGTTACACTCAATATATGATATTAATACTATTCACACAGATTTTATGAAAAGCCATATGTGGAAAGAAAACTCAAACAGTGCACAATTCTACAGATTTTTAACACCATTTTTTGTTTTCTTTTTTTTTTTTTACACTAGACATCAATATACAATGTGGTCTCGAAAAATGATATGATATCAGGTCTTGTATATAGGAAAAAGCATTATTGACATAAGAACACAATACACAGAACATAAACAACAACATTTTATATACTGGAGGTTTCAAAGTGAGCATTAAGATTTTAAAGACATTGGCATATGGTTATATATTCCACTGAGCATTAGTGAAAGTTCATTTTGACGTTATACTGTTTACTTTTGAATCTTATTACCAGTGGTAGTTGTAAAGTAGGCACATCAGAACACATTTGTCAATTTTGTATAGACATGATTTTTCAAGGATTATGATAAGATCAAATATTCTCTCTGTTTTTACGGTTTGATCAACACCAAACAGTACATGGTTCCATGTGATTTAAACGTTAAAGGTATTTTAACATTTTTCATTGATTAAATGCGCTCTTAAGTTCCAAAAGCTACGAGCACAGCAGCAATTCCACAGGAAATGTTCAATAGTCTCTTGTATTATTACACCATGTTCAATTCGTCGTTTAAAATGATATTGGTGGCAATAATCTGATGGACTATTCTCAGTTACAACATTTTAGTTTCATATCATTTAACTTATGACGTTTTAGAAATGCCTTTTCCCATGAAATATTAACGTTTAATTTCTCTGACCACTTTATGCAACAGTTGGGTTTACTTTCATGAAATTTCATTTTCCGTAGTAGAATTTTGCCTCCTTTTGCACACTCATCAGTCTTACTGCGCTGAGTACACTGAAAACATTTCTTATGTTGTTGTTCAGTTGAATTCCGGTTGTTATATTGTCTGATTGAAGACATCTATCTATCATAAGTGATAAAATCCATACAGCAGTCAATGTTGATTTTAACTTCTTCGTAGCTTAAAAAAAGATATTCAAAGAAAAGATATTTGATGGGGTATTCTCCCTTCTGTATCAGTTTATTGCTTTTGATTATCAAATTATCCACCTTTTTTTCATCATGGAAAACAGAATCAGCTAACAGTGGCCAACACTGAACCCAGGGACGCTGACAGGTGAGACAGGTGAGAGAAACTGAAAACATAGTTTCAGTTTCAGTTTCAATTTCTCGAGATGACGTCTCTTTCACAACAGGTGTATGGGCCTGTTTCTACATGAGTCATTTCTGCGATATCTCCATGCTCGGAATGAATTCCATATGCACACAGGTGCCATGTGATGGAGAAGATCCAGAATGATCATGGCACAAACCTTAAGCCTGCACATAAACCTATGATCTGGCCAGGTCCTGAGGTCCTACCTAGATAGTTCCATAACCCTGAGGTCGTAGGTGAGTGAGGAGGTGGAAGAGACTTCAACTTTTTCCGGGGCCGGCGCCACGAGGGCGGCGCCCATCCCCTCTCCCCTCACTTCAAATTCATATTCATATTCACATTTGTTTTTGTCCAAGACTTTCAGGAAGGCAAGAAGTCTAATTAGTCTTCAAGGGGTGGGACCTGGGAAATCAACCTATCTCTGCAATGTTATACATGTATGATAAGACAGCCGGGCAATGCCCTGCTCTTCACGATTTTCAACTGCCGTGGGATCTTTGGCGTGCGCAGCCAGAGGCACATGGGTCCGACTATTTTTTCGTCCCCCTAGGATCCTAAGTACTAGACGTTCAGTTCGATTTTCCAGTGAAACTGAGGAGAAAAGTCAAGGCCTCTACAGGGAGCAAATCCTGGAATCTCGAGTTTAGTTATTGACAGGCAAACGTCTGAACCTTTCTGCCACTCTTCTCCCTATGCGGGCTAGTTGGTAGAGCCATGGACTCAAGATCTGATATCTTGAGTTCAGCCCCAGCCCGCAACATTAAAATCTGGTCTGTTCGCTGCCCATCTTAATGTTTCCGTCGTTCTGGTGGTGTCAGCTTAGTGTTTGATAGGTCAATCTTGAACATAAGACCAATATATTGTATGTATTTCTCTCCTCTCTCATAGTTGTGTGTAGGGTAGTTGCAGAGTATAAAGGTAGGCTTGGGCGCTCCTTTTTTGAGGAGTGTTCTGAGCTTGCTGTTTTTGTACTTTGTATCTGCTTCTATGCTAGCTGAATGGGTAGCGTAAGCTGTGTTAGATTTGAGAAGTTCTATACAACATGGGAGATAATTCTCAAGAGTTGTGTCCTTAGATTATATTATAAAAATTCTCCCTGCTTCCCTCTTATTTCTTTGGTATTACCTATATGCCTTGGAAGCAACCATGTATATGTTCTGTCTTGTCTATGTGTGTGTGTTTGGTCAGTTCAAAAATAAAAAGACTATGTCAATCTTGAACATAAGACCAATATATTGTATGTATTTCTCTCCTCTCTCATAGTTGTGTGTAGGGTAGTTGCAGAGTATAAAGGTAGGCTTGGGCGCTCCTTTTTTGAGGAGTGCTCTGAGCTTGCTGTTTTTGTACTTTGTATCTGCTTCTATGCTAGCTGAATGGGTAGCGTAAGCTGTGTTAGATTTGAGAAGTTCTATACAACATGGGAGATAATTCTCAAGAGTTGTGTCCTTTGATTACATATTACTTATGTTTTTTCGCTGTTTATAAATAAACCAGAAACTATGCAATACTTATCAAGTATATGTACATATCTTTTGAAAGAGGTTTTATCTACTATTTATCTATTGAGTCATCATCATCATCATCATGTGCCCTGCCACATAGAGTTGGCAATCATGACCCTCTTTTCGAATGTATCTTTTTACGTTGCAAGTACATCTCCTACCCTCTTTGTCTTCATCCACTCCGAAAGTCCGTCCAATATTTTCTCCATGGGTCTACCTGGTTGTCTCTTTCCCTCTGGCTTTCCTGTTGTGACTAGGTGCTCTTATTTTTCTTGCCTCATGAAATGTCCTATACGTTGTCTATATTTTCCTAATCTTCTTCATTAATGTTCTTTTTGTTTGCTTCTTTCAAGATTGTCTCGTTTGTTTTCTTTGCTGTCCATGGAACTCTTAATATTCTTTTTAGAAACCACATTTCAGCTACCTCAATCTTGTTTTGACTTTGCGTGTTAAACGTCCACGCTTCCCATCCGTACAACAGTATTGGTTCTATGTAACACCAAAGAAATCTCTTCCTGATGTTAATTGATAGGCATTTGTCGGTAAAAGTCTTTTTTCTTGAATGCGGTTTTAGCTTGGCCGATTCTGCTGGGTATTTCTAATGTACATTAGCCGTCTGGTGAGATGACGGTTCCCAGATATTGAAACTATCAACTTGTCACAATGTTGTGCGATTTGCTCACGCACACATAGAACATGGCAACACACATACATACCTACACACGTGCGCGCGCGCGCGCGCGCGCACACACACACACACACACACACAGCACACACAGAGCACACATGGCTCTCTCTCTCTCTCTCTCTCTCACACACACACACACACACACACTCTCTCTCTTTCGCTCTCTCTCTCTCTGAGAGAGACAGACATCTTTCATGAATTTTTACAAAAAACAAAACAAAACAAAATTACATCTTGCGTCACCTTTATGATATATGATAGCAATACAAATAACAGCCCATGCTCCATGTTAACATAGTTTTTGCCCCAAATGGTGATTCAACGTTACATCTGCAGCAAGGCACACAACTGCTACTATGTTGTTACGTGCAATCTCAGACTGACTGTGTATTGGATCAACCACATGCCATTATAGAAACACATGTGAGGATGGGAGAAGGGATAGTCTTTCCAAAACAGTTAAAAATTATGACAAAAGAATGGTGAAATATATAAAATAATACGTCACAATTTTACAAAGAACATAAAACAAAATATGAAAGAAATTGCCTGGCCATGCCTCAATCGGTACGCAAAAATATGACAAGATCAGTTTTAAAAAAATATCATCATCATCGTCACCACACAAAATCACCATCAAATTTATCGTCTCAACATTTCAGGGGGAAACTACAGAGAGAGCGAGAGAAAGAGAAAGAGAAAGAGAAAGAGAGAGAAAGAAAGAGAGAGAGAGAGAGAGAGAGAGAGAGAGAGAGAGTTCACACACACACACACACACACACACACACACACTCTCTCTCCTCTCTCTCTCTCTCTCACTAACACACACTAAAACACACGTACACTAACACACACATATACACACCGGTTATCCAAATGTGTCACTTCACGAGAACATTTATCATTCGAGTTCTTTTATAACATGAAATATGATTTCAGACACAGTTTCCTTGTGCTGGTCACTTCCCTCTTGATCAATGTAATATTCAATGAATCTTTTACAAAAAATCTGATGATATCTTAGTACACCGGGCATTTAAATAAACAGTGCAATTAATTTTCGATCTTTGAAGTGGAAAGGAACATTTTCTCTGAAGTGAATCATTAATGAACAGCAATTTAACCCTAAATGCACTTCTTTTCTGAGGGAAAAAGGGAATGGAGGGGGCGAGCTGGTGTGGGACGCTGATGATGACACAGTATTCCTTTATCATTTTCATCTCCTTCGTACTCACTACAAGAATGATTTACAAAGGGATTTCTCGTGTATTCATTTTCTGTTAATTACATTGTTCCCATTTAGATCTTTAGACCAGCTGTTTACAAATCTAGTCATATACTCATACTGTTGTACGGTTGTGAGGCGTGAACAGTCAACACACAAAGTCAGAACAAAATTGAGACAACTAAAATATGGTTTCTAAAAAGAATGTTGAGAGTTTCATGGACAGCAAAGAAAACAAACGAGACAGTCTTGAAGGAGGCAGACACAAGAAGATAATTAAAAAAGATGATTAGGAAAAGACAAGCAACATTCTATGAGGAAAGAGAAATTAGAACATCTGGTCACAACAGGAAAGCAGGAGGAAAAGAGAGCACCAGGTAGACCCATGGAGAAAATATTGGACGGACTTACAGAGTTGCTGAGGCCAGAGAGGGTGGGAGATTTAGTTGCAGCGACTAGGTATATAGATTCGTATGGAGGCCATGATCACCAGTGCCACGTGGCAGGGTACATGATGATGATGAGTCACATACACAAGCTTAAATGTTGACAGCATTGTAGCCCTCATGTAAGGTCTAAAGAGATCAGGGGATTATGGAGTAGTCCAAACTCATTTCCATTTAAAGTATTATGTTCAGTGGCCTAGAGACCCAAGTAATATAAACCAGCCTATGAATGGTCAACTGTCAGAGGAATTATGCCACTTTTACTGTTGTCACCAGCTGTTTCAGAATGAGGAAAAGCATCAGGCAAGTAATGTTTTAAAGACTGGACATATGAATGCATTGTTTAACTCTTGCCTACATGTTAGGTGTGCGTGGATGCTTTTGTCACTAGGCACTTTGGAATAGCAATGTGTGTTTGAAATCCAAAACAAGTGTGACTGCCCGCGTTCAAGCAAACAGGAACCAGAAAAAAACACGAAAAAAGAATATGAACGCGTATTTAATACAACAAAACAAGACAGGCGCCAATTTTCGGCCAACTGGCCTTTGTCAAGCGTAAGATTACAAACAAACAAACACTAGATACCAAAAATTTGAGAAAAAGACTGAAACTTCCCTGCTGCTGTCTTCGATGTGAGAAAAGGAACAAACTGACTAAGATGACATCATAATGTGTTTTTGAGTAAATATGATGTCAGAGCGGAAATGAGAATTATGACGCACTAGCGAAGAGTAGTGTTTGGAATGTAAAGGATCCCAGTATTACATAATGCAGAAGAGAAAATATGGCACATGTTCGACAGAATGGGAAAATATTTAGTCAAGAGTTAAATAATGCAGAAGAGAATATATAGGCATATGTTTGACAGAATGGGAAAATATTTAATCTAGAGGTATGGCTGATGTAAATGGATCGTGCCTAGTGCAACGAATCCGGTCTGACCTTGGAATAGGAAGAAACACATCCTAAACCAACAGCCAAGGGGCTGAAGGGAAAACCGGAATCCCAGGAGAAAAAAACCTTGTTAGACGCGGATGGGCCTGTCTTGTGAAAGGAGAATTCAAACAGATTGAATTTAAAATAAAAAATGAAAATAAAAATAAAAATAGAAATAAAAATAAAAAGGCATATGTGCAGCCGCAAAGTCAATGCCTCACTGGGATGGGAAAATGGTGATAATATGATCTATTTCAGTAAATCATCATCGAGATAAAACATACATGGACTCAAGGGCACATTAAAAGAAGACAATAGTATGCATAAAATTATCCAAGCAGTTTAAACATAAATTATACATGAGGGACACGAAATGTTATACGTATACATTTTAGCGAATACATACGCATACACATACACACCAAGGTAAAAATACATGCACGCAAAGCCATGTCCAGATAAAAGTGCATGAAATGGCATGAGACTGAATTCAGTTGAGGAAATCTTTATGGTTTGTCATTGAGTCCATGTGGCTTGCGCGTACCAAGTTTATCTATAAGACGGGATTCTCTGTCTTTCCTGTCTATGGTGATGTTACTGTATAGAAGCCACAGACTTTTCACTCGGATGTTGTTGATTGAATGGTCCGACTGGTTGAAATGATTTGAGATAGTTTTATCTCTTTGATGTCGGATGTCAGCCAAGTGTTCTTTGAAACGTGTATCAAGGGTACGTCCAGTTTCACCAATGTACAGTTGAAAACATTTAGTACAGCTGATCAGAGAGACAATGTTATAGGTTTGACAGTTAAAATGTTTTGTAATTTTCATGTGCGATTTGGGGCCTTTGACTGTGGTGGCTGTGCACACGAAAAGACATGTCCTGCGTTTGGGTTTGTTACATGCAGAGGTTCCTGGAGTTGGCTGGCAGGTTTTCTGAGTTTTGAACGAACCAGCAAATTTTTTGTATCTAGTGTTTGTTTGTAATCTTACGCTTGACAAAGGCCAGTTAGCCGAAAATTTGCGCCTGTCATGTTTTGTTGTATTAAATAAGCGTTCATATTCTTCCTTCGTGTTTTTTTTCTAGTTAATGAGTGTTTGGCTGATCAAAGATCCTCAGCTAATGCCGCACAGTGCTAACATAGGGAGTGCTGATGTTGCGGAGTAACGTAATGGATTTCACTGATATGTTCAAGGTGCACATCAGATAGGTAAATGCCATTTGATGACCATGAGAAATAGTTCAGTCCCAACCATACTACTAACTATACAAATTGTGATCTGATAAAGACTGGCAGCACCAGTCAGAGCTACATTATCCCCCCAAGTACCGTCCTGACTAAAAGGATTTAGATATACCTCCCATGTAGGATAGTCTGTGCCAAAGTCGTCCAGATACACAGTGTTTCTACCTTTTTCCAATAACTACTTTTTCTGAAAGAAACTTATACGATTTTTCTTCTGATTTATTTATAGGTCTTTCTAAAGTTGTTCTTTTCTTGCTGCTGTTGTAAGGCCAGAAAAAGTCAGTTACCATTGCCTGAGTTGTTACTGTCTAGTGCGAGCCCATCATGCAACGTTTTGCAGAAGTATGTTTATCCATGTCTTATCTTGTGACACTGTTGTGCTCCTAGGCTTGGTGTCTTCTAACTGTTCAAAGGTGGCCTTAATTTTGTTTTTGATAGCTTGGTGACCAGGTTTATTTTGTGTGATATTGGTTACACTGTCGAAAACAACTTCTTCTCGCCTGCCGTGCAAAATCAGCACTAGAATGTGTGTTCTGCCCTACTTCTAACAACTGCCTGACAGACTTGGTTTGGAAATGACAGACTGCCTCGTTTCACTCCTTTATCTCTGTCTTCTAATCTGACATTGACAACTTCTCCTATGTCATACAAGTTTGGAGGATGGTTTTCCAAATATCTGTTCACCACATTTTGCTGTGCTAGTAGGTTTGACCATGAGGCCTGAGTGCGAACATCATCACACTGCGGTTTCCTTTTTTTTTGACAGGGAGAGACGTTGTGAATATGTCATTCGTGTTTCTCTCTTCATTACTGATTCTTGGCAAGTCTTTCTCAATGTCTTCCAAAATGCCCTTTTCAGAAGACTGTTAATACACTTGACTTTTCGCCAAACATACGTTGACATGAGACACTTTTATGGATTCATGATATACAGGAAGAATTCGGTATAGAAAAAATAGCAGTCCTCCTAAATGAAATTTACGACACTGGAAAAATCCCCAAAGATATGTCAAAATCAATTTTCATTGCACTTCCAAAGAAGACAGGGGCTATAGAATGCGAACTCCATCGCACAATCAGTTTGATGAGTCATGTAACCAAGATCCTATTAAGAATAATCATGATGAGGACAAGGAATAGAATCAAAAGAGAAATGGCAGATGAACAGTGTGGATTTGTGGAATGGAAAGGAACTATTAATGCCATATACATCCTAATAACTATCATACAGAGGTCAATCGAGATGAACAAGGATTTATATTTATGCTTTTTTGACTATACCAAGGCTTTCGATCGGGTAAGACATGAAGAATTGATCAACCAACTAGAAAGACTCAATATTGATGGAAAAGATCTACGAATAATCAGAAGTATGTATTGGGAACAAACAGCTGCAATGAGAATAAAAAACGATATAAGATCTTTCCAAAACATCAAAAGAGGAGTCAGACAGGGTTGTGTTTTGTCACCAGATCTGTTTTCACTTTACAGCGAAAACATCATGAGAAACCTAGAAGAAGACCCTGGATTAAAGATTGGAGGAAAAATGATAAACAACAGTCGATATGCATAATGACACCGTGCTAATTGCAGAAAGTGACAGGGACCTACAAAACCTCGTGAATATACTTGAAATAGAAAGCAAAGGTAAGGGGTTGGAGCTAAACAGCAGGAAGACTGAGGTCATGGTGATCAGTAAAAAACATGAAATCCCCTCATGCAAAATAACAGCAAACGGCACAACCTTGAGACAGGTTGATAAGTTTACATACCTGGGAACAATCATTTCACAAGACGGCAGATGCACATCAGAAATAGCCAGCAGAATCAGCCAAGCCAAAACAACATTCAAGAAGATGGAAAGTATTCTTACCAACAAATGCCTATCAATTAACATCAGGAAGAGAGTTTTTGAATGTTATATAGAACCAATACTGTTGTACGGTTGCGAGGCGTGGACAGTCAACAAGCAAAGCGAGAACAAGATTGAGGCAGTCGAGATGTGATTTTTAAGAAGAATGTTGAGAGTTCCATGGACAGCAAAGAAAACAAACGAGACAGTCTTGATGGAGGCAGACACAAGTAGATCATTCATAAGGAAGAATAGGAAAAGGCAGGCAATATTCATAGGCAATTTTATGAGGAAAGGGGAATTGGAACACCTGGTCACAACGGGAAAGCTGGAGGAAAGGAGAGCACCGGGTAGACCCAGGAAGAAGATACTAGACGGACTTGCAGAGTGGCTGAGGACAAGGAGGGTGGAAGAGATGCTTGTTGCAACAAGAGATAGAGACAGATGGAAGTCCATAATCGCCAACGCCATGCGGCAAGGCACCTGATGATGATGATGATATCCAGAATTATAGTTCAGTTCTATACGTGGCAGTATTTGTGTCCAATTTTTGTCTTCTCCACTATGAATCTGAGCCCGGATTTTCTTCTTCCAAGCACTTTGTGATCTTTCTATTTTAGCCTGAATTCTGGATGATGTAGCGACCACGAATGAGAATTGTTTATGTTCCATTCCTTGCATAACTTTTCAGCTTCTCCTCTAAAATCATTTCCCTGATCAGTTTGGAGAATGCAGCGTGGTCCAATATCAGTACATATTTTGTCCAATTTTTATGCAGTTGTACTGGAGCGCTTGTCTGAAATACTCTCAAAATATGATTCGGATGTACCAGGGTACTGACGTATCCTGTTTTTATTGATACCAAAATAAGACTGTGTGATGAAATCCCAAAGTTTCAAAGGTCCGTCACCCAAAGCGTGTCGGTGGTAAAGCCCAATGCAGTTATCGACTTCCCTACGCGGCAGCAGAATCCGTTTGTCCTGTGCAATGATTCAGCAGATTTCCTCTTTTCTGTAGAAGTCGGCCACTTTTGCACAGTCCAGGTGATTTTCTTGGCTTGTTCACTGCACCTCCATCTCGCTTACAAAGAAAGAATAATGCTAACAAATGTCAACGACAAACACATGCACGCACGCACACGCACATGCACACCACACACACACACACACACACACACACACACACACACACACACACAACAACACACACACTCACACGCACACGCACATACACGCACACACACACGCACACAAACGCACGTGCGCAGAGCAAATCCAAATATAAAAGGAAAATAACACACACACACACCCTCAGAAACAGCGAAACTATTTCAGCAAGAGCAAATAAAATGGAATCAACATCGGCACAGTCAGCACGTGGCATTCACATGGCATTGCAGGCTGTCATTTCGGGCAGGAGAAAGGATGTTTCAGAACTTTTTTTCTTTTGTATGTTATTTTTGACTTATCAGGTGAAAGATTTTAACAGGGCACAAAAACTGGGTCGAGGTATGCAAGGGATCCACTTACATGAGGTCGAGTTAAACAAAGAAAATGTACTGAGAAAAAGAAGGCTACTGGCGGAGACCAAAGACTTGCGTCGACTTGTCGATGATTCAATTTTTCTTTCTGATGCGTCGGCACACTTGTCAAGCAAACATTTATCTGTAGACCAGTCAGACAAATGTTGTGGACCCGCGCACTACATGTACATTCCTTGGCGTGTTGGCCATCAGTGGCCGGCAGAAAAAAAAAAAAATCTTACGCTTCACTGGCTGTGCTCTAAGTGATAGAATAGATCTACGAAAACGCGTCCGAGAACAGGTCTGCTGGACGAACCCAAACCGCAAATAAACTAAGGAAGGCTAGTGGACTGTGATGACAAGAGATTTAGGCCAGTTCCGGATAAAGACACATCTAGGGCTGGGGATGGAAGGTTTCAAACTTGGATACTGCACTGCTACTTCCGCGTGTAGCATGTCAGGAACTTAATCCTACAAACCGTAACTGTTCGCTCGTGCGCGCGCGCACACACACACTCACACACGTGTGTATGTGTGTGTGTATGTGTGTGTTTGTATGTGTGTGTATGTGTGTGTGTATGTGTGTGAGTGTATGTGTGTTTTGTGTGATGTGTAGTGGTGTGTGTGTGTGTGTGTGTGTGTGTGTGTGTGTGTGTGTGTGTGTGTGTGTGTGTGTGTGTGTGTGTGTGTGACTTAATCCAGCGACAAACAATAGTGATTCTGTGGAATTTAGAATGTGGAGGTTGTTCAAGAGAAATTATCACACTCAGGTAATTCCAATGCGCTCAACCCATATTTGCCAGCAATTACCTGGAAGATTCCCTCAGCCTGTGTAAAACTCTATATGCAGAGGAGAGGAAACGGAGAGAGGAAGACCTATGAATCACAAAGGTGACATCACAAGAATGATGGAAACATTAAGATGGGCAGCGAATAGGCCAGTTTTTAATGTTGCCGGCTGGAATTGAACTCAAGATATCAGATCCTGAGTTTACGGCTCTGTCAAAAGAACCAACCAGCCCGCGTGCTATGGAATCTGGAGGCAAGAGACTTCAGTGACAGTGTACGAGTGCTCTACTTGATGGAAACGGATTTCATTGTGCTCATTTTCTCTTATTCATTTCTTCCTTTCTTTCTTTGTTTTTCTTTGTATAGGCATTTGTGTGCGAGAATTAATTTAGCGACAAACAACACAGTTATCTTACGGATTCTGAAGGTGAATGTGTCTGCGTTTTACACGTTTTTAGGATGTTTTGTCATCGTATTAAGCAGTGTTAGAATGTAGATTTTTCACTACCTGTTGTTTGAGTCAATTACTCCCAGCAGTTTCTCTGTAGTTTATACAGACACATTTGCATTCCATCTCGATCTTAGTTTACATTTTGTTTTTTTCCGTCGGTATCAAACATATCACATTTGACATCTTTTTATATATCGTAAAATAAAATCAAAACGTGCCGAAGTATGTACTTCAAAACAGTTGCTGTGTTGCACGATGCGACGAGAGGGAATTGTTGCTCCCTGCAAGTGCAATCGACTTGAATGGGAACAATAGTGTATTTTTTTCATAAAAATTCGGAAACAGCATTAGTCTCAATGAAATATGGAAGCAATATATATGGAAGCAATATCAAACAAAATGAGTCTTTGACAGTGTCGTTAAAACATAAAACATAACAAAATAAAAAGGCAGCTTTTATTTTGTATTACATCATTGTATATGTTCATGTTTTTATACCAGGGATCAAAGTACACTGCGTCTTGTTTACACCAAAACTAACAAGCAGTAGTATGATTCCGTTTGAGTTCTATCACTTTTCCCGTTGGAAAAGAGTGTCAACCAAACGGTAATTCAGTCATTTGTGTCTCTTCGTTGTCCATTTACTGTTTGCAGTGAACCCTCACTACAGAAAAACATCATCAAACCTTTGTCTCAGAGATAAATAAATTGTTCAGTATTGCCTTCACCTTGTTCAAACCATACAATAGTCAGTCTCATTAAGTGTATCTAACATATCAGATATCCCGAGACCACCATCACCCTTTGTTACTGATGACTGAGCTATCCGTGTATAATTATGATTGCATCTTCGGGGTTGCAGCTTAATTGCTCCACGAGTAGTTGAATTTCTGCATCAGCTTTCCCTTCTGGCCATTCTTTCATAAGCACAATGATAGACGCTAAAAATCAACATGGCCTTAAATAACTCTATGAAATTCATACATGCAGCTCTTATAGATGCAGACACGTAAATACCTCTGCTTATTACATTTGTAATACTGTCTTCTTGCATCTTGAAAGCAGCAATGAAAAATGTAGCCATATTAACTAGACAGAGACAGAGACAGGGACAGAGACAGAGAGACAGACACACAGAACCTGGTTTTAATGCCAACACGAATTTTATTTATAAGGAAGTAAATACAGTCGTCAGTGTACATGAAGACAATTAAGCTTGAATTCTATACATTAGTAAGTCTGCAGAATGTCTGCGCTGTAATATATCTAACATACATACATACATACATACATATATACATACATACATACATACATACACACACACACACATGTATATATATTATATTATATATATATATATGTATATATATATGTATATATATATGTTTATATATACACACACACACACACACATATATATATACATATATATATATATATATACGTCTAACAGATATATACATATATATGCTGTGAGATAAATGGATGTCAAAATACCTCTTCCGTTCCCATGAAAATACAATTCTCTTCTTTCTTATGAGAATTTACAATACCTCAACAAAGTTGGAAATCAAACAAGAAAAAAAAGGAGAAGAAAACAAAGCAAAACAAAACAGAACAAAACAAATAAAAAGAAGAAGTAACAGAAGTAACAAAGAAAGACGAAGAAAACGTAGCAGAAGAGAGAAGGACATAACGAAATAAAAAGAAAGAAAACAAGAAAGAAATGATGGCGCACTCACCTGGAGAAATTCATTTACTCATACACACAAGCATTCTTACCAACAAATGCCTATCAATTAACATTAGAAAGAGAGTCCTTGAATGTTATATAAAACCAATACTATTGTACGGATGCGAGGCGTGGATAGTCAGCAAGCAAAGCCAGAGCAAGATTGAGGCAGCCGAGATGTGGTTTCTCAGAAGAATGTTGAGAGTTCCATGGACAGCAAAGAAAAAAACGAGACAGTCTTGATGGAGGCAGACACAAGTAGATCCACTCATAAGGAAGATTAGGAAAAGACAAGCAACATTTATAGGCCATTTTATGAGGAAGGGGAATTTGGAGCACCTGGTCACAACGGGAAAGCTGGAGGGAAAGAGAGCACCAGGTAGACCCAGGGAGAGAACGCTGGACGGACTTGCAGAGTGGCTGGGGATGAGGAGGGTGGGGGAGATGCTGGGGGCAACGAGAGATAGAGATGGTTGGAAGTCCATGGTCGCCAACGCCATGCGGCAGGGCACCTGATGATGATGATGATGATGATACAATACTGCATACATCATTAAACAATTTGAAGAAATGTATCTATTTCTATGAACATAAGAAGGTATTTATAAAACAGATAGATTTACATCATAAAACGTAGATTTACATTTATATACATAATGCTTTTACGTTTATTTCAAAATTTGAATATGACATTTTGGTTTTGAAAAAAACAACAACAGCTAACTGATCAACCAACCAACTGACCATGCAACCAAGCAACCAAATGAAAGGAAACATAGACAAGTGTATTACACATGAACAGCCACCCACATAACATCGTCTCAAGGATACACAAATGCCTTGTACAGATTTTTCCTTTTATGAAAGAGAGAAACGTGTTTCCTCATTTTCATGATCATTTATATTACGTTCTACTGATTCGAGGTAAATGACTGGCCCATGCGCTGCCCTCTGAGACGTGTGGCGGCAGTTACATTGCTCTAACAAGTTACTTTTTTGGGCAGAAACGTTCACAGGCTTATAAAAAAGACAGACATACAAATAAACAGAAAGGCAGTAGGCCTATTGAGAAACAGATACACTGACAGATAAATAACAGAAACGAAGATGAAAGTACACATGCGCACACACACTCGTAACACGCTCGCATGGATAGAAACACAGACAGACAGACAGACAGACACACACACACACACACACACACACACACACACACACACACACACACACACACACACAATAAACACAGAGACACACACACACGCGTGCGCGCTCACGCACACACGCGCACAGACACACAAGGCGAACAGCTTAACTTGCCATCTAATTCTGTTACAGCCGCCTTATTTTCTTTGAAGCTGTAACAGACCGCCCATGATGTGGGGAATAGAGCAGACATAGCCCCGTTATAGATCTGTAATTAATTTACTGTCCAGACGTCGAAAGCAAAAATAGCCAGGACAGCGAGTGTCCTGTTTTGCTAATCATCCGTGATGACACCCTGCTAGGTTTATCTGTTGCAGTTCCCTCTTTTTTCAACGCACACGAAAACTGGTAAGTTGAGTCGACAGGCGGACACTCCCAGTCACCCCACATCCTCTCTCTGTAAACATTGTCCACAGTGTTCACGCTGACGTCGGCAGGACGTGTGTACGAGGAGTCTGCACTATTTTGTGATCAGTAGTGTTTTTTGGTTCTGTCATAAACATTGTCTTAGGTTATATCTACTAATACTGTAATTTACTATTGGCTCGTATGAACAAAGTTTGTGTCTGATGGTGAGGAAGTTTGTTTGAAAAAATCTGGTGAATGTAATAAGTGCAAGGTTAAAAAAAAGTCTGAAACAATAACGGCGAGTGCCAGTTTAAAAAAAGTGTACTTCCCCTCATTGCAACAAACATGGCAACGGGAACGACAACAGAAAGTGAGCGTGTTTTATCTGTATTTGTGATAACCAGTTACCTGGATTTGACAAAAAGTTCACCACCTCTAAACTTTTTGCGGCTGCAGAAAAAACAACAACAAAAAACGTGTGGGTACAACACCATCGAAGGAACCCAGACAATCAGTGGTCTCTGGCGTATTTGTCCACTGAAGAAAGAATGGTGGGTGACAAACCCTGCTATTTTAAGGATTTGTTTTAAGGGGGGTATATGTTGCGGTAAAATCACAAAATCCAATCTTGGTTAAACATTCAGATGATAATGGTACCGGCTAAAAAGAAGAACAGCCCCCGTCAACTAAACTGACAATCGGGAATATTTCACTGTCTCTCTGAGATGATGAACTCCAACAACCTGTTAAGAAGTTAGGTGTTTTGTGCTTTTCAAACTGATACTGGAAAGAGACTGTAACGAGAAAGGCAAGCTGACATACTGGAAAACACGTAGGAGATTCATACATTGAAATATCATCTGACCCCCTCCCACAGACAGTGCCAATAGGTCCATTTAAAGCATCCCTGTACACAGGGAACAGAAAACGGCCCATCAGCTACAGAACGCAGGGTGTCGTCGTTATTTACAGAAAAGGCCACAAGACAATTGCATGCAACCCCCCCCCCCCCCCCGCCATCAGTGCACGGAGGATGGGCATATAAGGCTGGAGACCCACACTGTAAAATGTTAGTTGAAGCGTGCACAACATGATATCCAATTTACACAGGAAGAAACCACTGCAAATGATATGAAACAGACAAATAACAGAGAACAGGCAGATAACAGTCAAGTGGTCAGGCACAAAACATACAAAACACTACCAAAAGTAACAAACAGAAGAAGGCTGTTCAGTGTTGGCCGCTGCACTTTTTGACACCACTGTCTCCCTCTTGGCCACTCTGTCTTGACCTTTGTGGACAATTTGTTGAATATTTAGGCCACTGACGTTGGTTATGTTCTCGATGTATGAGATTGGAGGTCTGTCTTTCTCCCTTTTTGCCACTGTTTTTCCTTGAAAGATGGTTGCCATGAGGTCGGTGTCCTTGCTGCGTGACTCATGGCCAGTGTATTTTAGTCTTCTCTTGTTGATGTCTGCTAGTAGTTTTCTGGTGGTATCAAGTTCTTCCAGGACACTTTCATTAGTATTTCTGTCCATTTGACACGTAGTAGTTCTCCGATAAAACCATATCAACAGAGAGTGGGAGGGCAAAAAACAGACAAATGACGCTGGCTATCTACAGAAGGGACAGTTCAGGCAACCAAGCGCCCCCCCATCCAAATGGTCTACCACACCACAGGCAGACAAACAAGCAAAAGTAATAGACTGAAATGAAACAGGCGCTGACGAAAGCCTCTTCCGTCTTCCTAGTGAACAATGGCAATGACCCCACCCACCATGCTCCATTCCTCTGTCTTAAGTAGATGATGTTTGCTATGTCCATGGAATGTGAGTTAAGCCTCTTGGGTTGGATTCTGCCATGTGCATGTTTTAATGAATAAAGTACGCAATGGGTCTTTGAATGCCAGAGGGCTAAACAATCTCAAACGTCGGTCAATTTTTAATCATCTAAAACACAAAAGTTGGACATTATCTGTAATCAGGAATCACATATCACACAAAAAAAGATTACATTATTGGGATAAGCAATGGGGAGGAGGGTTATATTTCAACAGGGCACAGAGAGTGGTTGAGGCAAGTTAATTCTGATATCTAAACATTTACTGGAGAGGTATCAGTTGAAAAATGTGGTCTCAATACAAACGGCTGACTCAGGCACGCTCAAGGAGCAAGACTACACTTTCTTCTGGCAAGGAAAGAGTGCTGAGGAGCACAGAGAATACCGAGTTGGATTTGCAGTCAGGAACTCCCTGCTGAAAATGGTTGATCGGGGTGACAAGAGATCTGAACGCCTGCTGACTCTCCATCTCACTCTAATTAGCGCCTATGTCTAATCACTAGCTTGTACACCAGAGGCAAAGGACGAGTTCAATGCTAACCTCAGTGACACTATGAAGAACATACCTAGCAAGGAACACTTTATCCGCCTTGGTGACTTCAACGTCAGAATGGGTTCCGATCACGACTCTTGGCCTTCCTGCCTAGGATATTTTGAAGTTGGCAACATCTGTGAAAATGGGCAGGGCCTCCTGGAGCTTTGTTTCTATCATGGCCCCTGCAAGACCAACTCTTACTTCCAGAGGAAGCCTCAGCACAAAGTGTCATGGAGACATCTTCGATCAAAACATTGGCACCAACTGGACATGGTCATTGTCAAATGAACAAGCCCCAAGTTCGTGCTTCTCACTCGCATATGCAATAGTGCAGACTGTGAGATAGGACTCTCACAAGTGTGTTGAAAGATCAGACCACAACCTGAGAGGCTCCACCATACCGAACAAGAGGGGAAGCATCGCACTGACGTTTCCAAGATACAGTGCCCAAAGACAGTTGAGGAATTTGGCCAATTTTCTCTGAGATGCTCTGTCCACAGACCAACCGCACAACTCTGCCTCTGAAAAATGGGACCACCTGTGGGAAACCATTCAGAAAACAGCCCTAAGTACCTTTGGAAGGAAGACCTCCAATTGCAATGACAGGTCTGAAGCCAAGTCCAGTGAGATCACCCCCGTTATTGAAGCAAAACATGCTGCCCTCGCTGAATGCAAGCGCTCACCAAGAGTGAAATTCCTGCAAAGCACTCAGAGCTGCCATGAGCAAGGTGCAGCAGACAGCAAGGAGATGTGCCATCGAATACTGGCAACAGCTCAGTGACGACATCCAGACTGCAGCAGCTCCAGGTAACATAAGAGCTATGTACGACGGTATCAAGAAAGCTCTGGTCCAACACAGAGCAGAACAGTCCCCCTCAGATCCCACCAATAAGGAAGTGATCATTGACAAAGGCAAGCAGATGGAGAGATGGGTGGAACACTATCCACAGCTACACTCCAGGAAGAACTTCGTTGCCACCTCAGCCCTCGATGTCATTGAACCTCTGCCCATCATGAAGAGGCTAGAGGAATTCCACAAGGCAATTAGCAGCTTGACCTGTCAGAAAACACCTGATAATGATGCCCCCTGAGTCACGTTGGCGCGTCTCCAAAATCTACCTGAGCATATCTTCCTTTAGTCCCAGTGTAGCTTCCAACCAGAACGCTCCACAGTAGACATGTTTTTTTTCCTTTCGTCAACTATAGGAGAAATGCAGAGAACAGAAAAAGCCTCTCTACATTGCCTTCATCGACCTCATTTGAGCTGGTCAGCAGGGATGGACTGTTCAACATTCTACTAAAAATAGAATGCCCCCCAAAGCTGCATTGCCTAATCAGATCATTCTACTACGATGTGAAGGCAATAATCCATTTCGAGGGCAGCATGTCCGAACCTTTTGACACCAAAACTGGTGTCAGACAAGGCAGTGTCCTTGCTCAAACCTATTTGGCATCTTCTCCTCTATTTTCCCGAAACTTGCTTTTGGGACCGCAACGGAAATAGTGTACCTACGCACCAGATCTAACGGGCGACTCTTTAACTTCGCAAAACTGAAAGCAAAGACAAAGGTGCGTGAGGCCATTATCAGAGACCTGCTCTTCGTTGACGACGCTACTGTTACCTCACACATTGTGCAACAACTTCAGTGCCTCATAGATTTTCCCAAGCCTGCAAAAACTATGGTCTAACCATAAGCCCGAACAAGACGAAAGTGTTGAGCCAAGACATCTCAAGCCACCTGCCATCACCATCAAAATCTATGAACTTGATGTCGTCCACCAGTTCACATAACTCGGGTCCATCATCAGCAACAATCTGTCCCTTGATGCTGAGATCAACAAGGCCATTGGCATGGCTGCAGCACCCTCAGGCCAACTTACTGCACGCGTCTTGGAGAACCGCAGACTGACAACTCCAACCAAGTGGACAGTGTACAACGTCTGCATCATCAGCACTCTACTGCATGACAGGAAAACATGGACAACATATGCCTAACAAGAGCGAAAGCTGAACAGCTTTCACGTGTCCTGCCTTCACCGCATCCTCGGCATCAAGTGGAGCGACAAAATAACAAACGCGCAGGTGCTAGTACGCACTGGTCTCCCCACCATGCATATACTGCTCAGACAAAGCAGGCTGCGCCGGTTTGGCCATGTGCGTTGGATGGAAGATGGACGTGTCCCAAAGGATACCCTTTATGGTAAACTAGTCTCTGGCAAGATAACCGTTGACCGTCCCCTGCTACGATACAAAGACGTCTGCAAGCGCTACATGTAAACTCAGGACAACAAGGGAGAGCTGGGTAGACAGCAGCCAACTGCAACAGATGGCGCAGTGTGCACACACACACACACACACACACACACACACACAACACACACACTCACACGCACACGCACATACACGCACACACACACGCACACAAACGCACGTGCGCAGAGCAAATCCAAATATAAAAGGAAAATAACACACACACACACCCTCAGAAACAGCGAAACTATTTCAGCAAGAGCAAATAAAATGGAATCAACATCGGCACAGTCAGCACGTGGCATTCACATGGCATTGCAGGCTGTCATTTCGGGCAGGAGAAAGGATGTTTCAGAACTTTTTTTCTTTTGTATGTTATTTTTGACTTATCAGGTGAAAGATTTTAACAGGGCACAAAAACTGGGTCGAGGTATGCAAGGGATCCACTTACATGAGGTCGAGTTAAACAAAGAAAATGTACTGAGAAAAAGAAGGCTACTGGCGGAGACCAAAGACTTGCGTCGACTTGTCGATGATTCAATTTTTCTTTCTGATGCGTCGGCACACTTGTCAAGCAAACATTTATCTGTAGACCAGTCAGACAAATGTTGTGGACCCGCGCACTACATGTACATTCCTTGGCGTGTTGGCCATCAGTGGCCGGCAGAAAAAAAAAAAATCTTACGCTTCACTGGCTGTGCTCTAAGTGATAGAATAGATCTACGAAAACGCGTCCGAGAACAGGTCTGCTGGACGAACCCAAACCGCAAATAAACTAAGGAAGGCTAGTGGACTGTGATGACAAGAGATTTAGGCCAGTTCCGGATAAAGACACATCTAGGGCTGGGGATGGAAGGTTTCAAACTTGGATACTGCACTGCTACTTCCGCGTGTAGCATGTCAGGAACTTAATCCTACAAACCGTAACTGTTCGCTCGTGCGCGCGCGCACACACACACTCACACACGTGTGTATGTGTGTGTGTATGTGTGTGTGTGTATGTGTGTGTGTGTGTGTGTGTATGTGTGTGAGTGTATGTGTGTTTGTGTGTGTGTATGTGTGTGTGTGTGTGTGTGTGTGTGTGTGTGTGTGTGTGTGTGTGTGTGTGTGTGTGTGTGTGTGTGACTTAATCCAGCGACAAACAATAGTGATTCTGTGGAATTTAGAATGTGGAGGTTGTTCAAGAGAAATTATCACACTCAGGTAATTCCAATGCGCTCAACCCATATTTGCCAGCAATTACCTGGAAGATTCCCTCAGCCTGTGTAAAACTCTATATGCAGAGGAGAGGAAACGGAGAGAGGAAGACCTATGAATCACAAAGGTGACATCACAAGAATGATGGAAACATTAAGATGGGCAGCGAATAGGCCAGTTTTTAATGTTGCCGGCTGGAATTGAACTCAAGATATCAGATCCTGAGTTTACGGCTCTGTCAAAAGAACCAACCAGCCCGCGTGCTATGGAATCTGGAGGCAAGAGACTTCAGTGACAGTGTACGAGTGCTCTACTTGATGGAAACGGATTTCATTGTGCTCATTTTCTCTTATTCATTTCTTCCTTTCTTTCTTTGTTTTTCTTTGTATAGGCATTTGTGTGCGAGAATTAATTTAGCGACAAACAACACAGTTATCTTACGGATTCTGAAGGTGAATGTGTGCGTTTTACACGTTTTTAGGATGTTTTGTCATCGTATTAAGCAGTGTTAGAATGTAGATTTTTCACTACCTGTTGTTTGAGTCAATTACTCCCAGCAGTTTCTCTGTAGTTTATACAGACACATTTGCATTCCATCTCGATCTTAGTTTACATTTTGTTTTTTTCCGTCGGTATCAAACATATCACATTTGACATCTTTTTATATATCGTAAAATAAAATCAAAACGTGCCGAAGTATGTACTTCAAAACAGTTGCTGTGTTGCACGATGCGACGAGAGGGAATTGTTGCTCCCTGCAAGTGCAATCGACTTGAATGGGAACAATGGTGTATTTTTTTCATAAAAATTCGGAAACAGCATTAGTCTCAATGAAATATGGAAGCAATATATATGGAAGCAATATCAAACAAAATGAGTCTTTGACAGTGTCGTTAAAACATAAAACATAACAAAATAAAAAGGCAGCTTTTATTTTGTATTACATCATTGTATATGTTCATGTTTTTATACCAGGGATCAAAGTACACTGCGTCTTGTTTACACCAAAACTAACAAGCAGTAGTATGATTCCGTTTGAGTTCTATCACTTTTCCCGTTGGAAAAGAGTGTCAACCAAACGGTAATTCAGTCATTTGTGTCTCTTCGTTGTCCATTTACTGTTTGCAGTGAACCCTCACTACAGAAAAACATCATCAAACCTTTGTCTCAGAGATAAATAAATTGTTCAGTATTGCCTTCACCTTGTTCAAACCATACAATAGTCAGTCTCATTAAGTGTATCTAACATATCAGATATCCCGAGACCACCATCACCCTTTGTTACTGATGACTGAGCTATCCGTGTATAATTATGATTGCATCTTCGGGGTTGCAGCTTAATTGCTCCACGAGTAGTTGAATTTCTGCATCAGCTTCTCCCTTGCTGGCCATTCTTGTCATAAGCGCACAATGATAGACGCTCTAAAACAAAAACATATACTATTAATATTTATTTATATAAAAATATATATAGTAATTATATATATATGTATATATATATATTTTATATATACACACCACACACACACACATATATATATTATACATATATATATATATATATATAGTCTAACAGATATATACATATATATGCTGTGAGATAAATGGATGTCAAAATACCTCTTCCGTTCCCATGAAAATACAATTCTCTTCTTTCTTATGAGAATTTACAATACCTCAACAAAGTTGGAAATCAAACAAGAAAAAAAAGGAGAAGAAAACAAAGCAAAACAAAACAGAACAAAACAAATAAAAAGAAGAAGTAACAAAGAAAGACGAAGAAAACGTAGCAGAAGAGAGAAGGACATAACGAAATAAAAAGAAAGAAAACAAGAAAGAAATGATGGCGCACTCACCTGGAGAAATTCATTTACTCATACACACAAGCATTCTTACCAACAAATGCCTATCAATTAACATCAGAAAGAGAGTCCTTGAATGTTATATAAAACCAATACTATTGTACGGACGCGAGGCGTGGATAGTCAGCAAGCAAAGCCAGAGCAAGATTGAGGCAGCCGAGATGTGGTTTCTCAGAAGAATGTTGAGAGTTCCATGGACAGCAAAGAAAAAAACGAGACAGTCTTGATGGAGGCAGACACAAGTAGATCCACTCATAAGGAAGATTAGGAAAAGACAAGCAACATTTATAGGCCATTTTATGAGGAAGGGGAATTTGGAGCACCTGGTCACAACGGGAAAGCTGGAGGGAAAGAGAGCACCAGGTAGACCCAGGGAGAGAACGCTGGACGGACTTGCAGAGTGGCTGGGGATGAGGAGGGTGGGGGAGATGCTGGGGGCAACGAGAGATAGAGATGGTTGGAAGTCCATGTTCGCCAACGCCATGCGGCAGGGCACCTGATGATGATGATGATGATGATACAATACTGCATACATCATTAAACAATTTGAAGAACTGTATCTATTTCTATGAACATAAGAAGGTATTTATAAAACAGATAGATTTACATCATAAAACGTAGATTTACATTTATATACATAATGCTTTTACGTTTATTTCAAAATTTGAATATGACATTTTGGTTTTGAAAAAAACAACAACAGCTAACTGATCAACCAACCAACTGACCATGCAACCAAGCAACCAAATGAAAGGAAACATAGACAAGTGTATTACACATGAACAGCCACCCACATAACATCGTCTCAAGGATACACAAATGCCTTGTACAGATTTTTCCTTTTATGAAAGAGAGAAACGTGTTTCCTCATTTTCATGATCATTTATATTACGTTCTACTGATTCGAGGTAAATGACTGGCCCATGCGCTGCCCTCTGAGACGTGTGGCGGCAGTTACATTGCTCTAACAAGTTACTTTTTTGGGCAGAAACGTTCACAGGCTTATAAAAAAGACAGACATACAAATAAACAGAAAGGCAGTAGGCCTATTGAGAAACAGATACACTGACAGATAAATAACAGAAACGAAGATGAAAGTACACATGCGCACACACACTCGTAACACGCTCGCATGGATAGAAACACAGACAGACAGACAGACAGACACACACACACACACACACACACACACACACACACACACACACACACACACACACACACATAAACACAGAGACACACACACACGCGTGCGCGCTCACGCACACACGCGCACAGACACACAAGGCGAACAGCTTAACTTGCCATCTAATTCTGTTACAGCCGCCTTATTTTCTTTGAAGCTGTAACAGACCGCCCATGATGTGGGGAATAGAGCAGACATAGCCCCGTTATAGATCTGTAATTAATTTACTGTCCAGACGTCGAAAGCAAAAATAGCCAGGACAGCGAGTGTCCTGTTTTGCTAATCATCCGTGATGACACCCTGCTAGGTTTATCTGTTGCAGTTCCCTCTTTTTTCAACGCACACGAAAACTGGTAAGTTGAGTCGACAGGCGGACACTCCCAGTCACCCCACATCCTCTCTCTGTAAACATTGTCCACAGTGTTCACGCTGACGTCGGCAGGACGTGTGTACGAGGAGTCTGCACTATTTTGTGATCAGTAGTGTTTTTTGGTTCTGTCATAAACATTGTCTTAGGTTATATCTACTAATACTGTAATTTACTATTGGCTCGTATGAACAAAGTTTGTGTCTGATGGTGAGGAAGTTTGTTTGAAAAAATCTGGTGAATGTAATAAGTGCAAGGTTAAAAAAAAGTCTGAAACAATAACGGCGAGTGCCAGTTTAAAAAAAGTGTACTTCCCCTCATTGCAACAAACATGGCAACGGGAACGACAACAGAAAGTGAGCGTGTTTTATCTGTATTTGTGATAACCAGTTACCTGGATTTGACAAAAAGTTCACCACCTCTAAACTTTTTGCGGCTGCAGAAAAAACAACAACAAAAAACGTGTGGGTACAACACCATCGAAGGAACCCAGACAATCAGTGGTCTCTGGCGTATTTGTCCACTGAAGAAAGAATGGTGGGTGACAAACCCTGCTATTTTAAGGATTTGTTTTAAGGGGGGTATATGTTGCGGTAAAATCACAAAATCCAATCTTGGTTAAACATTCAGATGATAATGGTACCGGCTAAAAAGAAGAACAGCCCCCGTCAACTAAACTGACAATCGGGAATATTTCACTGTCTCTCTGAGATGATGAACTCCAACAACCTGTTAAGAAGTTAGGTGTTTTGTGCTTTTCAAACTGATACTGGAAAGAGACTGTAACGAGAAAGGCAAGCTGACATACTGGAAAACACGTAGGAGATTCATACATTGAAATATCATCTGACCCCCTCCCACAGACAGTGCCAATAGGTCCATTTAAAGCATCCCTGTACACAGGGAACAGAAAACGGCCCATCAGCTACAGAACGCAGGGTGTCGTCGTTATTTACAGAAAAGGCCACAAGACAATTGCATGCAACCCCCCCCCCCCCCCCGCCATCAGTGCACGGAGGATGGGCATATAAGGCTGGAGACCCACACTGTAAAATGTTAGTTGAAGCGTGCACAACATGATATCCAATTTACACAGGAAGAAACCACTGCAAATGATATGAAACAGACAAATAACAGAGAACAGGCAGATAACAGTCAAGTGGTCAGGCACAAAACATACAAAACACTACCAAAAGTAACAAACAGAAGAAGGCTGTTCAGTGTTGGCCGCTGCACTTTTTGACACCACTGTCTCCCTCTTGGCCACTCTGTCTTGACCTTTGTGGACAATTTGTTGAATATTTAGGCCACTGACGTTGGTTATGTTCTCCGATGTATGAGATTGGAGGTCTGTCTTTCTCCCTTTTTGCCACTGTTTTTCCTTGAAAGATGGTTGCCATGAGGTCGGTGTCCTTGCTGCGTGACTCATGGCCAGTGTATTTTAGTCTTCTCTTGTTGATGTCTGCTAGTAGTTTTCTGGTGGTATCAAGTTCTTCCAGGACACTTTCATTAGTATTTCTGTCCATTTGACACGTAGTAGTCTCCGATAAAACCATATCAACAGAGAGTGGGAGGGCAAAAAACAGACAAATGACGCTGGCTATCTACAGAAGGGACAGTTCAGGCAACCAAGCGCCCCCCCATCCAAATGGTCTACCACACCACAGGCAGACAAACAAGCAAAAGTAATAGACTGAAATGAAACAGGCGCTGACGAAAGCCTCTTCCGTCTTCCTAGTGAACAATGGCAATGACCCCACCCACCATGCTCCATTCCTCTGTCTTAAGTAGATGATGTTTGCTATGTCCATGGAATGTGAGTTAAGCCTCTTGGGTTGGATTCTGCCATGTGCATGTTTTAATGAATAAAGTACGCAATGGGTCTTTGAATGCCAGAGGGCTAAACAATCTCAAACGTCGGTCAATTTTTAATCATCTAAAACACAAAAGTTGGACATTATCTGTAATCAGGAATCACATATCACACAAAAAAAGATTACATTATTGGGATAAGCAATGGGGAGGAGGGTTATATTTCAACAGGGCACAGAGAGTGGTTGAGGCAAGTTAATTCTGATATCTAAACATTTACTGGAGAGGTATCAGTTGAAAAATGTGGTCTCAATACAAACGGCTGACTCAGGCACGCTCAAGGAGCAAGACTACACTTTCTTCTGGCAAGGAAAGAGTGCTGAGGAGCACAGAGAATACCGAGTTGGATTTGCAGTCAGGAACTCCCTGCTGAAAATGGTTGATCGGGGTGACAAGAGATCTGAACGCCTGCTGACTCTCCATCTCACTCTAATTAGCGCCTATGTCTAATCACTAGCTTGTACACCAGAGGCAAAGGACGAGTTCAATGCTAACCTCAGTGACACTATGAAGAACATACCTAGCAAGGAACACTTTATCCGCCTTGGTGACTTCAACGTCAGAATGGGTTCCGATCACGACTCTTGGCCTTCCTGCCTAGGATATTTTGAAGTTGGCAACATCTGTGAAAATGGGCAGGGCCTCCTGGAGCTTTGTTTCTATCATGGCCCCTGCAAGACCAACTCTTACTTCCAGAGGAAGCCTCAGCACAAAGTGTCATGGAGACATCTTCGATCAAAACATTGGCACCAACTGGACATGGTCATTGTCAAATGAACAAGCCCCAAGTTCGTGCTTCTCACTCGCATATGCAATAGTGCAGACTGTGAGATAGGACTCTCACAAGTGTGTTGAAAGATCAGACCACAACCTGAGAGGCTCCACCATACCGAACAAGAGGGGAAGCATCGCACTGACGTTTCCAAGATACAGTGCCCAAAGACAGTTGAGGAATTTGGCCAATTTTCTCTGAGATGCTCTGTCCACAGACCAACCGCACAACTCTGCCTCTGAAAAATGGGACCACCTGTGGGAAACCATTCAGAAAACAGCCCTAAGTACCTTTGGAAGGAAGACCTCCAATTGCAATGACAGGTCTGAAGCCAAGTCCAGTGAGATCACCCCCGTTATTGAAGCAAAACATGCTGCCCTCGCTGAATGCAAGCGCTCACCAAGAGTGAAATTCCTGCAAAGCACTCAGAGCTGCCATGAGCAAGGTGCAGCAGACAGCAAGGAGATGTGCCATCGAATACTGGCAACAGCTCAGTGACGACATCCAGACTGCAGCAGCTCCAGGTAACATAAGAGCTATGTACGACGGTATCAAGAAAGCTCTGGTCCAACACAGAGCAGAACAGTCCCCCTCAGATCCCACCAATAAGGAAGTGATCATTGACAAAGGCAAGCAGATGGAGAGATGGGTGGAACACTATCCACAGCTACACTCCAGGAAGAACTTCGTTGCCACCTCAGCCCTCGATGTCATTGAACCTCTGCCCATCATGAAGAGGCTAGAGGAATTCCACAAGGCAATTAGCAGCTTGACCTGTCAGAAAACACCTGATAATGATGCCCCCTGAGTCACGTTGGCGCGTCTCCAAAATCTACCTGAGCATATCTTCCTTTAGTCCCAGTGTAGCTTCCAACCAGAACGCTCCACAGTAGACATGTTTTTTTTCCTTTCGTCAACTATAGGAGAAATGCAGAGAACAGAAAAAGCCTCTCTACATTGCCTTCATCGACCTCATTTGAGCTGGTCAGCAGGGATGGACTGTTCAACATTCTACTAAAAATAGAATGCCCCCCAAAGCTGCATTGCCTAATCAGATCATTCTACTACGATGTGAAGGCAATAATCCATTTCGAGGGCAGCATGTCCGAACCTTTTGACACCAAAACTGGTGTCAGACAAGGCAGTGTCCTTGCTCAAACCTATTTGGCATCTTCTCCTCTATTTTCCCGAAACTTGCTTTTGGGACCGCAACGGAAATAGTGTACCTACGCACCAGATCTAACGGGCGACTCTTTAACTTCGCAAAACTGAAAGCAAAGACAAAGGTGCGTGAGGCCATTATCAGAGACCTGCTCTTCGTTGACGACGCTACTGTTACCTCACACATTGTGCAACAACTTCAGTGCCTCATAGATTTTCCCAAGCCTGCAAAAACTATGGTCTAACCATAAGCCCGAACAAGACGAAAGTGTTGAGCCAAGACATCTCAAGCCACCTGCCATCACCATCAAAATCTATGAACTTGATGTCGTCCACCAGTTCACATAACTCGGGTCCATCATCAGCAACAATCTGTCCCTTGATGCTGAGATCAACAAGGCCATTGGCATGGCTGCAGCACCCCAGGCCAACTTACTGCACGCGTCTTGGAGAACCGCAGACTGACAACTCCAACCAAGTGGACAGTGTACAACGTCTGCATCATCAGCACTCTACTGCATGACAGGAAAACATGGACAACATATGCCTAACAAGAGCGAAAGCTGAACAGCTTTCACGTGTCCTGCCTTCACCGCATCCTCGGCATCAAGTGGAGCGACAAAATAACAAACGCGCAGGTGCTAGTACGCACTGGTCTCCCCACCATGCATATACTGCTCAGACAAAGCAGGCTGCGCCGGTTTGGCCATGTGCGTTGGATGGAAGATGGACGTGTCCCAAAGGATACCCTTTATGGTAAACTAGTCTCTGGCAAGATAACCGTTGACCGTCCCCTGCTACGATACAAAGACGTCTGCAAGCGCTACATGTAAACTCAGGACAACAAGGGAGAGCTGGGTAGACAGCAGCCAACTGCAACAGATGGCGCAGTGTGCTCCAGAAACAACACAGGTCAGGGGACAAGAGAGTCAGAGGGAAAGGAAGCTCATGTGAAGGCAATCCCATGGCCAGCATCCGTACATGCATCCAATGTCACACAGACTGCCTTTCCCGCATCGGCCTCACCAGCCACAACCGATACAGCTCCAGAGGCGTCAACTCGACTCAACATCACGCTAGAGCGCATCATCTATAGTCGAAGCTGAGTGACGTGGGCCTACTACATACTGCAACAAATGGGGACTTACAGCCTTAAAATTGTAAATCTATACGCACCAAACGGCACGGTACAGAAACTAGACTTCTTACAAAAGATTGAAAACATGCCAAAGGAATACGCAGGAAAAGTGTTATTGATTCAAGGCGATTTTGATTCCATGATAAACAATAATTTGACATTGTGTAACGGCATCCACATAATAACATCAAAGCTGGAAAATTTATAGAAGCCATGAGAAATTTTTGCGTGATGTATGGCGGCGATTATTTTATGATGAAAAAGATTTCACTTGGTGTCGCCACAATCCTTTTATAGCAAGAAAACTACATTATTGTTTTGTCAGTGACAATGCGTGTACCATTTGAACATCATTCTGTACTTAACAATGACTATAAGGCTTTGTATTTGAACTGAATAGTGTCCAGGCTATTAGCAGTTTAATAACACACTTTTAAAAGATATTGATTGTGTAACTAGAGTGATTATCTTACTGACTGAACTACAAAACGAGAAGAAGATGGGAACAGAGAAACACAATACTGACAAGTGGGAAATGTACAAAATAAGAATTACAGTTTTCTGTTATCATCATCATCATCATCATCATCATCATCATCATCATCATCATCATCATCATCATCATCACATCATATCATCATCATCATCATCATCATCATCATCATCATCATGTGCTGTGCCACATGGAGTTGGCGCTCATGGCCCTCCATACGAATCTATCTCCTGTCGCTGCAAGTATATCTCCCACCCACACTGTCCTCAGCCACTCTGCAAGTCCATCCAATATTTTCTCCCTGCGTCTACCTGGTGCAGTTTTCCCTCCAGCTTTTCTGTTGTGACTAGGTGTTCTAATTTCTCTTGCCCCATAAAATGTCCTATAAATGTTGCTTGTCTTTTCATAATCTTCTTCATTAACTTTCTTCTTGTGTCTGCTCCCTCAAGACTGCCTCATTTGTTTTCTTTGCTGTCCGTGGCACTCTCAACATTCAACCACATTTCAGTTGCCTTAATTTTGTTTTGACTTTGCGTGTTGACTGTCCACACCTCACATCCCTACAACAGTATCGGTTCTATGTAACACTCAAGAACTCTCTTCCTGATGTTAATTGATAGGCATTTGTTGGTAAGAACGTTTTTCATTTTCTTGAATGCTGTTATAGCTTGGCCGATTCTGCTGGTCTGATGTGCATCTGCCGTCTGGTTTGATGACAGTTCCTGGATATTAAACTTATCAACCTGTATCAATGTTGTGCCATTTGCTGTTATTTTTGCATGAGGGGTTTTCTTGTTTTTTTTTTAATATTTTATTTATTTATTTTTTTTTACTGATTACCATGACTTCAGTCTTATTGCTATTTAGCTCCAGTCCTTTATTTTTGCTGTCTATTTCCATTATATTCACAAGATTTTGTAGGTCTCAGCTGCGAAACAAGGATTGTTTATCATCTTTCCTCCAAACTTTATCCCGGGCATTTTTCTAGGTTTCTCATGGTGGTTTCGCTGTAAAGCAAAAAGAAATCTGATGACAGAACACATCTCTGCCTAAGCTCTCTTTCGATATTTGGGAAAAAAGCTTACATCGTTTTCGATTCTCATTGCTGCTGTTTGTTCCCAATACATATTTCTGATTATTCTTAGATCTTTTCCATCAACAATGAGCTTTTCTAGTTGGTTGATCAGTTCTTCGTGTCTTACCCGATCCTATAATAATCAGCAAAGCATAAATATAACTCCTTATTCAACTCGTTTGCCCTTTTTATGAGTTCTTAGTATGTATATGGCATTGGTAGCCCCTTTGCTTTCGACAAATCCACATTGTTCTTGTGTGATTTCTCTTTTGCTTCTGTTCCTTGCCCTCATCATGGTTATTCTTAATAAACTTTTAGCTACATAACTCATGAGGCTGATTGTACAATGGAGTTTGCTTTCTCTGGAAGTGCAATGAACATTGCTTTTGACATATCCTTAGGGATTTTCCCGTGTCATAAATTTCATTTAAGAACCTTTATTTTTTCAATACCAAATGTATCTAAGGCCTCAATCATTTATGTAGTAAATGATCTGATCCTGGGGCTTTTCCCGGTTTGATCTTTTTCAACGCTGCTCTAACTTTATCTTTTCAGTATGGTGGTCCTTCAACGTTGTTTCGTATACTGTATTCTTCGTTTCTATCAACATCAGAAAGGTTTTTAATGTACTCTCGCCATTTATTTAATATTTTGTCTTTTTCCGTGTATGTGATATGGAAAATACAAAACCTGCAGAAAAAATCTTTTTCTTACCCAACATGCTGAGCTCACACAACTAGAAAAAGAAATAATTAGCGATAGCAATCATGAGGCTAAACATGAAGAAATTATGAAAGTTAAGCAGCAGTTGGAAATGCTCTCTCTTTACAAAGCCACAGGGGCTAAGATAAGATGGAGAGTGAAATGGATTGAACAGGGAGAAAAAGAAACGAGATACTTTTTAAATCTTGAAAAGTCAAGGGGCAACCAGAGCATTATAACAAGGATAAAAACAATGACAAGGAAATTATTGCCAACCAAAAAACATGTTTTAATGAAATTGTCAAGTACTATAAAGATTTGTACAATAAGTCTACAGAGTTAAAAACAAATCTGTCAAAATTTATATAACTTTATATGAGACTGATACGTTCTTGGAGTCAGACAGATCTTAGTATTCGTGGAAAATAATCATCATTAAATCTTTTCTTATCAACCAATTTACGTTTATAATGTAGTCAATTGGATTACGTGAACACATTCTTTGGGAAATAAACAGATATCTACATAAATTTATATGGCAGAAAACGTATCTAGATAGGAGAACTTTTCAAGAAATAGAAAGGAAAGTTATGGAAGAAGACTACAAGGAAGGTGGAATCAAAATGGTAAATATCATCAACATGCAAAATGTTTTTATTTACAATGGATAGGTAAACTATTAAACTTTACAACGAAACTGGTACTGCGCTCCTAAAGTTTACTTTGAAAACATAGCCAATGGTTGAGACATTTTAAGAACAAATTGTCGTCCAGATAATGCGAAATTACTCAATAAAGTAAGAATGAATTCTGGAAGACTATTTTAACTATCTATTTAAATAACAAAGTGTCTGCGCAATTAAAAGATATAAACATTGACGATATTTATAATAACAATCTTTGGAATGATAACGTAATTAAATACAAAGAGAACATCATACACTTTAACGTTTAGAGAATTAGTGAGTTTTATAAATGGAAAGATGTGATACAGATATACGAAAGAAGACTATTCATGTTACAGGAAGTACAAAATAGATCCAGCAAAACTACGCTAACGTCATTTTTTAATATAACGCTCTGGTAAATGCTATCCCCAGTTCTTGGAAGCTATGGATAAGTAACTGTGACGTAATATAAATCTATATGATGAAAAAACATGGAGTGATGCAGACATATACGGTACTAAGCCAGCAGCAATCTAAAAAAATTTAACTAAAAAAGAAACGGCGATCAGTTTAAGAACAATATGTGCATACAATTTAACAAACTGTCATTTAAACATTCTTCAAATAAGCTTATGCCGTTATCAAAACCAAAATGAACATAATAAGGAGAGCCTTCTTCAGGTATATAAGAACAAACATACAATATATTCTTTTCTGTTCCGAACAATTTTTTATCATTAAGATATACACAAAAGTTACTATGATTAACATCAAGGACTTTTACAGAGGGAACAAACAAACAAACCACCCCCTCCTTATCGTCTCCTATACTTAGATAAATTAGAAGCTGGTTTACAGGTTTTGTATCCATTAAGTCTGCGTTCGACTGACAGCCTTCCATAAATGTTTCAACTAGACAAATAAAATCAAAACTACAGACAAACAAAACAAAACCAGGATCTGTAATTTTCGAAACTAAGCCATTGACATTCCACAACAAATATATGAATGGATGGTCCTTGTTGACACTATATGTACATGGCTTATCTTTCACGTGGTCGCTCGTGCAGCTATCTGACAAGTCAACCACACCGACCTTGCTCACTTGACATCGTTCACGCGCGCCACTGACAGAGGCAGGCGAACGTATAATCTGTGTATGGTCAGTATTGTTCTCTTTTGATGACGAGGAGAGGGATTAGTTTTGAAGACAGGCCGGCCATCATCCTGTCTGCTTTCCTTTAATTTAATCTATCCTTACCATCAAGATAATACCATTTATCATCGACTATCCGATGGTCGAAAACCATTGTTCTTTTCCCATCCTTACGTGCTGTGTTTAGATGAGGTTTAAGTTTAGGTCTTATTTCTCTTATGTATGTAGAAAAGTTTTTCCCCACGAAAACATTGGATCTTTCAGCTTTTGTTTTACATTTCAGAATTTTGATGTTATCTTTGTAGAAACAACACCATGCAATTATTGGAGAGTCAGATTTTACATTCAATCGATGAACACAATCTCCAATATGTCAGTGATGAGGTCCTGTAATTAGCCTTCACATTGTTCATTTGTTTCATTCTGCCCTCTATCTATCCCATAAAAAATAAGATTGTTCCTTTTTGATCTGTCCTCAAGATCATCTGCTTTCCTCTCCAGTTCATCAACTTTTGCTAGCAAACATGAATTAATTTTCATCAATTCTTCATATTCATTTCTAAGAAATCCCACTTCTTCCCTCAGATCTTTGACCCCACTCTGTAGTATAGCATATTGTTCACTGAGTTCCTTTACACTATTTTAAAAACTTACTATTTATATTGGCGTTCATGTTATTTACTTGGGAGATCTGCCAGAGTTGGTTCCTTAGAAGGAGGGGGAAGCGGAGTTGCTTAGCCATCAGTGTCCGTAGGACCCATCAAGTTGGTCCGGCGTCAAACACTTGTCAGCCTGGTCTGCTACATACTGTCTGCTCTGGGAGGTGCAGGATTCTGTTCCACGTCACTGCATTGAAGCAAAAATCCTCCCTAGAACATCAGAGAAAAGAGTAATCCTACTATGACACCGTCTATCCGACATTTTGCTGTAATGGTGGCAACCCTCATGGCGACTTTCTTGTTGGCCCTCTTCAACATAAATAACACGTATACTAACGGAACGTGCCATACGTCACCCTAAAAGTCAGCTGCGTCGATGGTATGAATCTTCACGTACTTCTTACTATATTGACACCACCCTCTATCAGTCCTGAGAAAACAGCATTAACAGGGAGACAATGTGATGCACGTCTGTCATTCATCGACACTTTGTTGCGCCCCAAATATATACATATATACATACATACATACATATATACATATATACATACATACATACATATATATATATATATATATATATATATATATATATATATAGAGAGAGAGAGAGAGAGAGAGAGAGAGACAGAGAGACAGAGACAGAGACAGAGAGACAGAGAAAGACAGAGACAAAGAAACAGAGAGAGACAGAGTCCTTGTTGTGCTTGTAAACCAATGACTGTCTCTGAAAGCAAAATCATATCATCAACAAACTCCAAAACATCTGTTGTAAATTTTGCACATGTCTTCCTTTAAATTACTTTCAACGCTAATTCGTGAATAAACAACGAGAAAAAATAGGATCATAAAATCTCTCTGTAGTACACTCCTTGTTCAACTGATATAGACAGAAAGTGTGGCACCACATCTTACTATTGTACAATTTGATACAACGTTTAATACACATAAACAATTTTCTTCGAACACCATTTTGATCAATGTTCATTACCATCATCCAGTGCTCTGCCACATGGTTTTGGCAATCATGGCCCTCCACACGAATCTATCCTCTGTCGTTGCATGTAATATCTCACCCTCTTTGTCCTCAGCCACCCTGCAAGTCCGTCCAATATATTCTCCATGGGTCTACCTGGTGTTAGCTTTCCTTCCAGCTTTCCTGTTGTGACCAGGTGTGGTAATTCCCCTTTCCTCATAAAATGGCCTATAAATATTGCTTGTCTTTTCCTAATCTTGTTTATTAATGATCTTCTAGTGTCCTCTTCCTTCAAGACTGTCTCGTTTGTTTTCTTTGCTGTTCATGGACCTCTCAACTTTCTTCTTAGAAACCACATTTCAGTTGCCTTAATTTTGTTCTGATTTTGGGTGTTGACTGTCCATACCTCACAACCGTCCAACAGTATCGATTCTAAACAACATTCAAGAACTGTATTCCTGATGTTATTTGATAGGCATTTGTTGGTAAGAACGCAAGCTTTTCATCTTCTTGAATGTTGTTTTGGCTTGGCCGATTCTGCTGGCTATTTCTGACGTGCATCTGCCGTCTGGTAAGACGGCTGTTTCCAGATATTTAAACTTATCAACCTGTCTCAAATTTGTGCCATTTACTGATATTTTGCTTGAAGGGATTTCTCACTTTTTACTGATTACCATGACTTCAGTCTTCTTGCTATTTAGGTCCAGCCCTTTATTTTTGCTTTCTATTTCCATTATGTTCACAGGGTTTTATGGGTCTTTTTCATTTCCTGCAATTCGCATGACGTCATCTGCGTAACGAATGTCGTTTATCTTTCTTCCTCCAACTTTTATCCTAGGGCATTCTTCCAGGTTTCTTATGATGGTTTCACTGTAAAGTCAAAACAAATCTGGTGACAGAACACATCCCTGCCTGACTCCTCTTTTGATATTTTGGAAAGAGCTTATACCGTTTTCTATTTTTATTGCTGCTATTTGTTCCCAATATGTATTTCTGATAATTCTTAGATCTTTTCCATCGACCTTGAGCCTTTCTGCTTGGTTGATTAACTCTTCGTGTCTTACCCGATTGAAAGCCTTGGTATAGTCAACAAAGCATAAAATCAAATCCTTATTCAACTCTAATGACCTCTCTGTAATACTTCTTAGGATGTATATGGCATTGATAGTTCCTTTCCCTTCGAAAAATCCACACTGTTGTTCTGCTATTTCTCTTTTGATTCTGTTCCTTATCCTCATACTAATTATTCTTAATAGGATTTTTGTTACATGACTCATCAAGCTGATTGTACAACGGAGTTTGCATTCTGTTTTCTTTGGAAGTGCACTGAAAACTGATGTTGACATATCTGTGGGGATTTTTTCGGTGTCATAAATTTTATTTAGGAGGACTATTTTTTCATACCGAAATCTTCTAGGGCCTCTATCATTTTTGTTGTAATATTGTTTGGTCCTGGGGCTTTTCTTGGTTTCATCTTTTTCAATACTGCTCTAACTTCATCTTTCATTATGGGTGGTTCTCCAGCGTTCTTTTCTATACTTTGTTCTTCGTTTCTGTCATCGTTAAAAAGGTCTTTAATGTACTCTCCCCATCTCTCCAATGTTTTGTCTTTTTCCGTGATAAGCGTACCATCTATCGATTTTAAGTATCCAATTGACGTGCATGTCTTTTCTTCTGTGGGCAATTTCTTCAATGTTTCTATACATACTCTGAGGAATTTGTGTCGGTCTTCTTTTTCTTTGCACTTTGTTTCCAGCCAAGCCTCCTTAGCTTCATTGCACCTATTCCTGGTTTTCCTGTTTATCCTCTTGTATTCTTCCTCTTTTCCCTTTGCCTTCCTCGGTTCTTCCATCAAGCCTAGAATTTCTTTTGTCATCCAGTTAATTTTTGCTTTTCTTTCAACTCTAGAGATTTCTTCACTGGCTTTATTTATCGAGTTTCTCAACTTTGTCCAGTGTTCATCACTGTCACCAACG
>CM060314.1:79532328-79559828 GCA_030674185.1 Monoplex corrugatus
CGTGCACATAATCTAAGGAGATGCCCCTGGCGCTGACCACTCTTTCCAATTTATCACACAGGGGATTTAAAACAAATACCTGAATACAAATTTAAACATAAGTAAGGACAATTAAACATGTACAAAAACAGGCCTAAATTACCTAATGTGTCATTTCCCTTAATATGTGTACCCAATTATCAATCCTAAGAGAAAGTAGGTAAGACTTTATTGAACGCGTACAGGTGAACGGACCAGCAAGGCAAAAAATGATAGGAAGAAATGACAGAAAGCAAAGGAACAAGGCAGAAATAAAGAAATTGAGAGAAAAGAGGAAACTTTTTGCGCAGAATTTCCAGAAGGTCGGGATATGTTTGTGTTGAAAGAACCGCCGGCATCTTCAGACCGGTGGGAGAGAACACTCTTTGGGTACAGCAGAGAACACACTTTTTGTTTAACAGAGAACACTCAATCTGTATAGCAGAAAACACTCATTATGTATAGCAAAAAACGAACAAACAAACAAACAAACAAACAAACAAAACAAAACAAAACAAAACAAAACAAAAACACTGTATAGCAAAAGAATTCATTGTACATAGCGAAACCAAATCAAACCAAACCAAACCAAACCAAACCAACCAAACAAACCAAGAAACAAACCAAACCAACCCAAACAAACCAAGAAACAAACCAAACCAAAACAACAACCCCCACTCATCCTGTAAAGCAGAGAACACTGTTTGTATAAAGCAGAGAACACTGTTTGTGTAAAGCAGAGAACACTGTTTATGTAAAGCAGAGAACACTGTTTGTGTAAAGCAGAGAACACTGTTTGTGTAAAGCAGAGAACACTGTTTGTGTAAAGCAGAGAACACTGTTTATGTAAAGCAGAGAACACTGTTTATGTAAAGCAGAGAACACTGTTTGTGTAAAGTAGAGAACACTGTTTGTGTAAAGCAGAGAACACTGTTTATGTAAAGCAGAGAACACTGTTTATGTAAAGCAGAGAACACTGTGTAAAGCAGATAACACTGTTTGTGTAAAGCAGAGAACGCTGTTTGTGTAAAGCAGAGAACGCTGTTTATGTAAAGCAGAGAACACTGTTTGTGTAAAGCAGAGAACACTGTTTATGTAAAGCAGATAATACTGTTTATGTAAAGCAGAAACACTGTGTAAAGCAGATAATACTGTTTGTGTAAAGCAGAGAACACTGTTTGTGTAAAGCAGATAACACTGTTTGTGTAAAGCAGATAACACTGTTTATGTAAAGCAGAGAACACTGTGTAAAGCAGAGAACACTGTTTGTGTAAAGCAGATAACACTGTTTGTGTAAAGCAGATAACACTGTTTGTGTAAAGCAGATAACACTGTTTATGTAAAGCAGAGAACACTTTTTATGTAAAGCAGAGAACACTGTGTAAAGCAGAGAACACTGTTTGTGTAAAGCAGATAACACTGTTTGTGTAAAGCAGAGAACACTGTTTTTGTAAAGCAGAGAACACTGTTTGTGTAAAGCAGAGAACACTGTTTATGTAAAGCAGATAATACTGTTTGTGTAAAGCAGAGAACACTGTTTATGTAAAGCAGAGAACACTTTGTGTAAAGCAGAGAACACTGTTTGTGTAAAGCAGAGAACACTGTTTGTGTAAAGCAGATAACATTGTTTGTGTAAAGCAGAGAACACTGTTTATGTAAAGCAGAGAACACTTTGTGTAAAGCAGATAACACTGTTTGTGTAAAGCAGAGAACACTGTTTGTGTAAAGCAGAGAACACTGTTTGTGTAAAGCAGAGAACACTGTTTGTGTAAAGCAGAGAACACTGTTTGTGTAAAGCAGAGAACACTGTGTAAAGCAGAGAACACTGTTTATGTAAAGCAGAGAACACTGTGTAAAGCAGAAAACACTCTGTAAAGCAGAGAACACTGTTTATGTAAAGCAGAGAACACTGTTTATGTAAAGCAAGAAACACTTTGTGTAAAGCAGAAAACACTCTGTAAAGCAGATAACACTGTTTGTGTAAAGCAGAGAACGCTGTTTGTGTAAAGCATAGAACGCTGTTTGTGTAAACCAGAGAACACTCTTTCTGTAAACCAGAGAACACTGTTTCTGTAAAGCAGAGAACACTGTTTCTGTAAAGCAGAAAACACTCTGTAAAGCAAAGAACACTGTTTCTGTAAAGTAGAGAACACACTTTCTGTAAAGCAAAGAACACTCTGTCTGAAAAAGACCCACAAAATCTTGCGAATATAATAGAAATAGACAGCAAAAATAAAGGGCTGGAGCTAAATAACAAGATGCCTGAAGTCATGGTAATCAGTAAAAAACGAGAAATCCCCTCACGCAAAATAACAGCAAAAGGCACAACAATGAGACAAGTTGATAAGTTTGAATATTTGGGAACGGTCATCTCACCAGACGGCAGGTATAAACACAGAAATAGCCAGCAGAATCGGCCAAGCTGAAACAGCATTCATGAAAATGAAAAGCGTTCTTACCATTAAAAGCTTATCAGATAACATCAGGAAAAAAGTGCATCAGTGTTATATAGAACCGATACTCTTGTAAGGTTGTGAGGAGTGGACAGTCAACACGCAAAGTCAGAGCAAGATTGAGGCAACTGAAATGCAGTTTCTAAGAAGAATGTTGAGAGTTCCACGGACAGCAAAGAAAACAAACGAGACAGTCTTGAAGGAGGCAGACACAAAAAGAACATAGGACGACACAAAAAGAACATAGGACATTCATAGGACATTTTGAGGCAAGAGAAATTAGAGCACCTATCCACAACAGGAAAGCTAGAGGGAAGGAGAGCACCAAGCAGACACAGGGAGAAACTATGGACATATTTGCTGGGTGGCTGAGGACAGAGAGGGCGACAGATGTATTTGCAACGACAAGGGACGTATTCATATGAAGAGCCATGATCGCCAACGCCATGCGGCAGAACACATGATGATGATGAGTCATTCTGTACAGTAGAGAACAGTCATTCTGTACAGTAGAGAACAGTCATTTTGTCCAGCAGAGAGTAGTCATTCTGTACAGCAGAAAGCAGTCATTCTGTATAGCAGAGAACAGTCATTCTGTACAGCAGAGAACAGTCATTCTGTACAGCAGAGAACAGTCATTCTGTACAGCAGAAAGCAGTCATTCTGTACAGTAGAGAACAGTCATTCTGTACAGCAGAGAACAGTCATTCTGTACAGCAGAGAACAGTCATTCTGTATAGCAGAGAACAGTCATTCTGTACAGTAGAGAACAGAGAATAGTCATTCTGTATAGCAGAGAACAGTCATTCTGTACAGTATAGAACAGTCATTCTGTACAGCAGAGAACAGTCATTCTGTACAGCGAGAACTAGTCACCTGTACACAGTAGAGAACAGAGAACAGTTATTCTGTATAACAGAGAAACAGCTCAATCTGTACAGCAGAGAACAGAGAAAAGTCATTATGTACAGTAGAGAACAGTCATGTCATTCTGTACAGCAGAGAACAGTTATTCTGTACAGTAGAGAGCATTCATTCTGTATAGCAGAGAACAGTCATTCTGTACAGCAGAGAACAGAGAACAGTCATTCTGTACAGTAGAGAACGGTCATTCTGTAGAGCAGAGAACAAAGAACAGTCATTCTGTACAACAGAGAATAGTCATTCTGTACAGCAGAGAACAAAGAACAGTCATTCTGTACAGCAGAGAACAGTCATTCTGTATAGCAGAGAGCATTCATTCTGTAAAGCAGAGAGCATTCATTCTGTATAGCAGAGAACAGTCATTGTGTACAGCAGAGAACAGAGAACAGTCATTCTATACAACAGAGAACAGTCATTCTGTACAGCAGAGAACAGAGAACAGTCATCTATACAACAGAGAACAGTCATTCTGTACAGCAGAGAACAGTTATTCTGTTAGCAGAGAGCATTCATTCTGTAAAGCAGAGAGCATTCATTCTGTATAGAAGAGAACAGTCATTGTGTACAGCAGAGAACAGAGAACAGTCATTCTATACAACAGAGAACAGTCATTCTGTACAGCAGAGAACAGACATTTTGCACGGCAGAGAACAGTCATTCTATACAGCAGAGAACAGTCATTCTGTACAGCAGAGAACAGTCATTCTGTACAGCAGAGAACAGTCATTCTGTACAGCAGAGAACAGTCATTCTATACAGCAAGATATTCATTCTGTACAGCAGAGAACAGTCATTCTGTACAGCAGAGAACAGCCATTCTTACAGCAGAGAAAAGTCATTGTATAGAACAGATAACAGTCATTCTGACAGCAGAGAACAGCCATTCTGTACAGCAGAGAACAGTCATTGTGTAGAACAGATAACAGTCATTCTGTACAGCAAGAACAGCCATTCTGTACAGCAGAGAACAGTCATTGTGTAGAACAGATTACAGTCATTCTGTACAGCAGATAACAGTCATTCTGTACAGCAGAGAACAGCCATTCTGTACAGCACAGAACAGTCATTGTTAAAAACAGATAACAGTCATTCTGTACAGCAGAGAACAGTCATTCTGATACAGCAGAGAACAGTCCATTGTGTAGAACAGAGTACAGTCATTCTGTACAGCAGAGAACAGTCATTGTGTAGAACAGAGTACAGTCATTCTGAACAGCAGAGAACAGTCATTGTGTAGAACAGAGTACAGTCATTCTGTACAGCAGAGAACAGTCCCTTCTGAACAGCAGAGAACAGTCATTGTGTAGAACAGAGTACAGTCATTCTGTACAGCAGAAACAGTCATTGTGTAAACAGAGTACAGCCATTCTGTACAGCAGAGAACAGTCATTGTGTAGAACAGAGTACAGTCATTCTGTACAGCAGAGAACAGTCCATTCTGTACAGCAGAGAACAGTTATTCTGTACAGCAGAGAACAGTCATTCTGTACAGCAGAGAACAAAAGCAGTCATTCTGTATAGCAGAGAACAGTTCATTCTGTACATCAAGAACAATCATTCTGTACAGCAGAGAACAGTCATTCTTACAGAGAGCATGAGTCATTCTGTACAGCAGAGAACAGTCATTCTTACAGTAGAGCATAGTCATTCTGTACAGCAGAGAACAGTCATTCTTACAGTAGAGCATAGTCATTCTGTACAGCAGAGAACAGATAATCTGTATAGTGGAGCACAGTCATTCTGTACAGCAAAGAGCAGTCATTCTGTACAGCAGAGAGCAGTCATTCTGTACAGCAGAGAACATTCATTCTGTGCAGCAGAGAACAGTCATTGTGTACAGCAGAGAACAGTCATTGTGTACAACAGAGAATAGTCATTCTGAACAGCAGAGAACAGTTATTCTGTACAGCAGAGAACAGTCATTCTGTCATCATCATCATCATCATCAGGTGCCCTGCCGCCTGGCTTTGGCGACCATGGACTTCCAACCATCTCGATCTCTCGTTGCCCCCAGCATCTCCCCCACCCTCCTCATCCCCAGCCACTCAGCAAGTACGTCCAGCATTCTCTCCCTGGGTCTACCTGGTGCTCTCTTTCCCTCCAGTTTTAGTCATTCTGTACAGCAGAGAACAAAGAACAGTCATTCTGTACAGCAGAGAACAGTCATTCTGTACAGCAGAGAACAGTCATTCTGTACAGCAGAGAACAGTCATTATGTACAGCAGAGAACAGTCATTCTGTACAGCAGAGAACAGTCATTCTGTACAGTAGAGAACTGTCATTCTGTACAGCAGAGCACAGTCATTGTGTGCAGCGAGAGCAGTCATTCTGTACAGCAGAGAACATCATTCTGTACAGCAGAGAACAGTCATCTGTATAGCAGAGACAGTCATTCTGTACAGCAGGAACAGTCATCTGTACAGCAGAGAACAGTCATTCTGTACAGCAGAGAACAGTCATTCTGTCCAGCAAGAAAGTCATTCTGTACAGCAGAGAACAGTCATTCTGTACAGCAGAGAACAGTCATTCTGTACAGCAGAGAACATTCATTCTGTACAGCAGAGAACAGTCATTCTGTACAGCAGAGAACAGTCATTCTGTCCAGCAGAGAAAGTCATTCTGTACAGCAGAGAACAGTCATTCTGTATAGCAGAGAACAGTCATTCTGTACAGCAGAGAACAGTCATTCTGTACAGCAGAGAACAGCCATTCTGTACAGCAGAGAACAGTCATTCTGTACAGCAGAGAACAGTCATTCTGTCCAACAGAGAAAGTCATTCTGTACAGCAGAGAACAGTCATTCTGTATAACAGAGAAAGTCATTCTGTCCAGCAGAGAACAGTCATTCTGTATAACAGAGAACAGTCATTCTGTCCAGCAGAGAACAGAGTACAGTCATTCTGTACAGCAGAGAACAGAGAGCAGTCATTCTGTACAGCAGAGAACAGTCATTCTGTACTGCTGAGAACAGTCATTCTGTACAATAAAGAACAGTCATTCTGTACAGCAGAGAACAGTCATTCTGTACAGCAGAGAACAGTCATTCTGTACAATAAAGAACAGTCATTCTGCACAGCGGAGAGCAGTCATTCTGTACAGAAGAGAACAGTCATTCTGTACAGCGGAGAACAGTCATTCTGTACAGCAGAGAACAGTCATTCTGTACAGCAGAGAACAGTCATTCTGTACAACAGAGAACAGTCATTCTGTACAGCAGAGAACAGTCATTCTGTCTAGCAGAGAACAGAGAACATTCATTCTGTACAGCGGAGAACAGTCATTCTGTACAGCAGAAAACTGACATTCTGTACAGCAGAGAACAGTCATTCTGTACAGCAGAGAACAGTCATTCTGTACGGTAGAGAACAGTCTTTCTGTACAGCGAAGAGCAGTCATTCTGTACAGCAGAGAACAGTCGTTCTGTACAGTAAAGAACTGTCATTCTGTACAGCAGACAGTCATTCTGTACAGCGGAGAGCAGTCATTCTGTACAGCAGAGAACAGTCATTCTGAGCAGCGGAGAGCAGTCATTCTGTACAGCAGAGAACAGTCATTCTGTACAGTACAGAACAGTATTTCTGTATAGCAGAGAACAGTCATTGTGTACAGCAGAGAGCAGTCATTCTGTACAACAGAGAAGTCATTCTGTACAGCAGAAAACATCATTCTGTACAGCAGAGTACAGTCATTCTGTACAGCAAAGAACGGTCATTCTGTACAGTAGAGCACAGTCATTCTGTACTGAAGAGAACAGTCATTCTGTATAGTAGAGAACAGTCAATTTGTACAGCAGAGAACAGTCATTCTGTACAGCAGAGCACAGTCATTTTGTACTGAAGAGAACAGTCATTCTGTACAGCAGAGAACAGTCATTCTGTACAGCAGAGCAACAGTCATTCTGTACAGGAGAAAATATTTTTCTATCTACAGAAAATCAATACTCATTTAAGACAGCGAAGATCAAGTATTCTGTATAACAGTACACGCATTCTGCACAGCAGAAAACAAATCATTCTGTACAGCAGATAACGTTCATTCTGTACAGCAGATAACGTTCATTCTGTACAGCAGATAACGTTCATTCTGTACAGCAGATAACGTTCATTCTGTACAGCAGAAAGCACACATTCTGTACAGCAGAAAGCACACATTCTGTACTGCAGAGAACTATCACTCTGTATAGCAGAGAACACTCGTTCTGAACGGCAAAGAACATTCATTCTTTACTGCAGCGAAGATCTGTACAGCAGAGAAAGCTCATTTTGTTCAGTAGAGAACACTCATTCTGTACACGAGGTACAATCACTTTGTACAGCAGACAACGGTGATTGTATTCAGCAGAAAAGTCATTCTGTACAGAGAAGACGTATTTTCTACAGCAGTTGCAGAGACCCATTCCATCGTACGATAAAACTATAGGCCTACTTGTGGACAACCACCTTCACTGAGCGTGCTACAAAGAAACTGAATGTTTGGAAAGAAAACTGTTTCAATATGTGTAGAGTGAAATCCTTATCTTCACCATGTTTCGAATGGTTTTAGCTGTCTGGCACAAAACAGCATGTGAACACCGTTCAGCAAAGGTGGACAGGCAGGCCACACAGTCAGCCATTCGGTACGAGAAAGGTCTCAAGAGCAGACCAAAACGACGCCTTCTGGCAGTCTACAAACTCCGTTGATGAAATCGTTTGCATATTTTAATACGAGTGACCCTCTTGTAATGTGTTCAAGAGCAGCATCAAACTAGTTCGTTAGATGGCATGGGAAGCTCGCCAGTCGGGGTCTTGAATTTTAACTCCCTCAACCATACCTTGTCTCACTCACCACCCGCTGCCATTTCACGATCTCTGCGGGGTGGCTTTTAATTTTACACGTGTGACAGGCTACGATACCTATAGCAAAGTTCGGGCTTGACAGGTAGGATTGCACCCGCTACTTATAGGGAAGGGTTCAGTCAAGAGAGCAGGAGTATAGAGCGGGGTAAGTTAATACGAAGCTTCTCTCTATGTCCCTGATTGATCTATACTTACAGGATTGGTCATAAGTGTGCGTTTGGGGAAGGGAGATGGCTGGGGGACATACATAGTGGTGAGGAGGTATGATAAGGGCGGGCAAGAGTGTGTGTGTATGTGTGTGTGTGTGTGTGTGTGTGTGTGTGTGTGTGTGTGTGCAATCGTGCGCACTGATACCATTTCACGAATAAAATTCATTATGAACATATTGTTGTGGTGAGAGAGAGAGAGAGAGAGAGAGAGAGAGAGAGAGAGAGAGAGAGTGTGTGTGTGTGTGTGTGTTAAGTAACTCTCTCTTGTCATCTTCATTGACTTGATGAAGATTTTCCTATTGCCACAAGAAATAACTACTGGACATTCCAAAGCCCATCACAAAACTCACCAATTTCTCGTTCAGATTTCTCACATAAAACGCGTCCTTCACGATATATAGAAAAGCTGCGTGAAAACAAACCACGCTGCGTTAAAACCCTTTGTTTTTTTATATGTGCTGCACGATCCAGTATCTTTTGACCTTACAACGTTCTATATACAAGAAATGTTTCTTACTTTGCTATGTCTCACAGTACGTACACACGACCTGCAGAAGCTCACTCATAAAAGCTTTTGTTTTGATCTGACAGAAAAATTGTAAGGGTGCTTCAACCTAACGCCGGGCAGTAGCCGCCAGCTAGTTGCTGTCAGACAGATACAACAACACTGTTCATTTGGCACACAGTCAATACCGTCATCTAAATAGGAAAACACGGTACTCACCAGTCTGAAAGGTCTTTTCCCCTCGACACTGAGAAAAGAAAATGGGACCGTAACAAAAAAACAAACAAACAACAACAACAAAAATACTACCACCACCTGTAAAAGCGATGATGGTTTTCATTTTATTTTACTCCCTGCCAAATATATCTATCATCAGTGTACAAACAAAAAAATCCCAAAAGAACAAAACAAAAACAAACCCAATGAATACTAAAATGGTGGTATGTCACTGAAATATACTAGTAGATAATAAAATTGAGAATTAAAGAAACTTATTCTTGAATGGGAAAGTTATTTTGTGTTGTATGAACCTCCAAGGTCAAGATTGATCAGCTTTTGCATAACTACTTATCGCTAAAAACATTTTTTGTCTGACTCGTGTACATTCACTATTTTCTGTGACAATAGATATCTTACTATGATATACACTATCTTAATTTTACAACCTGGAAAGTATATAAAGGAGTATAGAGAAAAGACAGAGAAAAAGGTGAGGGAGAGAGAGAGAGAGACAGAGAGAAATGAGAGATACAGGAGAAAAGATGATCACAACTTACGTAAAATCAAAATGATTTTTATGCCATTATTTATTTGAAAATCCAGTATCTGTAATGTTCATGTTCCTTTTCTTTCCAAGGTCTTAGAGAAAGTTGTTCTTGACCAGCTGTTAAACCACCTTCATTCCAATAACCTTGTCTATTCCCTTCAGTCTGCTTACCGTTCTGGACATAGTACCGAAACTGCTCTTCTCAAAATCTGCAACGACTTACTGACTACTCTCGACTCTAACAACGTATCACTTTTGACTCTCTTGGACCTATCTGCTGCCTTTGACACTATTGACCACTCTATCCTTCTCTCCCGTCTACATCACTCTTTTGGGCTCCATGATACTGTCTTGAACTGGTTTCATTCTTACATCACCAATCGTCTGCAAGTAGTTTCTGTCAATGGTCTTTCTTCTAATCCTTCCTGTCTGACTTACGGAGTGCCACAAGGATCTGTTCTGGGCCCCCTACTTTTCATTCTCTACACCTACCCTGTCTCCTCTATTGTCCAAGAACACCTGCTTCAGCATCATTCTTTCTCGGATGACAATCAGCTGTATGTCTCTGGGCCTCTCCCTGACCTTCCCATCATGATCCAGAAAACCCAATCTTGTGTAGCTGACCTGAAGGATTGGATGACTGAAAACAAACTGAAATTAAATGAAGAGAAATCCGAATTGATCTTGATCACCCCACCCAAACTCCAAAATCACCCCTCTCTTCCAACCTCTGTCACACTTGTTGACTCATCTATCCCTCTCTCCCATTTTGCCCGTAACCTTGGTGTAACTCTTGATCAAACCCTGTCCTTCCACCAGCATGTGAGCAACGTCTGTCGGACTTGTTTTCTTGAACTCCGCCGAATTGCTTCTATCCGCCACCTCCTCTCAGAAGACAAAGGCTCTTGTCTGTGCATTTGTTCTATCCCGTCTCGATTACTGTAATGCTCTTTTTTCTGGTTCCCCCTCTCATCTCATTAACAAACTTCAGAAAGTTCAAAATCATGCTGCCCGTCTCATCTTCCGCTCTTCAAAATTTAACCATGTTACGCCATTGCTCTGTTCTCTCCACTGGCTCCCTGTTCAGCAAAGAATATCCTACAAGATTGCCTGCCTCTGCTTCAAATCTATTGAGTCTTCCTGTCCTGAGTATCTCACCCATCTGTTACATCTCTACACGCCATCTCGAGCTTTGCGGTCCTCATCTGATACCCGTCTCTATAGTATCCCCATAGTCCGCACTAAAAGGTTTGGGCAGCGTTCTTTTTCCTATCAAGCTCCAACCATCTGGAATCAGTTACCTCGCTCTCTTAGATACTCACCCTCTCTGTCCACATTCAAACGCTCCCTCAAAACTCACCTGTTTCCCAAAACTGGTAATCTCTGCCCCCTTCCCCCCATGTAATGTAATGGTGACATTATAGTGTCTTAGTGTCAATGTGTCATTGTATTTGCATGTCATGCTGTGTGTGTGTTTGTGTGTGTGTGTGTGTGTGTTTGTGTGTGTGTGGGTGCTTCTGTGGGCGTGTGTGTGTGTGCTTGTGATTCTGGTTATATGTTTTGCCATTGTAAACGCCTAGGGCATTAATTTGATTAGGCGTACTAAATGTTCATAATAATAATAATAATAATAATAATAATATTTATGTCGTCAAGGTCACGCAGCAAACAGCAGGATGCTGAAGACTACTGTGCTGTACACAACAATATTTGTGGTGAGTCTGATAACATGGTCTTGCCACAACCCCTTGGTCACCTTCGAAATCCAATGCCTCTTACTGTAGTGCCAAAAATTGTACATTTGTCTACAGTCTTGACCTTCTGATTGATGGTGACAATCAGAGGTGGTGGAACGCAAAAGCCTGGGATGGCGTTAGCTGAAACATAGCCTCTGTCTATCATAAGGCAGAAGCATTTTCAGGCCACGGTAATGTGGTCAGTGATGCACTGGATTTCTGTGCATAGGTGAGTGGCCACTGCGCAGTCATCTGTAAAGAGAAATTCTCTCCGGATGGCTTTGAACACTTTGGTAGTATTTTGAAATCTCTGAGTATTGAAGTTTTCTGTCTCAGCCGAACTGGATGTACATACTTCTGTCAAGTCTCTGAATGCACCAATCAGCATTGCTGCAAAGAGAATAGACAAGAATGTGGGAGCTAGAAAACATCTCTGTTTAACTCCATTCTGCACGAGGAAGGGTTTGGATGGCTTCCCATTCCTTTGAACTTGTCCAGCATGCCATTATGAAAGGAAGCATCAGCGAAACAAGGATCTGAGTGCAACGACACTTGTGTAGTATCTACTACAGACCCTGCTTTTCAATGGTGTCAGTATTTGCGTCAGATGTACTAATACCATGTGGAACTTACAGTTTTGTTTGTGATACTTCTCTTGCAACTTGCATATTGAAAACACAATATCGCTCGTGATCCTTCCACCACAAAAGCCACATTGAGATTCAATAATAACGAACTGTGCCACATGGAAATATAATTCTGGCAAAGGCCTTCATTGCAATGCATAGGAGGGATGTCTCACGATGATAGTTACATAAGGTTTTATCGCCCATTTTATTGTAGATGTGCATGATTGTACCATCTTATTAGAGTCTTGAAGAATCTCTTCCTTTTGCAACATAGACTGGTACAGAGTTATTAGTTTCTCAAAGAACATCTCGTCCCTATTCCTGTAGGCATCTGCATATCACACGCTGCTTTAGAGGAGCTGACTGCTGGTCTGATCATCGATTACTACGTAACAAGATGAATATCCTGTTAACAAGAAAATCTCCACTTTTTGCCAAACCAGCTAGCCAAGCTGTCGCCCATTACTTGGGGAGGTCATTGGTTTGGGTGGTTCCACCAATAGGAAGGAACAATTTTCAAGTTCCACTTCACGGTCAGACGAAGTGGGCAAATAATTTGTAAAAGTGTCAGTTATCTGTGTGTCGGAAATACTGCTGCAAGTATATTGGTGGTACCGTGTTGTTGATTCTGTAATGGGGGTCACTTAGATATCTCTGCTGTTGTGCACGTTTCTGTCGCATAAAACTTTGCTGTTTCTCTTCTTCGCATTTAAATTGCAAGGCTGATTTTCTAAAGGAGGTTGTGCTGGTTTGCTCAACTTGAACGTCAGGACAAGCGTGGTGGAAAAACTCTTGTCATAAATCTTCCTCGATGATAGGCCAGACTCATCCAACAGAAACACCACACTTTTCCAGAGAGTTTTTAATCAGTCTTGAAACTGGCTTATTGAAGTGTAGATGAGAGTTGTGTCTGACTAAATTGAAATCAGAGCTCAAGAATACATGAGTACACTCAGCTCCGACCGAAATGCACACAAGACATAGGGACATTCTGTTGACAGTTTCTATCATCGTTGATACACAGATGACAGGAGAATTTCCAGTGAATTATCGAATAGAGAGCTGTCTTTTAGCAAAGCTCACAGATCGATCATTTTGTGATTCAAGGCCATTTGTAAACGTGACCCGAAAATATCGAAGGAAGGTACTGACACATAAATGTAAAGTTTGTCATTTGTAATGGAAAAATACAGAGACATGGGCTGCAGAAAAGTCTTCAGGAGAAATACTTCAAGAGGGGTTTCAAGGATAAATGATACAAAGTGGATTTTTCAGGATGAAAGATACAGGATGGATCTTTAGGATGCTTGTCCATGATAAATGCTGGATGGATCTTGAAATTAGCTAGTCCAAGATGAGTCTTTAGAATGGCCAATATATGTTGTGTCTTCAAGAAGACTATTACAAGACGGACCACCAGGATTTCTGGTATATGATGTCTTTACACTTTTGAATACAGGATAAGTCTTCAGAATGAGTTGCACTAGACATCAAATCATCCAGCTGGTCAACAAATAATGTTTTTAGGATGAGTGCAAAGGCGAATATGTCTTCATGATGTCTGGTACAGGATGAATATTTAAGACATCAAGTACAGGATGGACCTTTCAGATGAATAATACAGTGTCTATACGATGACTTAAGTACTAGACAGAATGAATTCAGGATGAACAGCAAACTTTATTGTTGGGGTAGCTAACAGAGAATCAGATGATCTTTACAACGTGTGCTTGTGTTCATGATGTTCAAGTGAACGAATACTAACAGTCTGTAATCTGGAAGGGGCAATACACAGACAGCTAATGCTAATTGTTTGGGTTACCACTCGTTTTGTGGTCCCCACAGCTATGAGGGACACTGAAGCATGAGAACCGTTGTCTCAGCGGTGCTCACAAACGACAGAGGGAACTACTGGAAGAAGTGTGTGTAGAGAAGGGGGAAACGAACAGGGCCAGGGTAGCGAAGGGGAGATCAGGAAGGTTTTAGTTTACAGCTCAAGACACGAGAATGTAAGCTGAACCACCAACGACGCCAAACATAACAAACACTCAAAACAAATTGTAAAAGAATCTAATCCTTTCCTTCCCCCACTTTACCAAACAATTCCCCCACCTAACCCCTACCTCCCCACCCACCCCAAATCACTAAACATCTCCACCTCCTTCCTCTCCTTCCCAACCATTTAATAATCTCAGACAAAAACAGACACAGCAGGCATACTTATCCTGCTAAATATAGTAGTAGTTGCTGTAGTTGTAGCACCACGAAAAAGTGACTAGGCAAGACTACCACTGGCACTGCACTCTCTCTCTCTCTCTCTCTCTCTCTCTCTCTCTCTCTCTCTCTCTCTGTGTGTACTTGCGTACGTGCGTGTGCCAGACGCGCGACATTATGGGCCTTGGCGCCATGGCGTCGATATTAGTCACGAAACCCGAAGATCGGCCATTGTTGAAGGTCCATACTTCTCTCATTCCTTTGTCCTCCCCCCCTGGCCGTAAAGTCACCAAGTGTGAACAGCAACAAAAAATGTTTAAGAAGGACAATGAAGAGTTGGGGGAATAGAAGAGCAGAAGGGCGAAGAAAAACAGGAGACAGAGAAGAAAAAGGAAGAGGAGGAAGAAGAGAAGGAGGGTGAGAAGAAGAAAGAGAACGAAAAAACAAAAAAAACAAAGAGGAAAGAAGGACTAGAAGGAAGAATAAAAAAAGGAAGAGAAGGAGAAAGAGAAGAAGAAAAAGAAGGAATAAGGAGAAACAAAAAGAAAGAGGAAAAAAAGGAAAAGGGAGATCAGGAGGGTGAGGAGGAAGAGAAGAAGAAAGAAATAGAGAAGAAAAAGAAAAAAGAAGAAGATGGGGAAAGAAATAGGAAGAGGGGTAAAAGAAAGGCAGACGGAAGAAATTAAAAAGGAAGAAAGGGGAGGAACAGAAGGAGAATAGGAGAAACAAAAGGAAGTGGGAAGAAGAGGGAAAAAAGGAAGAGGAGGATGGAGAGGAAGAAAAAGATGATGGAAGAGGAAGAAGAGAGGACAAGAAGAAGAAAAGGAGGAAACAAGGAGGAAAAACAGAAAAAGAAGAAGAAAGAAGAAAAAAGAGAATATGGCGGAAGTAGAGGAAAAGAAGAGAGAGGGAAAAAAAGAAAAAGAAGGAGGAAAGGGGGGAAAGGAGAAGAAGCGGAAAAGGAAAATAATGAAGAAAAAATAGGAAAAGGAGAAAAGAAGAAAAGAAGGAGAAGAGGTGGAGGAAAAGGAAAAGAAGAGGACAGGAGAAGGAGCGGGTGGAGGAGAACTAGAAAAGAGGGGGTCAGAGGAGCGGTGAAGACCGCAAAAGAACTTTTCTTATCTATTCATTTACCTTTCTGTATGTTTTGTTGTACTGGTTGATATTTTTAGACCCGTCTGACAGCTACCTGGTCTTTGAATTTCTTTGAGTACGTCACTACTTCACCATTTCCTTTTTCTAGTCATTTGTATCGTAAGATTTTTTGCGAGTAGGAGACGTTGTCTGTTTACAGGTAGACGGGAAGCCTTGAGCAATGTTGTACATGTGCAGCGTAAGAGTGTCTGCCACTTCATCTGTCCAGAGCCGCCGTGGTTTTCCTCTGGCTTTGAAGCTCATCATCTGGTGTTGTAAGCTCGAAGGGTTGGATGGTTGACTGATCTCTTGGTCAGGAGGCCAAACCGCTTGATCCGCTGTTGTGTGATGTTCCAACCTTTCTCGGATTTCTTCTTTTTAATCACATCTCTTCTGGTTTTGCCTACCTCTCGACTGAAACATCTCATCTCGAAGGCTGTGATCTTTCTCTGAAGGATTTTGTTTAAAGTCCAGGCCTGGCACTGGCAGGTCAGTGTCGATACAAATATTGAACTGATATACCTTTTGTTTTATAGCATACTTTGGTGTTTCAGAATGGGTGAAAGTTAGTTGTTCACGTCATAAGCCTGTTATTCTGGTCTCGAGTTCTCTGACCATTATCTTATCTTTGGCAAATTAATAAGCTTCCAAGTACCTGAATCTGAAGTTCGGAAAAGTTGTTGCCCTTTGACTTTGACGTTGAGTTTATCAAGTGTTCGTCGTCTGTGTTTCTGATGCTTACTTTCATTTCATAATTTTCACAGCTGCAGTTTAACTTAGTTGCATATTTTTGTGATTGTGCTCTGTTGTAGGTCACCATTCAATAATAATTCATCGAGAGCTTCTGTATCAAGGTTTGCATTTTGAGTGTAGTCCATGTAAATAATGAAAACGACCAGCTGGAAAGTTCAGTTGGAATCCTCACACTTGATTGCTCCTAAGTTATTGAGAGACTGATTGTTATTACAAATGACTGAAAATCTTCCAAGGCTTGATTCTATTTCCTTGTCCGAAAGCCTTTTTATGATCCACAAAGATGAGGTGCTGGTTCACATGCTTTCCTGCTAAGATGGCAAAGTACAAAATTAGCCACTGTGCATCCTTTATCTTTCCTAAATCCAAACTGCACTTTCCCCAAGCAAAGAAAGGCTCCACTATAGTCCTAGCGCGAGAGGCTATACCTCTGTAGCTTTTACAAACTTTCTTACTCCCTATTTTTTCTGTTTCACAGTCTGCACCATTTCTGTCTCGCCTCCAAACACACTGAGGTCACCACAGGGTCAGGGCACGAACGGCCGTAGAATCCGGAGCGAATATTCTCAATAATGAGACAGAACAGGGCTGTAGTCTATACTACGTGACAGGGCTGTAGTGTAGTCTATGGAGGTGTAGTCTATACTGCATGGACAGGGCTGTAGTCTATACTGCATGACAGGGCTGTAGTCTATACTACGTAGCAGAGCTGTTGTAGTCTATACTTCAATTCACAACATTATGCTCTGGCGTCAACCAGAGAAATACAGACACCAGTGGTGTTGATAAAGAAATCGGAGCGGTAACGTATAACATCACAGTGAGATGATGGGACTCGGTTGTGTGGTCTCAGTCTTCCCAACAAGAACACAGCACGCTCAACCCTGGGTAGGAGCCGGTCGGGTCTAAAACTTCAACATTATTGCGGTTTTGGACTGAAGGGAGTTTAAACCCACGACCTCCTAACCACTCCGCCACGTTGACTGGTTCCTTCTTCTATATTGCCACTGCAATTGCTCTCTGCCAGCCATCAAGGATGTGTTTTTTTGTCCAGGTGATTTGGAACAAGATGATAAGTCACTTGACACCGATTTCTCTGCAGACTGCCACAGCTTCAGTTGTGAGGCCGTCCACAATTTCCACCTTGTTCTATGTGCTAGTCTTCGGTGTTTTGCTGATTTTGTTTACCTGAATGTTTCGTGTGTGTATGTTGTCGGTATTTTGGGGTGGACACGTCAACACAAAGAGGAAAAGTAACAATTGCACAGAGTTTTCTAGTGTTAATGATTGTGCTTCTTTCCTAAATGCTTAAAATAACATAAATTGAGGCAGGTTTTCAGACTGAAGACGTGGATTCAACAATAAAGTAAACTGAAGGTCATGATAGTCATATTTTGCATAGGTGATAGACAGTCGCAAGACTTATGTTTAGCCTTGTTCATGTTTGTTAACATCTAAAAAAGTATCAGGTCACAACTGTTAGTAGATCGAAGATAAGATACAGGTAAACTTCTATCAGTTACAATAGAATTTGCCGTGCATGTTAATAAAATTACTTGGAATAAAGTACAGCACCAGCAATTACACGTACGATGACTTTTCCCAATCTCCCGAAATACCATGACGTGTGAATTCTTTACCAGGTAGGGGGGTACCTATAAACGGAAATAAGTGGCGCTTATTGGCTTAAGCATAGCATTTCATATGAATAAAAGTGTTACTGAGACGTGAAATCGTGTTAAAAGCTATATTGTCAATGTAAAAGGTTTACTTTATCACGAAAAACACCACCGTAAGTCCGAAGTCAACTAGATTTTCAAACCAAACTACATACCCAACAAATTCCAGATACTGTATTTTTTCTTCGCACTTTTAAAAATGAACGTTGTGCACGCTTTCCATAAAGAGTCCTTTGTACCTTGACTCTTATCTTTAATTAAAAGTGTTGTAATATGTGTTTCCATCTTTTGCATCACATGAAAGGTGGTACAGTGTAACATTCCACCGTCTACAGACCAGACAGTGACATTGCCATGACAGCTTCATGGCTATGGTGCCACGCTCGGGTTTTTCCATGACCTGGTATGCGCACAAGCTTTTTGTTTGTGTCTGCTTTTTCTTTGGCCTAACCCATTCTTCTTCGTTTAAATCTTTCCTTTTCTTTTCTTGAGTATGCCCTATACAAAGCCGGTACGCCAAATGATCAGAATGTAGGATACTTCACTACAGGACCCAAGTCCAGTTCTAAGTTTGAGGACACGAATGGCAGTGAATGGTTACTATTTTTGATTCTTATGATACAGAATTCAAGATCTCTCTCTCTCTCTCTCTCTCTCTCTCTCTCTCTCTCTCTCTCTCTCTCTCTCTCTCTCTCTCTCTCTCTCTCTGTATGTGCTCCTGTTTTGCGCAGACGGCGACAGCTAACTTAATCCCGACAAAGTGTACTCACCTTCACGCACCCAAGTTTAATACCCAGTTACTGTTAACCGTAGCTGGTCAAACCAGCCTGCTCATTTTAATCTGCATTTATCAAAACGTAATGCCAAGAGGATAGTGTGTGTGTATGTGTGTGTGTGTGTGTGTGTGTGTGTGTGTGTGTGTGTGTGTGTGTGTGTGTGTGTGTGTGTTGTGTGTGTGTGTGCGCGCGCGCGCGCGCTCGCGCAGATTAGGTGTTACATGGGTAGGGTGGAAGGTAATATCGGAAGGACCTACTTGTTCGAGTAGGGTCATGCAGTATGTGATCTTTTCATTCTTTGCCCTACATTTGAAGTTGGTGCTTGGACTAAAGCGACGATTCATTCACACAGTTTCAGCACTAACTGCGCATTCATTTTATTTATATGTACAGATTCTAGCGCACAGCACGATATCTTCTTATAATATTCCCCTCCCCCTTCCAAGAAAAAACAAACAAACAAATAGGCTGCTTGTTTTTTATTGCTGCATGCGTGCGCATTGTTAAGGAAAATCATGGGGTCTGAGATTTCTCAGTCAGCTGCCCTTCTCTCCATTTATTCACTGCGTACTAAAGAGCGCGTGTGCTCAGTTTAAAGTAAGGCGTTAACATTTTGGGTGTGTGCATAGTCTCGTGCAACACTTGTTCCATGCTGAATTGCCATTGGGTAAAACATAAAAGGAAGTTAAAAGTTGGGTTTTTGATACAAAATATAATTTTACAGAGATTTCTTATCGAAAGAAAAATTATGCAGACAGGCATCATGAGCATGGCATTAAGTGTTGGAAGCTTGTAGTCTGGAAATGTGTCCTGACCCTTACTGGGGTCTTCATTTGTTACCTAAAAAGTCAAGCCATGTTGACATTCTGCCACTCTTTAATGCAATTTGGTTCTTGAAAACAAACAAACAAACAAACAAACAAACAATAACAACAAACAAACAAACAACAAACAAACCCTCCCCCAGAATGCAAATTTTGTCTCTCAATGAATCACATTTAAAAATATTCATCTAGTACTTCGTTCATCCAATAACCAGTATTTTTTCCAAAGGTAATACGTTTAGTTAGTCTGCTCTATGGTTTTGTCTTCAGATTTCTTTAAAAAGAATGTGTGGTAGAACAACACTGTCACCAGCTTCATCTATTTTTGGGATGAGCTAAAGTTAATCGTGGAGAGGGTGATAGTCAATAGTCAAATGAATGTGTGACCAAAATGTGCATCATTGCGTGAACATGTCTCTCCATTTACGTACGTGTAAATGGGTATCGTTTCCTCCTTAGTAATGGGGAAGTGAACCAAAGAGGGAATAGGGATCGGCACTGCAATCATAATGCTAGGCCCCAAAAAGTTGACGCTCTGACTACCTCACTCCCGTATAACTTTGGTTATACCAAACCCCTGTCGTTAATTTTGAGGACAACTGGCTGGCATGTAGAATCTTTATCATATATACCTTCTAGCTATTTACAAAGTATGTGGTGTGGCTTCGCGAATATGTCTATTGGACTGTTGTTGTTGTTTTTTGTTTAAAGCCCAACCGAATGCGTAGAGCCATATCAGGGCTATAACCGTTTCAAAACATACACAATACTTCAATATAACACTGATGCACTTTCTCCCTGGTGTTAACGGATAGGCATTTGTCGGTAAGAACGCTTTTTACTTTCATGAATGCTGTTTTTGCTTGGCTGATTATGCTGGCTGTTTGTAATGTGCATCTGCCGTCTGGAGAGATGACTGTTCCCAGTTATTTAAACTCATCAACCTGTCTCAGTGCTGTGCCATTAGACGGTTTTTGCATGTGGAGATTTCTTGTTCTTTTGCCGATTATTATGACTTAAGTCTTTATTTAGCACCAGTCCTTTATTTCTGCGTTCTATTTCTAGTAAATTCACGACATTTTTGTAGGTCTTTTTCATTTTCTGCAATTGGAATGGTGTCATCTGCATAACGAAGAATGTTTATCAATTTTCCTGCAACCCTTATCCTAGGGCATTCTTCTAGGTTTCTCATGATGGTTTCGCTGTAAAGTGAAATCAAGTCTGGTGACAGAAAACAGCTCTGCTTAAGCCCCCTTTCGATATTTTGGAAAGAGCTTATATCCTTTTCTACTCTCATTGCTGCTGTTTGTTCCCGATATTTATTCCTTATTATTCTTAGATCTGTTCCATCAACATTGAGCCTTTCCGGTTGGTTGATCAGTAATTCGAGTCTTACCCGATCAAAGGCTTAAGCATAATCAACAAAACATAAATATAAATCCTTATTCGACTCAACTGATCTTTCCATAAGAGTTCTTAGGATGTATATGGCCTTAAATATCCCTTTCCATTCAACAAATCCACATTGTCTTTCTGCTATTTCTCTTTTGCTTCGGTTCCTTGTTCTCATCATGAGTAGTTAATATTAATAGAATCTTTGTCACACGACTCATCAAGTTGATTGTACGATGGAGCTTGCATTATAGAGCCTCTGCTTTCTTTGGAAGTGCAATGAAAATTGATTTTAACATATCTTTATGTATTTTTCCGGTGTCATAAATTTCATCCAAGGGGATTGTAACTTTTTGAATACCGAATTCATTTAGAGCCTCAATCATTTCTATGGTAATGCTGTCTAATAGAGCATAAGTGAAAAAATTGTTTTTATTCCGTATTAAATGTTGACACACAAAAAGGCGCATTCTTCACAAAACATATCTTCTTATTTGCCCAGTTGTCATAGAAGTAGACTCTGTTGTCTTGTTGTATACTGTCGTTGTAATATAGTTGCTTTGGTTGGAATTCTTCAGGAGTTTTAGATTGTATATTTTCTTTCTTAATTGCTTAGAAGTCTCTAGATCACTTTTCCGAAATATACTTGCCTTGGAAAGATGGTGCACTGGGAGACTGCGGCCAATGTGTTATAACAAGGCAACTCTGCCATATAAAGCTCCCTTTTTAAAATTTTTTTATTAGTGGTTTGAGTTTTGCAGTCTTTTTATCCAAATAAATTTTAATGTATTGATATATTTCTCTAAATCAGGTATTCCAGTGCCCCTTACTCAGCTCGTTTAATTCTAGTTTCTTAGTAACTTGGATTTTTCTTTTTTGTTTCAGACAAATGCAGGTACTGATTTTTGCACCGTGTCTATCAGGATGTATGGCGGGTTTGTTGTAGTGTCCACAGAAGAATAATTTTGGACAGTGTGAATGATTTTGAGACTGCTGCTTTTCCATTGGATGTAATTTCTCTGTTGATCCATGCTTGATATAGCGCTTTCATTTCCGTAGGCCTTCTTGAAAATTGATTATTTCATAGAATTTTAGACCATTAGTGAACCACATTCCATGTGCAGAGGTGGCATACATACCAATGATGAATTCTGTTTGCTACCACGCCGTATAGCACTGGGTTTTCCAGCGTTTAGGAGAAGCTCAGAAGTTTTTTTCCAAATCTGTGACTTGCTTTGATTGTTTCTTCAAATGATCCTTGTCGCCTTTTAATTTAAGTTCAGTGTTACAAACATACCGAGAAATTTTGTGTTCAGTCTCATTTATTGTTATACCTTTAATGTTTTTGTTTTGCCAGATCATTATAGCCATGATTTCTAAGCAAAAAACGAAAAGAAATTGAGGTACTGGATCACCTTATCCGCATCCACTTTGAACGAGAAACCATCTAGTTACCTGAATTCGTTTATACAATACCCTAATCCACCAACAAAACTCATCCAAATCCGAAAGCTTTGAGTATTTTCAAACATAAAATCCCAGTCTACCAGATCCAGTGCATTTTCAAAATGTAGGTACAATACGAGCCCCAGGAAGATTTCTGTCGTTAAGAAAGCTGATCGTGCTATAAATCTAGCAAAAAAATATTATCACCTAAGAATCTATCTGCGTTTATCAAAAAAAGTTAAACCAAATTTAAGTCTGCCCACAATATAAGTGGAGGTATGAGCTTATCTTGTGTACATATTTAATATGTTCCGCAGTTTTTGATCAGGTCTCTCAGACATTATCAATCCTTTCTTTTGCGTCGACAAAAGCTCACCTTTTTCGAAACTATCATTTAGTGATCTTGCAATAAATGTACCTAACTGTGGACAATGGAACTTGAAAAATTCTGACATAAAGCCATCTGTCTCAGGACCTTTGTTGTTTCTTTTGTATTTTAAGGCATGGCTTGCTTCTTCTAAAAAGATTTCACCTTGAAGTGAATTTTTTCTGTTCAGATATCAGTATGAGTACGCCATTTTTCGAACAGTTTCACACGTTTCACATCATTTGACTGTTCTTAACATATGAATTCTCATAAAAGTGACATGGCTCCCGATAGTTTTCCTCAAATATGACACCAGAACCGCACTGTTGTCTGACATCTGTTGATGGAACGCCTGGATCCTTTGAAGGTAGAGATAGAAGTGATATAAAGACATGGTAACAATATTAACCAAACATACTCCTGCCTACTTGTTGAGTTGCTCAGCTGAAAAGACGGAGTCCGACTATTGCGTTGACCATAAAGGCCGAACAGTGAATGTAAGTAACAGAGAAACTGATGAAAGGGTGGTCATGGACGGCTGATGGAGGACTGTCCAGAAGACTGTCAGTATATTGGACATTTCCATCATTACGGCTCTTATGATTACAGATAAAGTCTTGGTCGTGAGAACAGTGTCTGCCAGATCGGTACAGTAACTTGCTGACCCTCTCAACAGAATCGCATCAGTGTGAGCAAGCGCATTATCTTAATCTTATTATGAGACAGGCTTGGAAATTAACTCGACATATTTGTCACTGTTGATGAAAAGTGTGTTTGATACTTCATGCCAGATTTCAGAGACCATACACTAAGCACAGAAAATCATGGCAATATTTTTCTGTGAGACATTGAAAATATTTATTGTTGTAGAACGCTTTTTTTCCTTTGTCTGATCATGATTGTTCTTGGGAAAGTCCGATGGTGGTTTCCCGTTGCCTTCCATCGGTATTTGTTTCAGAAATAGCCAGCAGAATCGGCCAAGCCAAATCAGCATTCAAGAAGATGAAAAGCATTCTTACCAACAAATGCCTATCAATTAACATCAGGAAGAAAGTTCTTGAGTACTGTTATATGGTTGTGAGGAGTGGACAGTCAACAAGCAAAGCGAGAAGAAAATTGAGGCAGCCGAGATGTGGTTTCTAAGAAGAATGTTGAGAGTTCCATGGACAGCAAAGAAAACAAACGAGACAGTCTTGATGGAGGCAGACACAAGAAGATCATTCATAAGGAAGATTAGGAAAAGACAGGCAACATTTATAGGCCATTTTATGAGGAAAGGGGAATTGGAGCACCTTGTCACAACAGGAAATCTGGAGGGAAAGAGAGCACCAAGTAGACCCAGGGAGAAGATATTGGAGGGACTTGCAGAGTGGCTGAAGACAAAGGGGGTGGAAGAGGTGCTTGGGGCAACAAGAGATAGAAACAGATGGAAGGCCATGATCGCCAACGTCATGTGGCAAGGCACCTGATGATGACGATGAGAACGCTTTTAAGAAAAGATGGAGAATTGTAATCGGCAAATACGATGCAAACTCTCCGAGGCAATGTCCAGGTTAAATGCCGTGGAAAATTGGCTCTTTCATCAGAACAATGCCCAAAACACACATCCATTATTCCTACAACAGCTACTCATTAATTCAATCTACACACTTTTGATCACCTGGTTTCTTTATCGGATCTGGCACTATCGAGTTATCGTCTGTCCACAAGTCTGAAAGAAAAATCTTGATTATTTAAAGTCAAGTTTTGCTGGATAATGATATAACGATTTCTGTTGAATAATTGTTCAGACACGATTTCTCACCCTAGGCATGATTTACATCGATGACCTAGGTCACATCACGGAGCTCATGAAGTCAAAATCACTGAATTACTCATTTCTCAGTGACCAAAAGAGCAATATCAATAAAATCTAAGACACGAATAGATCTTGCCATTACCAATAACCTGTAATAGTTATATTGACGTCCGTCAAAGGTCAAGGTTACGAAAAAAGAAAATCTCGTTTTTCTTTTATTTCATTTAGTTGTTTTGATTTATATGTATATATAAAAAATAATAAATGGCTTATTTTTAGAATAGATTTCATAGCACACTGTAAAAAGCTGAGTTAAACTAGACATAAAGGGAATACACTTAGGGGGAAATTCTTCACGGGAATGCATTTTAATGGCTGCCCTCACCGAAAATGAGGTAAAGACAAAACCGACAAAACCCCGCTACTGAATATAACTCCACAGTCTGCTCACATTTTGTCTAATACCCTAGAAACAGAGACGGAGAGAGAGAGGAGAGAGAGAGAGAGAGAGAGAGAGAGAGAGAGAGAGAGAGACAGAGACAGAGAGAGACAGAGACAGAGACAGAGAGAGATAGAGAGAGAGACAGAGAGACAGACAGACAGAGACAGAGACAGAGATAGAGAGAGACAGAGACAAAGAGCTGGGGTGTGTGAAATTATGCCGGTTGAGAAAATATGTCATCCATGCTTTTTTGTGTTGCACAATTTGGTATCCGTGCAGTGGTGAGAAATCATGTCGTAAGCGCAGCAATTTCGACACGATTTCCCACATGAGATACATAATCGTGTCCGTTGAGAAATCGTGACGTACTCGTAACAATTTATATGACTCTTAAGTTAAGTGCAAGAGGTCTATTTTCTACAGAGACAATTCGACTGTGTAGAACCGCTGGAGCAAGTCTATGACAGCGAGGAGATACAGTATTAAGCTATGTTCAAAAACAGAAGATTAAACAATAGCTTCGTACTTAGGCAACTAATTTAATGCAGGCCTCGTGGTTGTGTCGTAAACAACAGGCACTCGTAACTGGTCAAATCAATGCAACTGTCAATAGTAGCATGACTGATGATAGCTTCTATGCCACATAGCATATTTCTGTTGTTGCTGCCAGTGTTGTTGTCATTGGTGGTGGCGGTGATAGGGGTGGCGGTGGTGTGGAGGATCACCATTGTTTTTACTGTGGTGTTTGTTATTATTTCCCCAACTGTCAATTTTTCATCACTGCTGTTATTGTCATGGCCTAATGGTTGACTGTACAACTATCAGTTAAACCCCTATGTACTGCAGATCCTGAGATCAGTGCCGCTGCTTGATATTTGACATCAACTTTATTTGATAGAGGCTTTGAGACACATTAATCATATATTGGCATCTCGTCATCATCATTATGTCTGAAGGCGAACGAGGAATTGTGATCATCAACGTCATTATCGTCATTTTCTTCGTTGGCAGCGAATAATGATAATTAAGTAGGAAAGGAGTACAGTTAGTTTACAGTTCCCAAGGTATCGGTAGTTTCAGCGCTGATATGGCTGTATTGGTTGACTGGCTATAAACAATATGAACTTGAACTTGAGGTATGACAGGAATCTATTTGTCTCTCACCCAGTTTTCTATGGATGTATGTACGTACGTACGTACGTATGTATGTATGTACATATGTATGTATATACATGTATGTATGTATGTATGTATGTATGTATGTATGTATGTATGTATGTATGTATGTATGTGTGTATGTATGTATGTATGTATGTATGTATTGTATGTATGGATGGATGGATGGATTCATGCATGCATGCATGCATGTATGTATGTATGTATGTATGTAGTATGTATGTATGTATGTATGTAAGTATGTATGTATGTATATATGTATGTATCTCTATATGTATGTATGTATGTGTGTATGTATTATGCATGTATGAATTGTATAGTAGGTGTATGTATTGTATTGCAGTGATATGTGTTTTTTGACAATGGATTTACCATGTAAAATTCTTGGGGAGATGTATGTGTGTAGGCCAGTGTGCGCGCGCGCGCTGTGTGTGTATGTGCATGCTTATGTGTGTGTTTGTGCGTGTGTGTACGTGCGTGCGCGTGTGTGTGTGTGTTCTTGTGTGCTTTTTGTCTCTCTTTCATGTACCGACCCCCTCATTTTTCATCGTTCAGTTATGCAAAAATGATAATTCAGATCACGATCTACCAAAGAACTCATAACACACGGTGTATTCACACACTCATAGACACGCCTACAGGCACCCACACTCATACTCTCTCTTTCTCTCTCATACACACACACTCACCCACACACACACACACACACACACACACACACACACACACACACACACACACACACACACACACACACACACACACACACACACACCACACACACACACTTTCTCTCTGCTGGCCTACTAGTTTCACAGAGCGACAGGTCTGAAAACGTTCAGGGTCCAATTACCGCTCGGAAGAATACTGGAATTTCTGTCTGAGTAGAGGTTCGGATGATAGTCTTTCAGATGAGGTGACAAACCAACGTCATGTATGCAGCACACAATAAGTGCCAATAATACAAAACCATGACAGCAAGGGAAATGTATCAGGTGAAATTATTTAGACAAATCTACTAGAAAAAAGAAACAAAAACCACTAACACATGCAGACATAAAAATACAAGCCTTTATAAAAGTGGCCCTTCGGTGTGACTATGCGCTTTCCCAGCAGACAGCAGTCTTAATTTCACACGGGAGCTTCGTTGTGACAGAAAAACACGAAAAACAACAAGAAAACAAAGAAACAAACAAAGAAACAAAAAACCATGAAATAAAAGCAAGCATTACTTCTTTCTTATGCTCTTAATAGCCACACTTCCACCCCCCACCCCACACACACATCAATAAAACTCACGTACCTAGTCTGTGTTTTTGTTATATCCAGTCACTCTCTAATCACACCTTCTGTCCTCAAAGTGTTGATTGAAAAAGCAAACGTGTTAACATCAACGCTGATTCCCACTGGATAAAAAGAACCGA
>CM060314.1:79564828-79652328 GCA_030674185.1 Monoplex corrugatus
TTTGTATACTCAGAGAACACACAGATGCAGACAAAAGCACACACATACGTTCACACAGAATTTATTGTTTGTTGATCCTATATTTTGAATGAAAGATTGATATGTACACAGCAATTACTCTGCCACACCATATTTTCACTCAAGGATAAGTCACGAGAATGGTGTAACGATTGTGCAGACCTGAACAGATATGCCCGATACACAAGATGAAGATGAAACACAAACGTGTCAATATATATGTAAGCAGCAGGAAGAATACCAATATAGATGGTCTGTGCTTTGTTTCCTCTCTATGTGTAGGCAGCATGAGTCGTGAGGATGAGTTATAGTAGAGCTAGACTTAGCCCGTTAAATCTTCCGGGTACAATGTCTGGTGTGAATCTCCACGTAGAGCCATGCCTTCCTTCCATACAACAGTCCAACAACGCTGAATCATACAGCAGTCTGCTTCCTAATCGCGGAGGTCTCTCCTATAAAACAGACCGTTACCCCGGAAGGACAGCATCATGTAAAGGTCCAGAAGAGAGGTATGCGTTTGCTTAAAGATCTCATGGTCTTGGGTAGTTTTCACGGAAGACTAGTACCTCACTATTATTTCATTTTTGCTGCCTCTTTACATCTACTACATGTACCTCAACTAAGCCTTTACATGTACCTCAACTAAGCCTTTACGACTCTTCATTTGTTCATACCAGTAGGACAGAATGGAATGGATAAATTGTTTCCAAACGACTGCTGCATGAAAAATACAGGCGGCAGGGAAATATAGACAGTAGTGGGAACAATGACTCAGACAAGTTGCTGACTGGCCAATGGATGGTCAGTTCATTTGCCAGCGATCTACTCTCCATCAGGGATTACAAAATGATTGCAGCATGCCTCACGTATGTCAGTGCCGCAAATAAACGTATTGTGCAGGGCTCTGTGATCGGTAGTAAGCAAGAATTAGATTGGGTGGTTACAAGAGTGTCTGCACAGTGTCGAAATATGTATGTGTGTGGGCAGTTTTAAATAGTGTATTTGTTTTCCGAAAGAGGGGCTAAAGAACAGAAATGGTTATGTAGGGAGAACATAATATAACATAGGAAAAAACTTTCCTTTTGTCTCTTTCTTTGTCTGCCCTCCTCCTCCCTCATTCTCTACTTCTCTGCGAGAACTGAAGTAAGAGATAGAGTAGTGGACGGGAAGGAGAGAAGTATACGTGTTAGGGAAATGATACCATTACGCGCAGTAGTCCAATGGGTAAATGCTGGCCTTACAGTCAGAAGGTCCTGGGTTCAGTCCGACTAGACACCTCAGTCTGGTGGGTAAAGGAGGGAGATTTTTCTCATTTCTCGGGTCAGCATGTGTGTAGGACTGTCAGTGCCTTGACCATACAGAACGTCAAATATGCACGTTAAAGATCTTGTAAGTCATGTCAGTGACTGGCTTATGGAAACATGAAAACACTCAGCATGCACGGCCTCCAAAAAGGCAGACTGTGTAACGACATAGTGAACTGTAACAGCTTTCCTAGCACATTGAGTTCTCTATGCGCTACTAACAAGTCTGATTATGTGTAATGCGCTGTAATTCAAAGTGAGTTTGGAGACTAGCGATACACAAGAATGGTGTATGATAAGAACATTTCTTTCAGATTGGACCACCTTCAGAGATACTATTCTCTTTCATATATGCTGACCTTCAAAACACGGGGAATAATCTGAATGTTGTAGTTTGTTTTGTGGTACAACGTGTTTTTTAATAGACTGGAAACATCTAAGGCGGTTGATTAGTCTCTGTCTCTAATCTATGCAAACTATAAACAGTCTGTCACAAACACGATCTGGAGCTGCTACCTGTTTGAGTATTTTTATTTTAAGTTTATCGCCTCATTTATGCATTCGAGCTTTCCCAAGACAGAACCATTACACTCATGAGTTTACTGCACCCACATCTAACATGAAATAAACTCCCAAAAGTCATCAGGTTGTGCAGGCGTGAACAGATCTTGATAAAAAACACTTATGTTCTATATGAGTCATTTGGATGACTACCAAAATGATTACGTAAAATTGTTTTAATTGCAGATTGGGATTGAACTCGAGACCTGTGATGTTGATATCATCCAGTCCCCCCATACACACACACACACACACACGCACGCACGCACACATGCACGCACAAATTCTGTCGACATGCAACAAACACACCTCAAAATGAATTGTTCTTTTATCTGTCCACTTTTTCATCTTACTTCTAGTCTGTCTTAAGTTGTTGACTTACAGGCAAATATGTCCACAGATGAAAATAAAACCGGCTTATGGTTGCTTTTACCATATGAACAGTGTAAAAATTTAATTTTCTCCCCCAATTTCTTTCTTTTCAGTGTTCTTTTTCTTTTAGTGTTCAACTTTCCTTTGACAACTTGTGTTTGGAATTTGGGTCACGATAAAGAAACTGAAAACTTCAAAAGATTCCTGTCCGTTAAAGTCATAACTGTGAACCAAATATTTGGGGATTTTCATTAAAGGCTTGACGGACATCCGGAGAAGTGTGGTTTAGCGGTTCAGGTGGTTTTTGTTTTTTGAGGGTGGTGGTGGTGATCGATTTTTATTAATAGATGTTTGTTTATCAATCTGTCTGTCGTCTTGTTTTTTAAAATCTGTTTGCTTATTTGTGTCCCTTCTATGTCTCTGTTTCTGTCAATTTGTCTCTCTGTCTATTACTTTCTCTCTCATACACGTCACACGCACATACTCATACCCATGTAACCAGAGAACAGTTCATAAAGATTGACCAGAAATTTATCATACCGTGTTCAGGATTGCCTTGATGCTATTGCAAAGTATCACGATTGACAAATGACTCCCTAAGGGCAAGAAAGAAACTGTCAATGAATTATCAACCCCAAATTAACAAATAAGTGAAGAAATCCATCCATCCATCCATCCATCCATCCATCCATCCATCCATCCATCCATCCATCCATCCATCCATCCATCCATCCATCCCATCCATCCATCCATCCATCCACCCATCATACATACATGTACATACATACATACATGCATACATACATGCATACATGCATCACAATACATGCATACATACATACATGCATCATACATACATACATACATACATACAGACATACATACATACATACATATAAACATACATACATACATACATACATACATACATACATACATACATACATACAATAAAACTTGAAAAAGGTATTTTTCTCGAACGAAATAATGCCAAAAATCAGTTAATACCTTCCTTATTTCTCTTCCAATTTTGTCAACATGGTGGTTGTTGGGGACAATGTTGTGTTGTCCGTAATGCAGGTTAGCTCTGTTGACAGAGCTGTGAACCTGACATAGGATGTCCTGAGGTAAGTCTCAACCTGTAACATTAAAAACTACCCAGTTTGCGGCCCATCAGACTGGTGTTGCACACGTCTATTCTGTCCCCGACCGCATCTCCATTTCAAGATCCTGCCAGCTTACAGAATTTTGCAAATGCTCTAGACCTACCCACTATTGAAGAATTCACCAGGGCTGTAAGACACAATGGAAGAGCGGACAGTGACAGCAAGAACTGTCTCAGCAAGACCAGGAACACTATCTCGGGCAACAATTGCTCACGTTATATACGTAAGAGAGGGTGAACACCACCATTATGAAAAAACGATGAACATGGGTTGGGCACATCATCTAAAAACAGCAGAATAACAACGTCTGGGCTGCTCTTTACTGGAAGGGAAGACACAAGGGAGGAAAAGCCAGAAACACCTTGCGACTAACAGTAGAACTCAAGGCCTTGAAACACACCTTGAGTACCATACAGAGACTGGCTTAGAACAAACAGGTGTACAGGATCTGTATTGCTGCCATACAAAGCCAGTGGCATAATGGACAGTAAGTAAATACAAGGGTCTGCTGATAACTATTGTTTAATTTGGGTGGAGCGAATGTGGAACTGTCCGAGTGCGGTGAATCACTCTTGAACCAATTATAAATTCCAAACACTTCTTAGGGGGGATGAAGTGGAAGAACAGACAGGATCTTCTATTTTCCTGGAACAGGATCTCTATTTCTTACAGATTTTATTTCCTGTGGGGTGCAGCAACAAGCAGCTCAGTCATGCTGAAGTTTGTCTCGTCTAAGATATTTTGCTACTGATACATGGCTACACACCGACTTCCGGGAACAGTCCGGGGGACCGGGAAAGACTACATGACGCTGGAATAAAAAAAAAATGATGGGCTCTGTGTGCTGGCTCCCCATCCTATCTCAACTTGCCTCTAGTTCTATAAATGAAAGATGCTCCCAGGATTTACACAAAAGGAAAAAAATGATGAATCCATTGGCACAAACCCAATCACCATTGGAAACCCATAAACAGACCATGAGTATGAGACAAATGATGGAATTCCCGTGTGTCGGTGGAATATTTTTCTACCAAGCGCAGAATGAAGATCCGCAGGACGAAAATGGACTGTGCTAAGACTGATAAATTAATAGCAGCACGCTGTGCAAGCAGATGAGACGTCGGAAAACCATGGCCGTGAAACAAACCATAGTGCCAAGGGCAATCATGCTGATGGTTCAGACGAGGAATTTGTATAGACTCTAGATGCTAAACACCAGAAACTCGTCTTGCCACCTGCAAGTGCAAAAGAAGAAAAGGAGAGGCTGGACAAAAAATAGTCCACATACTAAATGCGTTGATAGAAAGGAGCACTCCAGAACACATAGAAAGGAGCATCCTGAAGTAAAAAGTAGCAACATCGAAGATACTGTATATGTAACCTGTATGGACGCCTATGGAGTAAATCAACCCAAAGTGAAAATACCTCCTCAGAAATCAGAATATCAGCGTCAGAAGGAGGATAGGAGGATATCCGGAGGGGAAAAGGGAATCTGAGGACATAAATGAAGGCAATTTCAGAATTTGGGAATCAAGAGCTAGAGAACCATGGATAGACCTGAAAAGAATAATTCGTGCCTTCAGTAAAGCAGAATCAGCAAGGAGGAGAAGGAGCAAAAAGAAGAAGAGCCAAGACTGTTTCTTCAGAGACCTCTTCCAGTTTGTCAGGAAGCTACTTAAGCGGCCCAAATCCGGGACACATAGTGAACAAAGAAGCTCTTGAACAGCATCTCAGAAAAACATATTCCGACCTCGCAGCGAGGTACCACTCGAAATCTAGCATCTGGTATGGTTTGCAATGCCTGGCAAGCTACCAACAGTAGATGAAGTAAAGACAGTTGTTGGGAAAGCCAATGCCAAGTTATCACTGGGCCTGACGGAGTACCCCACCTGTTGTATAAGGAATGTCCCACGGTCTTCAATGGCTCCACAAACTTATACGATCAGCACGGAGACTCCTGAAGATCAGCAAACACTGGATGATAGCCGATGGTGTATATAATCCAAAACAACAGCACATCAGCCAGTTCAGACCAATATCACCTCCGAACGTCAAAGGGAAAATTTCTGTCATGGCAGTAAGACTGACTAGGTTCTTTACAGAAAATGAGCATCTGGATTTGTCAGTCCAGAAAAGAGGCATCCAAGGAATTTTTGGCTGTGCAGAGCATGCCACGGTGATTTGGGAAACAATCCAAAAAACTAAAACAGAGAAGAAGGACCTCGATGTGGTGTGCTCAATCTGGCAAATGCGTGTGGATCAGTCCGGCTCAAGATGATTCAACTGATGTCAATAATTATCAGTACTCAATTCACAGAACTCAGTAGTGTCGCTGTTTCAATCGTCAAGGTGTCCATGACATTGTTTTGAACAAGATGATTTTCATTGATCAATTTTTTTTTGGTAAGAATTTGCCAGGGAATAGTATTATACGTATAACAATGTCAGTAACTTTTATACGTTGAACGAGCACAGAAATATAGTTGTAGAGATACTGCATGGATTATATTGGACACTGCCCCAGTATGGACGATATAGTTAATGGAATTTCATCACAGAAAGAAAGCTTTGATATTGGTTTCTTTTCATCCTTGAAATTTTACTGTATACATCATCATCATCATCATCATCATGTGCCCTGCCACATGGCGCTGGGGATCATGGCCCTCCATACGAATGTATCCCTTGTCGCTGCAAGTACATCTCCCACCCTTTCCGTCCTCAGCCACCCTGCTTTCAGTTTCAGTTTCAGATTCTCAAGATGACGTCTCCGCACTCGGAACGAAATCGATATGCACTAACGTCACAGGTGCTACGTGTATGGTGACCGTGGCAATGCCTTAAACCTGCACATAAACCCATGAGCTAGCCAGGTCCTGAGGCCCTACCTAGGCTATGTTTTACCTAGTCTATATTTTATATTGGTATTTTATCAGCCTACCACTGGAATAGTCTTGGTTACACGTAAATGACATGTGTATGTGTACCTTACCTTCAAAAAAGGAACACACACTCACACACACACACACACACACACACACACACACACACACACCACACACACACACACACACACACACAACACACACACACAAACACACACACACACACACACACACACACATTTATATATATATATATATATATATATTTTAATATATATATATAAAGTGCATGCGAAACATGGACCATAACAGCAGACATTGAAAGAAGGATACAGGCAATGGAGATGAGATGCTTCCGCAAACTCCTTGGTATCTCGTACAAAGATCATATAACCAATAAGGAAGTGAAAACCCGAATCGAAAACGCCATCGGGCCGTATGAAGACCTCCTGACCTCAGTGAAAAGACGCAAACTGAGGTGGTACGGGCACGTCACACGATCATCTGGACTGGCCAAGACCGTCTTGCAGGGAACAGTTCAGGGAGGGAGACGAAGAGGCAGACAGAGAAAAAGATGGGAAGACAATATCAGAGAGTGGACTGGCCTTGAATGGAATATCATTCTGCGGAAAGCTGAGGACCGTGAGGAGTGGAGGAAGTTGGTTGCAAAATCTTCAGTGGTGCCCCAACGGTCAACCAGACTACGGGACTGATGATGATGATGATATATAAAGTAAATAGATAAATAATTATAGGTCTGATTCACAACACAACTAGCTATTCTGTATAAACTCGTCTCACAGAAAATGCCCAAATGTCGACCGTCTATCAACTAGGTGAAGCCAATATTTTCTTAATCACAGATAAGTAAGTAAGTAAGTAAGTAAGTAAGTAAGTAAGTAGGTAAGCAAGCAAGCAAGTGAGTGAGTGAGTAAGTCAATAAGAAGTAAGTAAGTAGGTGAATAAATAAATACAAAATAAAGGAATATGTAGTTAAATAACAAAGTACAGTAAATACATGTATATAATCAACATGCCCGCACACAGATATATACACATACATCCATGCATACACGCCCATATCGATACAGCATGATGGCAGACAACAACAGCAACAACAGCAACAACACAACAGCAAAGAAGAGATAACCATATGCTGCATGTCCGTCCAATATTTTCTTCCTGGGTGTACCTGGTGTTCTGTTTCTCTGCAGCTTTCCTGTTATGACCAGGTGCTCTGATTTGTCTTTCCTCGTAAAATGTCGTATAAATGTTGCTTGTCTTTTTCTAATCTACTTTATTAATGATCTTGTGTTTTCCGCCTTCAAGACTTTCTCGTTTGTTTTCTTTGTTTTCAACAGAACTCTCAACATTCTTCTAAGAAACCACAATTCAGTTGCCTCAATCTTGGTCTGACTTTGCGTGTTGACTTTCCACGCCTCACAACCATACAACAGTATCGGTTCTACACAAGGCACATTAATTCTCTTCCTGATGCTAATTGATAGGCTGTTGGTAAGAACACAGGCATTTGTTGGTAAGAACGCTTTTCATCTTCTTGAATGTTGTTTTAGCTTGGCAGATTCTGCTGGCTATTTCTGATCTGCCGTCTGGTGGGATGACCGTTCCCAGATTTTTAAATTTATCAACCTGTGCCATTTGCTGTTATTTTGCATGAAGGATTTCTTGTTTTTTTTCTGATTACCATGACTTCCGTCTTCATGCTATTTAGCTCCAGTCCCTCCCCCCTCCCCATTTTTTCTTTCTATTTCTATTAGATTCACAAGGTTTCGTTGGTCTTTTTTCATTTTCTGCAATCAGCACGGTGTTATCTGTGTAACGAATGTTGTTTATCATTTTTCCTCCAACCTTTATCCAAGGGCATTCTTCTAGGTTTCTCATGATGGTTTCGCTGTAAAGTGAAAACAAATCTGGTGACAGAACACAACCTTGCCGTACCTCTCTTTTGATATTTTGGAAAGAGCTTCTATCGTTTTCTATTCTCATTGTTGCTATTTGTTCCCACTACATCTTTCTAATTATTCTTATATCTTTTCCATCAATATTGAGTCTTTCTAGTTGGTTGATTTATTCTTCGTGTCTTACCCGGTCGAAAGCCTTGGTATAATCAACAAAGCATAAATATAAATCCTTTTTCAACTCGACTGACCTCTCTATGATAGTTCTAGGATGTATATGGCATTAATAGTTACTTTCACTTCGACAAATCCACACCGTTCTTCTGCTATTTCTCTTTTGATTCTGTTCCTTGTCCACATCATGATTATTCTTAATAGGATTTTTGTTATATGACTCATCAAGTTGATCAAGCTAAAACATAAATCGAAAAATATATCATTTTCAGCATCAGGACAATCACTTGATGTTACTATGTTTTACGTCTCATTACAGAAAAAAAGAAGATTCTTGAAATACAGTAATTTCCTGTGCTATCAAATGTCAGAGAAACGTGAAAAAATTACAAAGGATTTTGTGGATAAACATAACGACTTGTTTACATTCAGACGTAGATGATTGTAACAGAAACAGAACCAGACAGACAGACAGACAGACAGACAGACGGACAGACAGACAGACAGACAGATACAGGCACACACACAAATACAAGTATATCAGCATACAAAGAGATCCTTGTCATCCTCATCTGACCTATTTGAAAACAGGTGACTGATAAAGCTCATGAGCCAATTTTGTATTTTACAAAGCGTGAATAACGATTGACTACATGAGTGAAGAGAACGGAAGGACGTGTACCAATACGACTGGTCTAAATCGTGTTTCTTCTATACCACTGGGTAGCGCGGATGAGTCATCGCAAGCCTAAACCCAGTGCCCAAAGTATTTCATGTTCAATATCTGGTGTGTATCTTCCAAAATGCAAGTCATTAACTTCTACAGCCCTATGCTTTCTGATCCCAGGAATTTACCCACAAGACCCACAAGACCGGGATGTTGTCTCTCAACGACAGTATCGCATAGTAGTCCAGAAGTTCGATGTGTTTTTGAAAGAGTGCCATTGGCATAAAGATCTCTGCAGTTTTCGTGAAAGCTGGAAAGTCATTATCCAAAGCTGTGCATCGGCTATCATCCATGTGAGTTTGATGCAGGCAGAATGTCTCCAAAGACTGCGACATAAATTATCATGGCGGTGGGAGAGTGGCAGGGTGGACGCAGAGAACAGTGGGAATGCAACTTAAAGAAAGCCACTGCTTAGAACAGTGGACAGCCATTTCATTGGCTGATGACTCATTGTCCATTGAGGGATAAAGAAAGATTACAGCATCCTTTCATATTGTGCAGGAGCATCCAAGATTATAAAAAATTGAGAATATTGCAGTTGGTCTCAATGTTCGTTTACGATCAATAGTCACCTTTTAGAAATCAGCCTTGTTGTCAATTTTACACATCGATTTGTGAAAATACTATTATCATAAATGGAAGTGGTATAATTAACAATGTTTACCTATGAAAGTGGACCTTCCAACATGATTTTGCCAGGGACAACTACGTTGCCAAGTTTCTTTATCGTGCGCTAAGTATCACTCTAAAACATTGCTAACAATTTATAAGTCTGTCACCTGAGGATCATTCGACATTCTTCAATTAATCTGTCAAATTTACAAGCCTTATTTTAAAAGTACTAATGTCAAAATGAAGGTGGTGTATTTGACAGCATAAATCTTTCTTATCCTCTGTCCCCCCCCCTTCTCTCTCTCTCTTTCTCTCTCTCTCTCTCTCTCTCCATAGCATCATTCTTGTATGACGTCATGCCATTATGAAAATGCTGTCCCAGTTCCGGTAGCTCTTCATGCTCTGACATCATGGCCGAGTGATCACTCGTTAGTAAAGGAAGCTGGATCAGAACAGGCAACATGATGAGGCAGCAGCGCAAGATCTCCTCTGGTACATGTAGGCGATCCCATAGCAGCTCAATATTCTTGGCGGCTGCACTTTCTCGCACTGCTACTTTGGTTCGGTAGGGTGTAGCGAATTCGAAATGGGAAGAGAGAAAGCAGTGCCATTGAGGCAACATGGGGAATGTAAATAGAAAAAGGGGAGGGGCAAGAAAAAGCAATGCTGAATTTGCAACAACAACAACAACAACAACAACAACACAACAACAACAACAACAACAACAACAACACAACACCCACACAAGCAAAAACATACCAAAGGAACGGAAAAACAAACAAACGTACAAAGAAAGAAGCATACAAACAAGCATACAAACAATCAAACAAATTTTCTTTAACCTTGTGTAAGAATTTGAGCCAGCGATAGAATAAAGAATGGAGGATGGGAGATTACACTGAATCTGAAGAAGTCTGGCCATTTTACAAGTCAGATCCCTCCACAACATGCAGTGCAAATCAAACAAACCAAGATTATTTTCTGATAAAACTTGTGATTGAAAAGATCGAAAACATTTGGAGGGTATAATCAGTCATTTCTGGATCTCATCTAAGCGTGCGCATCGTCAGTAGATAGTTCTTCCCTATTCATGTATTGTTTTGTTGATTATCAGCTTTTAGAATTGTTTTTCCAAGACGGACTCATCACTTAGATTTTTCAACGAATGATCTTCAAGATTCCCACAGGCTGTTCATAAATGTATGCGTGGTATTGAGAATATGGATTACTGCATTGAATCCACATCTACCGCTCGCCTGACATCACCATAACGGCGATGCCAGCACATTGAGACAGACTCCAAGACGTCAATGTTTACGTTGCAGACAGAGGTTAAATACTAGATCTCAGATTTTGAGTCTGTGGGTTAAACAAATATGTTAGCTCTTTTGAAAGAGAACAAATTAACCTATGGAAATTGGATGAACTTAACTAAAGACTTACCAAGTTATGTTTTGTTTGATGTCTGGGTATACAAACAGAAATTTTGCACCTCTCTCTACAGGCGCATTATAAGAATTCTCTAAACAAGCATGTCAAGTTGTCAAATCATTCTCTACATTTCTGAATACCACCTTCTTTCACAGGCATTCTACTATGTATTGACTCACAGGCTTAACAAAACAAAACATGTTACGCTATGTTTTCTAACCAGATAATAATAATAATGATAAAGATACTTTTAGTTTCCAACGGTAGAAGTTGTTAATTAAACGTCTTTTTATACTTGCCAGTGCTTGTATGCTCTGTGTTCTCATGTTTCCTATTCTAGCCACTGATTCCAAAGAAGTTAAGAACTGGCCACAATATTTATATATCAAAGGTAGAACCACAAGTATCCTTGGTCTCCCTCGTAGTTCTTTCTATGTCAGTATGCAACGTGAGTCAAGGGGATGAGTCATGGCAGAGCCAGACTTAGCACCCTAAGTCTCCCACGTATAATGTCTGGTGTAAATCTTCTAATCACGTGTGGCTTCCAAACAGCAGTCCGCCAACGCTGATTTCTGCAGCCGTCTGCTTCCTGATCCCGGGAGTCTCCCCAGCAAGACGGGACTGTCGCTCCATAAAGACAGCATCACGTAGGGGTCCAGAAACTCAACGTGTCTTTGAAAGAGTGGCGTGCATTGGCTTAAAGATCTTGGCAGTTTTTGTGAATAAGACCACATCCAAAGCTTTACCTCCGCTAACGTCTGTACAAGTTTCCAATTGTACTCAGTCTGCAGGATAGGATGGTGTGGGCGAATTTCCCCAAGGGCTGCAACATGAATGATAATGGCATCAGGAAAGTGGCAGGGTTAGTGTGGACGGTAGCAGAAATGGCACTTTAGCTAAAGCAGCTTATTGGACAATAGATGGTCAGTTCATTGGCCTATACATCACTCTCTCTCAGGGATTACAGAAAAATTACCGAGTCCCTCGTGTGACAGTGCCCCAGACAAAGTTAGTGTGAAGGAATGAATCATCAATCTTATGCAGTAATCAGATTAGATAGGTCACCAGAGCCGCTGTAGAATTCAATGAATATAAGTGGACTGTATTCGGTAGCCAACGTGTGTTGGCTAGAAGAATTTTCAACGAGAGGAGGGAAGAAAAAGAGTGGGAACTGATTAATTCATTGGCAAATAATCACAGCTATAACAATTGCCACGTTAGGGAATGTACAAACGTTAGTTAGATTTTGGAAATGAATAAATCTATAGATAAATAAATAAATAAATAAATAAACTGTACATTGCGTTTTTGAACTGGAACCAGGCTCAAATAAACGACCAAATGAAGAATGTAAATGCAAATGTACAGGAATTGTTTGCCCTTTCGATTGCAGTCATCTCGTTGTCATTCCAGTGTTAAAAGCCAATCTCTCTCTCTCTCTCTCTCTCTCTCTCTCTCTCTCTCTCTCTCTCTCTCTCTCTCTCTCTCTCTCTCTGCTTTCTCTCTGTCTTTGTGTGTGTGTGTGTGTGTGTGTGTGTGTGTGTGTGTGTGTGTGAGTGTGTGTGTGCGCGTGCGCGCGCCAAATAGAGCTTGAAGATTGTTGTGGGAGAAGAACAGGGAGAAAACATTAAACTGGGGAGTTTAACCATTCTGTTTTTTCAGCTTTACCTGCCACCGTACACGTTTAGCACAAACCGAAAAGACCGAGTTTATTTTGTGTTAAAACCTGAGTTTCCACAGACAGAAAACAACTAAAACATTTTGATCAGCTATTGTCCTCGCTGCACACGCTGTTGAAAAGTCTTTCACGGGCATCGTCAGCACTTTGCTGTGTAGACTGTCCCCAGAGTAGAATTTAAAACGCATTCTTATGAACAGCAGATCACCCATCTCCATTTCTGGATGTGGTATGCAATAAAATCCTTTTCTTTTAAATTCTCTCTGGTTTTCCCTGTCTTTTTTTTTCGCCCTGTGTCCTTTTCGGGCTTAGCAGTCCATCTACCTATTCTTGTTTAGCAGTCCATCCACCTATATTTTTCCCTTGACTGTCTCTCCATGCAGTCCTTGAGATGCCAGATGTATCGCTCTATTCTGATGTATAGTTAATGAAATTGTGGACATTGAAAGGACATATGCTGTTCATCGTGAAGTATCGTTTGGCAGTAAAGCTTTTAAAACTATGACAGAGTGAATTTATACAGTGAATACTAGGAGGGCGAATGGTAGTACGAATCTCTGGTTGAATCTACAGGGGAGTTTTCCGGCCTCATTGCAGGTTCTGACATGTACCAGAAGCATTGAAAGTATTGAAATCTGGTTTCGATTTAATGTAAAAGTTATCAATCAATCAGAATTGATCTGGGACCTCCAGCACGGTCCACGTAAATTGTCTTTAAGAATTTAGAGGTGTAAATATGTCAATTATCAATTTCACTTCGTTTGACAACAATAATACTAATATCACCCCAATCATAACCCTATCCAAACCTTAATCTTAATCTTCTTCCTCTTCATCAGCAGCACATTAAGGGAGAAAAGCGACCGTAAAGATAATGTTTCACGATGACGACTACAAATGAAGTCACTACGCACAACCAATCACAGTCAGGCAAGATTGTGTATGGGGTTCCGTTTAGCTGTATGTCAGTCCGTTGGTCATGATAAACAAAAAGACATTAGGTCAAATCTCACTTCTGTTGTTGTAATTAATCTCTTTTTACTGTATAAATGCCATGATCACTGCCAATGCTCTCATGATACTTATAAAGACTCTACCACCTAACTTCCCCAAATCCCCCCTTGTTGTCTTTTGAGCCTTGAATGTCGGCTGGTGTGTGTGTGCGTGTGTGTGTGTGTGTGTGTGTGTGTGTGTGTGTGTGTGTGTGTGTGTGTGTGTGTGTGTGTGTGTGTGTGGTGTGTGTGTGTGTGTGTGTGTTTGGTTGTGTCTGCGTGATACCTGTAAGCGCTTAGGGCTCTTGTTTTCATCAGATTAGGCGTTATATAAATGCTCTTTATTATTATTATTATTATAATGCTCGACCTTAATATTCTGATTCTTGTTGTCAAGCTCGTAAGGCTTGAACTGGAGTTGAAAGACAGAGAAACAGACCTATCAGCTATAACACCCCCTTTCACGATCTAAATGAGAAAATACTTGGACAAAGTACAGTTACACAAAGTTTATTACTGAACAAACGAGACAACATGACGCATCATTCGCACAGATCACATACGTAAATATAGCATTACTAGGGGTGGCACCCCAAAACCAATATTGCATACATTTTAAATCTTCATAATCCCTGAATTCACATAGAACGTCAGCAAACGCACACACTCTCAGAAGATAAATGCCGGCAATAAACACCCAAGTTAACCATGTACAGAAGTTCCGCTTGTTTCAGTCCCTTCAACACTTAGTTTCTCAAAGGATGACGATTTCGGTCCATAACGACGTTCCAATGTTAGGGTTTCCAATCTCTAATGAGTCTCTCGACGCTTGGCATGGCGAACAGGCGCCGAATGAAACAACCGCCGAACGACGCGAAGATGCTCGCTACAGCAGACGTGGAGTCCTGCGAAGGGCGGCGCCAAGGAAACGAGCTGAGTAGAACGTCTGGGCCGTAGGCTTGTGACGTGGAAGTACCGCCGACCTTGCCGTAATACGCAGTCGTAGAAGCCCCACTAGTCGCACCTTCCTCAGACGCTCGTAACGTTACCGGAGCTTGGACACGTGCACCTCATCGTAGAGCCAGGACCAACATGGACAGCAACGACGACTGGTGCAGGACATTGGTGATCTTCTCCCCTCACGCTGACGAAACTAAGAATACAACCTCCCCTACTGACCCATAGGTATTTAAACAGCTATGATTAGACATGGCAGCAAAACTTATTCACTTGTAAATATATTGACAAACCAAGCTACCAATACCCAACCTAGCCACCAAACCACACATCAACTACAGCAAAGGAGAGCAGACAACTATTCACTGCTGGTTACATGCCTGACAACGACACCTACACTCTAGACTTCCATATAACAATGTTGACAAAAATTGAATGACTGACCACTGCACCCACCGCATACCGACTGTAGCAGAGGAAAAACAGGCGCCCATTCACTCCTGGTTACATGCCAACAAAGACACAGCCATTCTAGATTTCATATAACAACGTTGACAAAATTTGAAATGACTGACCACTGTACCCACCGCATACCGACTGTAGCAGAGGAAAAACAGGCATTGATTCACTCCTGGTTACATGCCAACAAAGACACAGCCACTCAAGACTTTATATAAACAACATTGACACAATTTGAAATGACTGACCACTGCACCCACCGCATACCGACTGTTGCAGAGGAAAAAACAGGTGTTGATTCACTCCTGGTTACATGCCAACAAAGACACAGCTTTAGACTTCATATAACAACGTTGACAAAATTTGAAATGACAAACCACTGCACCCGCCACATACCGACTGTAGCAGAGGACAAACAGGTGTCGATTCACTCCTGGTCACATACCAACAAACATAGACCTCTACCCACTTCTAGGACATGAAATCCGTCTACAAGTGGTGCCTCTGAGCAGAAACTGGTCCTATCTGCCCAACTGCAAACCGTCTGTAGCAGAGGGGCACGGAACACCAACTGACTCATCTTTACAACACAAAATTCTTACATCTTTACAAACACAAACTCTTCTGACCAGAAACTGGCCAGACCCCACCCCCCTAACTGCAAACTGTCCGTAGCAGAGGGGGGCCCAACACCAACTGCCAACTCTTTTCCTATACAGCCAACACAACAAGTTCAGAACAACTGTTCAAAAAAACTACAGGGAAGAAAAACACGCACAAATCTATCCACACAGGTACCAGGTAATCCATGATTAAGCCGGCCAACACAAGTTGACAGAAAAACTGTTCACACAAACAGCACCAAAAACACACAAAATTTACACACACCAGACCCACTAAAACATATCTTAGGCCACAAACACGAGTTGACGAAGCTGTTCACAATCACCGTGCACAGCACGCAAAAATGATAATAATAATTAATGATTACAATATTTATATAGCGCAAAATCTTGATATAAATCAAATCTAAGCGCTGAACATACACATACGCACGCATGCACACAAACGCACACACACACATACACATGGCTATAAATGGGGAAAAAGAAGAAAAGCAATGGAAAATTATAGAAAACATTATATACAAATATAAATTAAAATGTGATTCCACACCGAGTGGAGACAGGCTGCAGTGTCAGGATTTTATGCAGAGGAAAAAAGGTGAGTTCTGAGAGCTGACTTGAAGGAGACAAAAGTAGGTTGCTGATGGACTGAGAGAGGAAGTTTGTTCCTGGAGAGTGGACCAGAAACACAGAAGGCTCGTGGACCATAGGTATTGAGCTTAGTGCATGGAAAGCGAAAAGTGAGAGGATTGCAGGCAGAGTGAAGGGTACGTGATGTAACATAGATCTCAAGTAAGCTTGACAGGTAATCGAGAGCTGCGTTATTGAGGCTTTTGTAGCAGATGGTGTCTAGTTTGTACTGTATGCGCTTTGATACAGGGAGCCAGTTAAGTTGTACCAGGAGAGGGGAGATATGGTCAGCTTTTTTCCTTTTGAGTACAAGGCGTACAGCATTGTTTCGAATGTGCTGTAGGATGTGAATGGTGGAGGCAGGAAGACCAGACAGGAGTGAATTGCAATAGTCAATGCGAGACATTATGAAGGAGAGAACGAGTTTTGCAGTTGTTTCAACAGAAAGATACTTCCTGATCAGGCTTATACGATGGAGGTGATAGTAGCAAGCTCTGGCTGTTTGAGAAACAAAGTTGTTCATGGAGAGGGTAGAGTCAAGGTAGACAGACACCAAGGTTCTTAGCTGAATCAGAAATTGGGACTGATGTGTTACATAATGGGAGAGAAAGAGGAGGCAGCTGAGAAAGTTTCTGATGGGTGCCAATGAAGATAGCTTCTGTCTTGTCGTCGTTAAACTGAAGTGTATTGTATGTCATCCAGTTCTTAATGTCCGAGTAACAGTCAGTGGTGCGAGCCAAGAGGCGCTGTACATTGTCAGGTGAGTTACTGTCTTGAAGTTGGGTGTCATCAGCATAGAAGTGGTGTTTTATGGAGTGGAAGTTGATGATGGTGGACAGGGGGGAAGTGTAAAGAGTGAAAAGAACAGGGCCAAGGACAGATCGTTGTGGAACACCACAGGTCAGGTATGCAGGTTGAGAGTAAATGCCATTGATGAGAACAGTTTGTTTTCTGTTTGATAGATATGAAGTGAACCAGAAGAGAGCAGTGTCAGAGATGCCAAAAGTATGATGGAGTCTAGAGAGGAGAATACCATGATCAGTGGTATCAAAGGCTGCGGACAGATCAAGGAGTGTGAGGAGAGAGACTTTGCCAGATTCAGTTGCAAGGAGGAGATTGTTAAGAATGTGTAGTAGGGCAGTTTCAGTGCTATGGCACTGACGATAGGCTGACTGGAAAGGATTGAGGAGATTGTTGACAGACAGGTGAGAGTTCAGCTGCTTGAGGACAACTTTTTCAATACACACACACACTGACCCAACCAAACACCCCTGTCCTCAAATGAGAAGAAAAGGGAGAGAAAAAAATGAACAAAACTGCCGTGACACTTGTGTCATGGCAAAGTACCATCCCACTAAATTGTACTTGATAAAATATCGGTAAGAAAAAAAACAAACATGTATTTTAAACCTAGTCCTTCCATGGGACCTGTTGCAAGCTGTTCGATACGGATGGCGTGCCATAACAGACCAGTGTACGCAATGAACGCGATGCCTTCACTGCATACTGAGTATTTATTACTTTTGTTGTCGTCTTTACCATACTCTATTTAAGTCTCACGTTTTTCATGTGATCAGTGTTTATTCAGTGGTTGTGGAAAAACAACAAATATTGTGTAATAGTTTTTTACAATTAGTTTTCTAACTGTAACTGTGGCTTTGGTGCTTATGTCTGTTAGGACCATGAAATGACTAGAAAGGTAACGTGAACATTATGAACAAAGGAACTGGTCACGCCATGTGGATTTTGATTAGCTATCGCATGGCATGTCTGATAAACTTTAGAACAATAGATGTCATGAGATATCAAACATGAAGGGATAGTGATGTCATTTTGTGTTGGTTCTCATGGAAACAGATATTGTCTTAGGACTGCCACAGACTGTGTATGGTAGTGACAGACCCCTTTTATTTAAGGGGATTTTTGCAAAATTGCATGACAACGACTTATATGTTACACTGTTACAGTAAACTGTTTCTGCTATTGTATGTATATTATATATTACACTGTTACAGTAAACTATATCTGCTCTTGTATGTATATTGAGTTGATTTAACTTGGATTACAAATGAATACATTATCATATTGTGAGCCACTATGACCCACAAGGGACCTTTTCTTTCAAATCTCCAGACACGATTACCATGCCGGTGTACGGATGACTTCAAACTGGTGACGATGCATTTATTAACAGTCAAGGAATCCTGTCACAAACATTTTACATAGTCAGACACATCTTCCGCACTGAACTTTATGATTCATTGTTTACCTTTTTTTGCTTTGTTTTTATTGTTCTCTTTTCTTGTTGTCCTTGTTATTTTTATTTTTCTGTTTTTGTTTCTTCAGTAGGTTTGAAGCAAAATACAGTCATCTCGGCGTGTCAGAATGATGTGAGGTCTGATGTGCCCTTATGAGCAGTGATAACTGCTGTCCCAATAAATGTAAACTGAATGGCGAGGACAAATTGTTATCCTACAAATCCCGCTCATCTACACTCATAGGTTTGGGTCAGTAGAATGTAATCGGCTTGAAAATCGTCAGCAGTGGACATGATTTTGTCACTCCCAAAGACGTGTATATTTATCCAGGAATAGTCAGACAATGCTTTTTTGATGGAACAGTATGCGAAGTAACACGGCCAATAAGCTTAAGCTGATAACATTTTAATGCTCACGACAGCGATTTTCAAAATTGTGTAATGAGTGTCTGGAAAAAATGAATCTCTGTCAACGAAACGAAATAAATAGAATGCGATCCAGTGTCAAAACTAGTTAAACTCCATATATGATGAGTCACTCATGAAATCATCATCATCATCATCATCATGACTCATGAAATAATGTAACAAAAACAGGGCTTTATCGGAAAAAACGATAATGTACATTTAAAGTGCACCTTGCACTGTCTCTGGGCGGCTACAATTCAACAACGGAAAAATAAATGAACTATGTATGTAACACGCATTCACTAGTTTGATCCATTTACATCATGCACACACTCTCAATAACATCTATATACAACATATTACAAGAACGCACCAAGACAGGATGGGATTGGGTCAGCATAACAAAGTTAATTTAAACAAAAGGATTGACAGAAAACATGGGCTTTAATCTGGGTCTTCCAAGAGGAAAGGTCAAGCAAATTTCTCAAATGAAAGGGCGTATCATTTCACAGAAAAGGCCATAAATGGGCAAAAGACTGGGAAGCATGAGTCTTGCATCCGTTTAAAGGGATTTTGAACAGACAAGTATCAGAAGAATGAAGAGTACGCCAAGGAGAATAGGCACGGAGCAATTCAGAGATATAAGCAGGAGCCGTGCACGAGACAACATTGTAACACATACAGGCAGCTTTGTATCTAATACGCTTTTGAATAGGAAGCCAGTGGAGCGTGCAAAGCACGGATGCTGAACTCTCTAGCGAGAAGCTTAAAAGACAAATTCTGCAGGAAAAAAATTGAACTTTCTGTGAGGTTGAACAATAGACAATGGAACCAATAAAGACTGTTGCACAAATCTAGACGACAAAGTACACAAGAACTACGACAGTTTTGGTTGCAAATGGCGAATAGAGCTGGTGGCTTTAAGTCCCAAACCAGCCATTGACATCCTTTGGTTATAGAATATCATATGGAAAGGTTAGAGTCAAAAATGAATCTTAGATTTCGTACTTGATCAGAGAAGGGAATGTTATATGTATTGAAAGAGGCTGAACTTGGAAGAGAACTGTTGGGTGAAAAAAATAACGAGTTATCAGTAGAAAACTCGAAGATGAGTCCATCGTGCCTGGATGTTTCAGAAATAGGTTACGTTTCGATCTAACTCCATAATTCTAATTCTGACCTCTAAAATTATAACTATAACACATAATTAGTTGTTCGACCTTACATGGTGATGGTGTGCAAACATGTGCCTGTATGTCTTCCGGTCCACCCAGCTGCCAGTGAGTAATGGCGACAATCTCAAGCGAAGATCGTATAATCAGACATGGCACGATGGTAAAATTATTCGTGAGATTAGTGAACAGAAAGAAAAAATAACTTTTTATAAACAAACTCCGGTCTACTTCAGTTTGATGAAAACATTTCACACCAAAATGAAGGTAAAACGCTGAGACACGATTCCATTGTAGCATTATTTCATACAGCACGACCAGCTAACTGCATGAATATAATATATTGTATTGCACAGTTATTTTCAGTGTTGAGATACTGGGTCTGTCTGGCACTCAGAGTGATACTTGCCAGGTTCTTTCTAATCAGATAGTGAGTGTTCAACGTCTGCTGTCGGGAGCAAGGTCAGTAGCAGAAAAACACGCGGTAATTTGCTTGCCATCACAAACATCCAGCTTCTCTGCCCTCTTATGCCACGGGCTATAACGATACTTTTAGGGAGGTCTTTTAGTGTCCCTTTCCACTACTAGTACTAGCGGTTTGCCCAGTTAAACTGCACGAAAGACATTAACACTTAAAAAAAAAGCATGGAACACGTACCAAATATCATCCACGTGTTCTTTATGTGTGTGTATATATATACTTCAGCGATATGGCATGCTGCTATACTCCAAGAACGAACAGTATTCCAACGACTTGGAAACTGGTGTTCAGCACCACAAAATCTCTCCCCATGGATCGCCACTTTCTCCTGTCCTCCACAACGTATACTCAAAAGGATTTGCTGATCTAAATAACTATGGACCAGCCCATACACTTTTGCTAATGACGGACTGATATACAAGACAGGCAAAAATGCGTCAGAAAGAAACAAAGCAGTCCAAGAACAGTAAAACAACGTAGATTAATGGTGTCATGAAACTCGATCGGCAATCAACCCCACCAAAGTACAGGTACTGTTCTGCACCCTTGATAACAAAACCGCCAGTGAAAACTTTCTACCAGTTACGTTCAGAGGAACCAGCATCGAACAAACAAACAACTTACGCTACCTTTGCATCGGTTTTGATAGAATGTGAAAACCACTCCACTCAAATGTTAAAAAATGGCCTTTCAATCCTGAAAAAAAGGCGGCTAAAGGCATTGAACAACGTCATCTTTTTCAGATATACCAAGCTATAATACTGAGTGTCATCGATTATGGACTGGGCCTCAATACAATGTCACATACAAACCTGCTAAAAATAGAAAGAACACAAAACGAAACAATAAGATTGATCATTGGAACCATTAAAAAAACCCACACACACCCATGGAGACTCTTGCGATACCTGCTTGGCCTTTCATCGATACAGTCAAAACACAGAATAGAACAAGTGAAGGCATATTTCAGGGCACTGGAAAACCCAGAAAACCCACTCCACCAGATGGTCGGAACAACAAAAGGCAACAGACTCCAACGTAGAAAATCATGGATGGGACAGAAGAATCCATTCAGCAAGTGTGTCAACTGACTGAACTCAAATGGACAAAGGAGTGGCAAAAACATCCAAATCATTTCAGAAATCTATACAAAACTATCATACCCAAAAATCTAGGGAGACTCTGTTGCAAATGACCAGAAGGAAAAACAGATGCACAAATTCAACTACTCATGGAGCAACTATGTTGCAACCCCAAAGATATAATCTTAGACACGAATGGCTCAGTCACCAATAACAAATTTGCATGGGGTTTCAATATCAAACAGAATGGAAACACCATACTTAAAGAAAACGCTACGTATGATATCACAATCTCCAGTCTAACAATGAAAATTGAGACATTCACGCATGCACTACAATGGTTAACTTCACTGGATGATGAAATAAAACCAAAGACAAAAACAAAAACAAAAAAACAAAAAAAAACAATCAAGCCTTCACCCTGACTGACTCGACGATTCTACTTCAAAAATGCAAAATGGAAATGAACGTGCCGACACACTTGCAGGCAATGCCACAACAACGAAAGTTTTCCGTCTTGGAAATCTGAGGTCCTTAGACGCTTAAAATCGTACCTTCGCGAACATGTGATTTATCATACCACTGAACGTCTTACGCAAAAAGGAAAAGATTGAAGAAGTTGCTGAAAATCTACTGTAAAAGGAAAAACAGGAGTTAACATTAATCAGACTAACACTGGTACCATCTCATAAGTAACAATGCACAGAGTTACAGCGTGGAATAGAAAGTGTTTGGGGTTTTCCTGAAATCAGAGATAAAAGAAAAGTGAAGAAAGGGAAAAGACAAATAGAGGACGGACAAGTTTTCACTCTCTCTCTCTCTCTCTCTCTCTCTCTCTCTCTTCTCTTGTGTGTTTGTGTGTTTGTGTGTGTGTGTGCGTGCGTGCGCCCGCGCGCGCGCGAGCGTGTGTGGTCTGTTTGTTGATATTTGTCTATATGTCTATAAGTTTGTCATAGTTGTCTACCTTTTGTTTCGTTTATCATCTGCTGCATCGATATTAGTTGATGCATATGTGTTCCCTTTTTGTTGTTGTTGTTGTTTTGTTGTCGTTGTATTGTTGTTGCTTTTGGCCATCATGCTGAGTGGATATATTACGTTTGTCTGACTGTGTATATGTTTATGTTTCTGTGTACGTGCATGTGTGTATGTGAATTAATTATTGCTTTGTTGTTTCTTATTTTTTTCTGCTCTAGTTATCTACCTACTCTTTTCTTTCTTTCTTTCTTACTAACTTTTTTCTTTCTGTCTTTCTTCTGGTCTTTCTTTCTTTGTTGATTTATATATTTATTCATTCATTTATTAGTTCATCTGTTTATTTCCTCTTTTCTTTCCTCGGATATGGACGACAGACTGGGGGTCTATGATTAAGGAAATATTGCTCTCATCTTGTTGGTAGACAGCAGAGGCTTTGTGCATTGACTGGGGGTTTTCTTTGATGTGAGACAAGTTTATACTGAGTGGCTAGCTGTGTTGTGACTCAAACCTTTAATTATGTATTTATTTTGTTTATCTGTTATTTCCTTTGAAGACATGATACACAGGCACACATGTCATTTACATGTAACCAAGATTTATCCACTGATAGACTGATACAATAGTACTACTGAAAATGTAGGCTAGGTAAAACAAAGTCTAGGTAGTACCTCAGGACCTGACCAGCTCTCGGGTTTATCTGCAGACTTAAGGCTTGTGCCATGATTACCATCACATGGCACCTGTGACGTTAGTGCATATAAATTCATTCCGAGCGCGGAGACATCATCTTGAGAACCTGAAACTGAAACTGAAACTGAAAAATGTCAGAAGGTTCACCATCATACTGGAAGAGCGATGCAAGTGTTTATTTTTCGTTTGTCTTTTGAATATTGGACGGTGATTGACACAAATATGCTGCAATGGAAGCAAATATGCCTTAGTGACTCTCTGTCTCTGCCTGCCAGTCTGTCTGTCTGTCTGTTGGTCGGTCTGTTGGTCGGTCGGTCTCTCTCTTCTTCTTTGGGGCGTTATGATATTGTGATGTATAAAGTCACGCTTTGGAACTCTCTTGAAATTGGTGTTTCACTGATCTGAGGTGGTGTTGTGACCCGTATGTTGACCAATACAGTTCATATGAACTACGCTTTCCGGTATGCCAGCATTCAGGAATGCATGTGGCCAGTTTGTTACGGTTTTCATTTCATTCACCGCGAAGCTGGCGATGGAAAATATTGCCACGTGCATCTCCGTTTTGAAACTTAAAAACCAGAGCAGACGGTAGCATGACATGTTTTGTTTTTTCTAACAGTTCCGTACAAGCTTAATTTGTTCCGCCGCTGTGGCGATGTAGAATTTAACTCCAAGTCTAATCAGATCCCTCTGACCAGCGCAGGAAGCTCATGGAGGGACAGTGTTGATAGGACAGGATCTGTCTCAGAGGCGACGTCTTCCTATGACTTGGACTCTACCCTGAAGAATATGATGACGATGCTAGGCACGATCGACACTCAATTTGATTGCAGGCTTGACGAACTGAAGCCAGCCTTCAGTGTAAGCTGAAACGAAACATGAAAATGAAACTTTCAAAGTCGAAAGCCAGAGACTGAACACACAGGTAAGGATGTCTAAAAAAAAAAAATAGATGGCTTTCAGAGGTGATCTAAATGAAACATTATATTTCACGAAATTCCACATTAAAGAATGAGACGTGGCAAAATTGCGAGGTCTCTTTGCAAGAAATGATCACAGAAAAATTGGAATTCTCTGAAAGTGTACAGTCCATTGTATTTCTTCAAAATCTGACAAACTGATAGTCACACAATGTAAGGTTTTCAAAGGCAAAGAAAGGATGTTATGTGTGAGACAAAAATGAAAGGATGTCATATCATCATCTGAGGCAACTTTTCCTTCCGAATTAGGGAGATCAGAAACTAATTAGTGCCTCATTAGCAGAAGGCCAGAAGTCAAACTAAAAACATCCATAGTGTCTGACACCTTGTCGCCGATGGTAAAAATATCACGCTTTGCGAGAACGCTCGTACCATTCCCATTAGATGTCGGGCCGGCCCTGTTATGGCAATTATGAGTGTGTAAAGATATCGGCCCATCAAGGAACTGAAAATTCTTAGTAGAATGAAAAGTACATCATCCCCGGAACCAGAATAATACGAAAATAGAATCAGAACGTGTATTTAATATAACAAGACAGAGCTGACGCAAATTTTCGGTCTACTGGCCTTTGTTAAGCGTAAACGTAAGACAACAAACAGCCAGTGACAGACGACAGTTACATAAATCAATGGGAAAGCCAAATTTCCCTGTTGTTTTGTCATATCGTAGGAGTACAATTTTTAGACCATGAGACGTTAAACCAACTCTTGAATTATTAAGTGTTCAGTTGGAATTGTTTGTCTTAAACGTACAAATTGTCCTCCATATAAGCGTCATATTGATTGTGTTAGCAGCTATTTCTTGTCGTTTGTATTTGATCAAAATTTGTTTCATTTTCATAAAAAAATGCTTTACTTGTTTGCGCTTATGTGCTCCTTGAAAATTCATTTTATTATTTATATTTAATTTTGACAATGACATTGATATGCTGCAAGAGTTTGTTTTGAAATTTGTTCCTGTTGCAGGAGATATGGAAGTATTGTTTTGTTGAAACATAAATACCAAGATTGCCCGAGTCTCCCTTACATTTTTTTGTAATAATGAATTACATGCACATTTCAAACGTAATAACAGCAACAGCCAAACAGACATTCTGAAGCTAAGTTGTTTGATTCTTAAGGTAAAACATTATTGTTGAACATGTGTAATGTTTACTATAAATGGTGAATTTATGGGTGATCTAGATGGTAATTAAACATATATGTCTGATACAGGAAATAATATTAACGATTATTTCATTGTGGGTTCTTCTTTTTTTTTGCGTTGTCTGACTTCAGGTTTCTGTTTTGTTTCATTTGACATTTTAGACCACACAGTTTATTCCGTGGAGAAAAAGGGTCTATGAAGTCTCCTTGTTTGTTTGTTTGTTTTTTTTAGTTTTTGCAGGTTTACATCTTGCTTTCCCTTTCTTGAGCCTGTAACAATATATTCACACTTACTCAATTCTACCAAACCAAAGAATAATTCAATCAGACAGTCATCGTGTTTGATACATCATATTTTACATCAGTAAGTCATAACACCACTTATCAGAATAGTCAATATTATCGATGCTCCAAACACGCATAGGAGTAATGTCAAATAATGAAATATGCCCAAAATGTATCTAATAAGTTTTAAAAAACTGCACCAAACTACACTTGTCTGATGCAGTTTACCCCAACAAAGTCTGAAAAGTTAAGCCAAATGTATCTGTTAGGAAGTCAATTGTTCGTCATAGTCGGCACCATCGACAGAGATCTTATACCTAGACTGCACAGCTTGCTGAGCTGCCACAAAGCTAGCATTGCACGCGCGACGTAACAGGAGTTCCGCCATTTTATTTTAATGGTTCCATTCTCCGGAGCCATTAATTTTGTACTCAATTCTCATGGACTGACTTTTCAAACACACTATATCTGTGCTGTGTGACGTATCATAACAACACGACCTGCTGCCTCTTCTTCGTTTATTATGTGTAGAGGAAACAACAATGCCTCATCGTGTCACACACATAATGCGCGCGCGCACACACACACACACACACACACACACACACACACACACACACACACACACACACACCACACACCACACACACACACACACACACACACACACACACACACACACACACACACACACACACACGTACATAATACAGACACTCATATACAAACACACACAGACACACATACACACACTCACGTGCGCGTGCACGCACGTACGCATACACACACACACACACACACGTTTCGAATCACAGGAAAACAAGACAGGGATGGACGGGTACACGGGCACACTCATTTAAATTCTGTTATTCATTATTAAGACAAATGGGGTAAAAAAAAAGAATCAGCACTCGCATACACACGGTAGGTTCACTCAGTCATCCTCTCTCTCCATCTCTTTGTCTGTCTCAGTCTGTCTGTCCGTCAGCCTGTCTGTCTGCTTCTGTCTGCTGTCTGTGTCTATCTGTCTCTGTCTCTGTTTCTGCCTCTGTCTGTCTGTCTGTCTGTCTCTCCTCTGCCTGTCTTTCTCTATCTGTCTGTCTCTGTTTTTATCTGTCTGTCTCTCTGTCTTTATCTCCTGTGGTTGTGTCTCTTTGTTCTCTTTCTCTCTCTGTCCATCGTTGCCTGCCTCTCTCTCTCTCTCTCGCTCTCTCTCGCTCTCTCTCTCTGGCTTTCTCTCTGTGTCTGTCGGTCTCGCTCGGACAGAATCTATCTTACTGGTATTATAGAAGAAATATGTTAACGACACCAAAAACTATAGAGGTACATCCTTGTTTAACATCAGCAGCATATCATGTAATTCTGTCATTAACAGCGGATAACAAGAGTGGATACAGCTGAACAATGTAACAGGTGAATATCAAGCAGGCTTTAAGAAGAACTATTCCAGAATAGACCATATATTTACATTGTTAGCAACTATTCATAAACTATTTGCATTAAATCACAAGTTGTATGTAGCGTTCATTGACTTTGAAAAGGCATTTGTTTCCATCTCAAGAAATTTATTATGACCAATAGTCAGAAGAAATGGGATCAAGGTAAAGTTATTTCGTTGTATTAAGAATATGTATGAAGAATTTAAAATTAGGATTAGAAATGGGGCTAAATTTAGTGATTGTATCTATAGTACTCAAGGTGTGAAGCAAGGTGACGTTGTATACGTCGTTGTCTTCTTTTATCAATGATCTAGCGATAGATATAATCAATAATGGTAGATATGGCGTGAATTTTCCAGCATTTTTAGCACAAATGTTTATTGTGCTCTTTGCAGATGATATTGTTTTGCTCTCTGAGACTTGCAACAGGATTACAAAATCAGTTGAATAATATCTACAAGGCAACTAACAAACTTGAATATAATGTAAATATTGAGAAAAGTAAAGTTATGGTTTCTCGTAAAGGGGGTTTCTAAGCAGATTGTTAAAGACGGCACTATGGGAATGTTAGAATGTCTGTAGTAAACGCATACAATCTACTTTACCTCAAAACTCAGTTTTAGCTTTGCAAGTCAGGATTTACTGACAAGAGCAGAGAAAGCTGTTCTGAGTATCTTAAGTAACTTGTATAAATGTGAGTGCAGTTCTGTGGAAATTAACTTCAAATTATTTGACTCATAAATACAACCAGTTGCGCAATATGGAGCAGAAATATGGGGACTTGAAAAAGGAATGCCAGTAGAAAACGTGCACTGATTTGTTTTAAAAAGATTTCTTGACGTTAGCTGGCGAACATCAAACGAAATGATTTATAAAGAGTTGTTTAGAAGATTCTCATTATATGTAAATTCATTTGTTCGATGTATAAAATACTGGCTTGAGTTAACCCGCATGGATAATACTACGCTACCTTTTAAAGCCTACAAAATGTTATACGATTTAGAATGTAGCAGTAAACATTCGTGGGCGTCAAATATAAGCAGGTGTTTAAGTCAATATGGATTTGCCTTTGTTTGGGAAAATCAAGGAGTAGAGAATACAGACGCTTTTATGAGTTGTTTCAGGCAGAGAATTTTAGACTGTAGATGGCAAGACTGGAATGATCATATACAAACTAGTGACAACGTTTCCTCTTGCAGGACGTTTAGAACTTCCAATTGCATTGAACCGCATATTTCAATGTGTATAAATAGATTTATAAAGCAAACACTGGCCAAATTTAGATGTGGTATGTCAGAAACTGTTACGCATTTCACACGATATACAGCAACTGTTTTAAATGATATGATATGCAACCTGTGTAAACATGACACTGAGGATGAAGTTCATTTTGTTTTGATGTATCCTGCTCTTTACGAATTAAGAACAGATCTGATTCCACACAGATATTGCGAGTTTACCAGAAGAACAAAGTTAATCCAACTTCTGTCTTCAAAAACTATACACGTAATGAGAAATTTGACATTATTTTTGTACAAATGTTTCAAAAAAGTAAAATATATTTTATGGGTATCCATATATTTTTGCATTCATATGTTTGTATCGCTTGTTGTACGTTGTTTGTATATGAATGTGTGATTGTTCTGATGAGTACTGTCTACAAATTTTGTCAAACGTCTGTTCAATATTTATTTTCATCTGTCTCTGTCTCTGTCTCTATCTGTCTCTGCCTGTCTGTACGTCTCTGTACGTCTCTCTCTATATGTCTGTCTCTGTCTAGCTGTATCTCTCTATCCGTCTGTCTTTGTCCTATTTGTCTGTCTCCTTTCTATCATGATCAGTCTGTCTATCCGTCTGTCTCTCTCTGTATCTGTCTGTCTATCTCTCTAACTCTCAGTCTGTCTGTCTGTCTGTCTCTGTCTGTCTGTTGTCTGTCTGTCTCTCTCTCTCTCCCTCTCTCTTTCTCCCTCTCTCCCCCCCCCCCCCCTCTCTGTTTCTGCTGCGTCTAGCTGTCTGTCTGCCTGCCTGCCTGCCTGTCTCTCAAAGAATCTCTGTCACATATACACGCGCATACAGACACACCACACGCGCGCGCGCGTGCGCGCTCTTGTACGAGCACAAACACACACACACGACATATTATAAAGCTGAATGTCCATAATGAACGAAAATAGCAAATGTTGACAGAACAATCAATGGGTATGCAATATTTGGATGACTTCAGATGAGTCATTTTTGAAATTCATCTTTTTTTTCTTCATCATTGTTTACAGTGTAATCGTTACACAATGAAATCTTGGTATAAGAAAAACGTAGTTTGTCAAAATGTCATGCAATAGGAATATTCTTTTTTCCCGTCGTTGACACTTTGGACTTTGGGAAATACAGAACTCCCAAAGTGCTCAATCAACTTCATACCTTGCACACACACAATATGTACACACAGATACACGCATATACACAGGCACACACGCATATGTACTCTCGCACAAACGCGCACACACACACACACACACACACACACACACACACACACACACACACCACACACACACACACACACACACCACACACACACACCACACACACACAACACACACACACACACACACACACACACACACACACACACACACACACACACAGAGAAAATGTTTCACTCATCATAGAGAAAAGATTTGATGCAATTAAACTGTTGCTAAACAAATAACCAATATATGTAATATGTGTATAACAGCACAGATTCCTTATCTCATGCATTTCCAGCACACATTTCCAGACAGTGCATGCAACCGCGGTTGTTTTTAATAACAGTAGGGATAAGAAGTGGCTGAAATTCTCCGGCTTATTAACGCCTTATCTGTATACTTGGCTGTATCGGTACGGAAACAGGTGTTTTCCAGCCCACACATCCCGATTTACAACTCAAGTGAGCGAGAAGAAGGTTGGGATGGTGCCAGCGCGTAGTGTGGCAGCCATGGTGGTTATTAGGCAGGTCATGCGGAGTGAGCAGTGTAGGAAAAAGGATGTCTGTGACTCTGTCACTGTTGCTAGGATAAATGAAAGGAAGAACAAGAGCCACATTATCAGACAAACATTGGTACCAACTCAAAAATAACACTGCCAAGACTCCTACAGTGTGGAAAGGACAGTGTTTGGGTTTTTCGTGAATCGAGTCGAAACGCCTGAAACGAAGATGAAGGAAATGTGTGTTTGTGGTTTGTTTGCTGTGCTGCATGCTGTCTGTATGTTTTTAAGTTTGTTATGGTATTTGTCTACTTGTATTGCGCGCGCACGCGCGCGTGTGTGTGTGTGGTGTGTGTGTGTGTGTGTATTTGTACTATATTACTTCTGTCCTTGTTTTGTTTCATTCTTTTGTTTTGTTTTGTTTTATTTACGTGCCTGATTCATTGTATTGTTTTCTGGTATCATGGTGTTATTTGGGTGCGTTCCTGTGTTTGTATAGAATTCTATACAGGGTAGATGCAGCAGGCGAAAAGGTTAGTCTAAACTTGAACGCCAAGACAACAAAAGTGCTACAGACACTGAAAAAAAATCATGACATCACAATTAATAAAGTTCTTTTAGAAAATGTTAAGGATTTCAAATATCTTTGCTCTGTAAAAACTGATGATGGAACCTGCTCCGAAGACATCAAAATAAGAATTGGAATGGCAAAACAAAAAACGGTCCACCTCAGCAACATATGGAAAGACAGAGGCATACCAAATGGCCTGAAAGTTAGACTTATAAAATGTTTGATCTGGCCAGTCATGATTTATGGCTGCAAAGCCTGGACTCTGAGAAAAACTGATTGCAGAAGAAGCGAGGCAGCAGAGATGTGGTTTTATAGGAGACTACTACGTGTTAAATGGACAGACAGAAGAACTAACGAAAGTGTCCTGAAAGAACTTGATACTACCAGAAAACTACTAGCAGACATCAACAAGAGAAGACTAAAATACATTGGCCATGTGTCACGCGACAAGAACACAGATCTCATGGCAACCACCTTTCAAGGAAAAACAGGCATAAAGGAAGAAACGCAGACCTCCAATCTCATATATCGAGAACGTAACCAACTTCAGTTGCCTAAATATTCAAGAAATTGTCCACAACAGTCAAGACCGAGCGGCCTGGAGGAAGATGGTGACACACACATGAGCAGCGGCCAACACCGAACCCGGTGACGCCGACAGGTGACAGGTGAGACCTGTGTTTGTATGAAGTGTGTATATGTATGTGCATGTGTGTTTATTCTTATTTGTTATTCACTATTTATTTATGCATTTACCCATATCTTTCCTTCTTTCTCGGAGGTAGACAATCGATTAGGGGTAGGTATAATAAAAGTGATTATCTTTATCATGTTAACGGGTAACGGATGCTATGTGTAATGTTGATTGAGGGAGGGCGGCTTTTGTCATGTGATATAAGTGTATACGTAGTAGCCGGCTGCGTTTTTATTCATTTTCTTAAAGATAAGATTCACAGATACACATGCCATTACAATGATCGACAGACTGATTCAAATACCAGTTTCATCATCATCATCATCAGGTGCCTTGCTGCATGGCGTTGGCGATCATCGACTTCATCTGTCTCTATCTCTTGCTGCCCCAAGCATCTCCTCCACCTTCCTCGTCTTCAGCCACTCAGCAAGTCCGTCTAGCAATTTCTCCCTGGGTTTACCTGGTGCTCTCTTTCTCTCCAGCTTTCCCATTGTGACCAGGTGCTCCAAATCCCCCTTCCTCATAAAATGGCCTATAAATGTTGCCTGTCTTTTCCTAATCTTCCTTATGAATGATCTTCTTGTCTGCCCCCATCAAGACTGTCTCGTTTGTTTTCTTTGCTGTCCATGGAACTCTCAACATTCTACTTAGAAACCACATCTCGGCTGCCTCAACCTTGTTCTTGCTTTGCTTGTTGACTGTCCACGTCTCACATCCGTACAACAGTATTGGTTCTATATAACATTCAAGAACTCTCTTCCTGATGTTAATTGATAGGCATTTGTTGATAAGAATGCTTGTCATCTTCTTGAATGCTGTTTTGGCTCGGCCGATTCTGCCGGCTATTTCCGATGTGCATCTGCTGTCTGATGAAACGACCGTTCTCAGGTATTTAAACTTAATAACCTGTGTCAAGGTATTTAAACTTAATAACCTGTTTGCTGTTATTTTGCATGTGGGGATTTCATGCTTTTTACTGATCACCATGACTTCAGTCTTCCTGCTGTTTAGTTCCAACCCCTTACCTTTGCTTTCTATTTCTAGTATGTTCACAAGGTTTTGTAGGTCCCTTTCATTTTCTGCAATTAGCACGGTGTCATCTGCGTATCGAATGTTGTTTATCATTTTCCCTCAAACCTTTAATCCATGGTCTTCTTCTAGGTTTCTCATGGTGTTTTCGCTGTAAAGTGAAAACAGATCTGGTGACAAAACACAACCCTGTCTGACTCCTCTTTTGATGTTTTGGAAAGAGCTTATATTGTTTTCTATTCTCATTGCAGCTGTTTGTTCCCAGTACATATTTCTGATTATTCGTAGATCTTTTCCATCAACACTGAGTCTCTCCAGTTGGCTGATCAATTCTTCATGTCTTGCCCGATCGAAAGCCTTGGTATAGTCAACAAAGCATAAATACAAATCCTTATTCATCTCAATTGACCTCTCTATTATAGTTCTTAGGATGTATACGAAATTAATAGTTCCTTTCCCTTTAACAAATCCACACTGTTCTTCTGCTATTTCTCTTTTGATTCTATTCCTTGTCCTCATCGTGATTATTCTTAACAGGATTTTTGTTACATGACTCACAAACTGATTGTGCGATGGAGTTCATTCTATAGCCCCTGTCTTCTTTGGAAGTGGAATGAAAATTGATTTTGACTTATCTTTGGGGATTTTTCCAGTGTCGTAAATTTCATTTAGGAGGACTGTTATTTTTTCTATGCGAAATTCCTCCAGGGCTTCAATCATCTCTGTAGTAATGTTGTCTGATCCTGGGACTTTTCCTGGTTTCATCTTTTTCAGTGCTGCTCTAACTTCATCTTTCATTATGGGTGGTCCTTCAAAGTTCTTTTTTATAATGTGTTTTTCGTTTCTGTCATCCTCAAAAAGGTCTTTTATGTACTCTCCCCATCTGTCTAATATTTTGTCTTTTTCCTACGGCATCTTTCATTTTAAGCAACCAGTTGATGTGCATCTATTTTTCCTGTGGACAATTGTCTTCAATTCGTCTGTACATACCCGAAGATCCGTTTTGTGTCGGTCTTCTATTTCTTTACATTTTGTGTTCAGCCAAGCTTTCTAGGCTTCATTGCACCTATTCCTGATTTCTTTGTTTATCTTCCTGTATATCTCCTCGTTTCTCTTAGCCTTCCTCCTTTCCTCCATCAAGCCCAAAATTTCATTAGTCATCCAGCTCTTTTTTGCTTTTCTATCTGCTTCAGGGATTTCTTCACAAGCTTCAATCATCGAATTTCTCAACTTTGTCCATTGTTCCTCACTGTCACCAACGTCTTCCAGAGCACTGAATTTGTTTTGAACATGTACATTAATTTTTTTACGTATCACTTCATCTGTTTTTAAGAGTCCAAGGTTTAGTTTGATGTTGCTTTTGGTCTGTTTCCTTTTCCTTAATTTCAGCCTTAACTTTCCCACTACAGGATTGTGGTCACTGTTGCAGTCTGCGCCTGGTAGTGTTTTTGCTGACAGTAAAGAATTTCTAAATCTTTTGTTCATCAGGATGTAGTCAATCTGATTTTTGGTATTATCTCCTGGACTCATCCAAGTCCATTTTCTTCTATTAGGCTGCTCAAACCAGGTGTTTCCTATTGTGAACTCATTCATCTGTGCCCATTCTACAAGTTTCCCTCCCCTTTCATTTTGTGTACCAAGGCCATGAGGTCCAATTATATCCTCCACCCTATCCTGTCCCACTTTAGCATTAAAATCTCCCATTATGACTGTAACTTCTTGTGATTTACATTGGACCTTGGCCATCTCTAATATTTCGTAGAAGTTGTAGATGTCTTCCTGAGTACTTGCGGATGTTGGTGCATACACCTGGATGATGTTGATATGAAATGGTTTGCCTCCCAATTTGACCAGCAGAACTCTTTCGGACACAGCCCAGTATCCCTTAACTGCTTTTTATTTGTCTTTGTCCATTATGATGCCTACACCTCTTTCATGTGAATTACCACCAGAGTATATCACTGTGTATTCTCCTGATGTTATCATGCCTGCCCCCTTCCATCTCACTTCCCCTAGTCCTAAAATACTAACGTTAAGCCTTTCCATCTCCATTTTGATGTTGTCTAATTTTCCCTTCTGCAACAGCGTTCTGATGTTACATGTTGCTATCTTGGTGTTTCTAAGTTTGAGTCTGGTGGGTTTGGTCGCAGTAGCTGGCTGACGGTCTGGTGTCACCTGCGCCGCGTGACAGTCCCTACCGGACGAAGGTTCTCCACAAGAGCACCTATTCACGTCGTTATCTTCATCTTCCATCTTTTTTCTGTCCATAATTGCTTAAGATACAAAACACTACGCTAGGTAGGAAAGGAGTGGCAGAATGGTTCAGACGTCCACCTGTCAGTAACTAAACTCGAGATTCCAGGGTTCGTTTCCCGTTAAGTCTTCGATGTTTTTTTTTCCCCTAAGCTTGACTAGAAAATTGAACTGAACGTCTAGTCCTTCAGAAGTGGAAGAAAACGAGTCAGACCTGTGTGCCCTCTAGCCTGCGCACACTTAGGATCGTGAAGAGCAGGGCATTCGCCCGTCTGCCCTGTTACAAAATATAAGAGAATTAGGTTTACTTCCCAGGTCTCTTTCCTTGAAGGCCAATTAACCTTCCTGAATTTCTTAAGTCTTGGTAAAAAATAGATAATTAAGTTTATAAACAAATGTATAAATAAATATAAAAATATGAAACAAAATGGTTGGTGCTACACAGAGGCGATGCGTTCTCAACGGGGCGTGCAGTATGAGAGGGTGTGCAGAGAACTACATGGGTGTGGCACCGTCTGTACCGCCAATATTACCAAACTCCTATGTTGCACTGCCTGTTTGGCGTTTCTTATCAAAGATGTCGGCATCTGAAGATAAGGTGACATGTGGAACTCAGCATCCTATATGTATGTATGTATGTGTGTTTGTGTGTGTGTGTGTGTGTGTTTGTATGTGTGTGTGTGTGTGTGTGTGTGGTGTGTGTGTGTGTGTGTTTGTGTGTGTGTGTGCGTGTGTGTGCAGGAAAGAGAGAGAAGAATGCGAGATGAGAGAGAGAGAGAGACAGACAGACAGAAGGACAAAGAGAGAGAGAGAGAGAGAGAGAGAGAGAGAGAGAAGAGAGGAGAGAGAGAGAGAGAGAGAAGAGAGAATGACAACTTCGGTAAAGAGTCACACGCTTAGAAGGTAGTGCACACTAGCTCAGCATCCTCTTTGCTGTGTGTGGTGTGTGGCTGCGGGCGTGGTGTGTGTGTGTGTGTGTGTGTGTGTGTGTGTGTGTATGTGTGTGTGTGGTGTGTGCGTGTGCACGTGCATTGTTTCTTCCATTCTTGTAAAGCACGACGAGCATACTGTTGACATAGACTGTTTGCACTATAGAAGTGATGTTTTATTATTGTTGTTGTCAATGTTATTATTACATCGGAACCTTGAATCTTCTCCATCACATGGCACTTGTGATGTCAGCACATGTGGAATTCATTCCGAGCGTGGAGACGTCATCTTGGGAAACAGAAACTGAAACCACTAGCGGTGAATGCCATGCAGAAAAGGAATGACCACAGTCTGATGGTCAGTACTATCAGTCCACACATCATGACCACAGTCTGTTGGTCAGTACTATCAGTCCACACATCATGACCACAGTCTGTTGGTCAGTAATATCAGTCCACACATCATGACCACAGTCTGTTGGTCAGTACTATCAGTCCACACATCAGGACCACAGTCTGTTGGTCAGTACTATCAGTCCACACATCATGACCACAGTCTGTTGGTCAGTACTATCAGTCCACACATCATGACCACAGTCTGCTGGTCAGTACTATCAGTCCACACATCATGACCAAAGTCTGTTGGTCGTACTATTAGTCCATACATCATGGCCACAGACTGTTGGTCAGTACTATCAGTCCACACATCATGACCACAGTCTGTTGGTCAGTACTATCAGTCCATACATCATGACCACAGTCTGTTGGTCAGTACTATCAGTCCACACATCATGACCACAGTCTGTTGGTCGTACTATTAGTCCACACATCATGGCCACAGACTGTTGGTCAGTACTATCAGTCCATACATCATGGCCACAGACTGTTGGTCAATGCTATCAGTCCATACATCATGACCACAGTCTGTTGGTCAGTACAATCAGTCCACACATCATGGTCAAAGACTGTTGGTCAGTACTATCAGTCCACACATCATGACCACAGTCTGTTGGTCGTACTATTAGTCCATACATCATGACCACAGTCTGTTGGTCAGTACTATCAGTCCACACATCATGACCACAGTCTGTTGGTCAGTACTATCATTCCACACATCATGGCCACAGACTGTTGGTCAGTACAATCAGTCCACACATCATGACCACAGTCTGTTGGTCAGTACTATCAGTCCACACATCAGGACCACAGTCTGTTGGTCAGTACTATTAGTCCACACATCATGGCCACAACCTTTTGGTCAGTACTATCAGTCCATACATCATGGCCACAGACTGTTGGTCAGTACTATCAGTCCACACATCATGGCCACAGACTGTTGGTCAGTACTATCAGTCCACACATCATGACCACAGTCTGTTGGTCAGTACTATCAGTCCACATATCATGGCCACAGACTGTTGGTCAGTACTGTCAGTCCATACATCATGACCACAGTCTGTTGGTCAGTACTATCAGTCCACACATCATGACCACAGTCTGTTGGTCAGTACTATTAGTCCACACATCATGGTCACAGAGTATTGGTCAGTACATCAGTCCACACATCATGGCCACCACCTGTTGGTCAGTACTATCAGTCCATACATCATGACCACAGTCTGTTGGTCAGTACTATCAGTCCACACATCATGACCACAGTCTGTTGGTCAGTACTATTAGTCCACACATCATGGCCACAACCTGTTGGTCAGTATTACCAGTCCACACATCATGGCCACAACCTGTTGGTCAGTACTATCAGTCCACACATCATGGCCACAACCTGTTGGTCAGTACTATCAGTCCATACATCAAGACCACAGTCTGTTGGTCAGTACTATCAGTCCACACATCATGACCACAGTCTGTTGGTCAGTACTATCAGTCCATACATCATGACCACAGTCTGTTGGTCAGTACTATCAGTCCATATATCATGACCACAGTGTGTTGGTCAGTACTATCAGTCCATACATCATGACCACAGCCTGTTGGTCAGTACTATCAGTCCACACATCATGACCACAATCTGTTGGTCGTACTATTAGTCCACACATCATGACCACAGTCTGTTGGTCAGTACTATCAGTCCACACATCATGACCACAGTCTGTTGGTCAGTACTATCAGTCCACACATCATGACCACAGTGTGTTGGTCAGTACTATTAGTCCACACATCATGACCACAGTCTGTTGGTCAGTACTATCAGTCCACACATCATGACCACAGTCTGTTGGTCAGTACTATCAGTCCACACATCATGGGCACAACTCTTGGTCAGTACTATCAGTCCATACATTATGACCACAACCTCTTGGTCAGTACTCTCAGTCCACACATCATGACCACAGTCTGTTGGTCAGTACTATCAGTCCTCACATCATGGCCACAACTGTTGGTCAGTACTACTAGTCCACACATCATGACCACAGTCTGTTGGTCTGTACTATCAGTCCACACATCATGGCCACAACCTGTTGGTCAGTACTATCAGTCCACACATCATGGCCACAACCTGTTGGTCAGTACTCTCAGTCCACACATCATGTCCACAACCTGTTGGTCAGTACTATCAGTCCACACATCATGGCACAACCTGTTGGTCGTACTATTAGTCCACATATCATGACCACAGTCTGTTGGTCAGTACTATCAGTCCACACATCATGACCACAGTCTGTTGGTCAGTACTATCAGTCCATACATCATGACCACAGTCTGTTGGTCAGTACTATCAGTCCACACATCATGACCACAGTCTGTTGGTCAGTACTATCAGTCCAACATCACGGCCACAACCTCGTTGGTCAGTTCTATCAGTCCACACATCATGACCACAGTCTGTTGGTCAGTACTATCAGTCCACACATCATGGCCACAACCTGTTGGTCAGTACTCTCAGTCCATACATCATGACCACAACTGTTGGTCAGTACTATCAGTCCACACATCATGGCCACAACCTGTTGGTCGTACTATTAGTCCACACATCATGACCACAACCTGTTGTTCAGTACTATTAGTCCACACATCATGACCACAGTCTGTTGGTCAGTACTATCAGTCCACACATCATGGCCACAACCTGTTGGTCAGTACTATACAGTCCATACATCATGACCACAGTCTGTTGGTCAGTACTATCAGTCCATACATCATGGCCACAACCTGTTGGTCAGTACTATCAGTCCACACATCATGACCACAGTCTGTTGGTCAGTACTATCAGTCCAACATCATGACCACAGTCTGTTGGTCAGTACTATCAGTCCACACATCATGGCCACAGTCTGTTGGTCGTACTATTACTCCATACATCATGGCCACAGACTGTTGGTCAGTACTATCAGTCCACATCATCATGACCACAGTCTGTTGGTCAGTACTATCAGTCCACACATCATGGCCACAACTGTTGGTCAGTACTATCAGTCCATACATCATGACCACAGTCTGTTGGTCAGTACTATCAGTCCATACATCATGGCCACAACTGTTGGTCAGTACTATCAGTCCACACATCATGACCACAGTCTGTTGGTCAGTACTATCAGTCCACACATCATGACCACAGTCTGTTGGTCAGTACTATTCAGTCCCACATCATGGCCACAACCTGTTGGTCAGTACTATCAGTCCACACATCATGGCCACACTGTTGGTCAGTACTATCAGTCCACACATCATGGCCACAACCTGTTGGTCAGTACTATCAGTCCATACATCAGACCACAAGTCTGTTGGTCAGTACTATCAGTCCACACATCATGACCACAGTCTGTTGGTCAGTACTATCAGTCCATACATCATGACCACAGTCTGTTGGTCAGTACTATCAGTCCAACATCATGACCACAGTCTGTTGGTCAGTACTATCAGTCCATACATCATGGCCACAGACTGTTGGTCAGTACTATCAGTCCACACATCATGACCACAATCTGTTGGTCGTACTATTAGTCCACACATCATGACCACAGTCTGTTGGTCAGTACTATCAGTCCACACATCATGACCACAGTCTGTTGGTCAGTACTATCAGTCCACACATCATGACCACAGTTGTTGGTCAGTACTATTAGTCCACACATCATGACCACAGTCTGTTGGTCAGTACTATCAGTCCACACATCATGACCACAGTCTGTTGGTCAGTACTATCAGTCCACACATCATGGCCACAGTCTGTTGGTCAGTACTATCAGTCCACACATCATGACCACAGTCTGTTGGTCAGTACTATCAGTCCACACATCATGACTACAGTCTGTTGGTCATACTATCAGTCCACACATCATGACCAAAGACTGTTGGTCAGTACTATCAGTCCACACATCATGACCAAATTCTGTTGGTCAGTAATATCAGTCCATACATCATGACCACAGCCTATTGGTCAGTAGCGTCAGTTTACACATCATGATCAAAAACCGCTCTGTCATCGTCTTTCATCTCACTCACTATCACACCTCATTCCTCGCCTCTTCCACATCCCTGCCCACTCTTATCTGCCGGCGCTGATCGTTCATCCGCCGTCTGATATGGTTTGGTTGCTGATATCTGATTGGTCTGTTATTTTGGGTTAGTTATGACATTAATTATGACACGTGCATTGCGTGGACTTCCTGTGAGGGTTTGAGGTTTTCGAGGTATCCAATGAACATTCGCTCTTAATGCATTGGCGGACAGATCGAAAGATGAGAAATCTGATGCATTTTTGAGAGATGGATGGATCAATCGATAGATGAGAATGGACTGATGGATGGATAGGCTGACAGGTTGTTCTAGATGTAAGAGTGAGAAGGATGATGACAGTTGTGTTGTGAAAATAATCTTCAACACTGTTGGGAAACATATTCCTGTTCCTTTGAGGCCTGACTATTTTTGCCCCAATTGAAAATGAGTTCATTGGCTTATATAAACGGAACTAGAAAGTAATTAACAAACATGAAAAAGCATTTGAATACAAGATTAGCAAAATTGAAATAAGAAAACTTTCCTCAAGACACGTCGTTTTGTCGGTATTTTGTGGTGCTGGATACATGGTCCACGTCAGGCAGTTTTTTTTTCAAGAGGAGTTGGTGGCTTTTTTTTTTTTTGCCGATGCTACCGATGACCGACAGTAGGTAAACAGCTCAGCAGATCTGAAACATCATTGCCAGTGAGATAAGAGAGCTGGTGAAATGGGGACTAGCGAAACGTGAGGTAAGTACCTCCGCATTTTCCATTCTCAGTCAGTGGGAGCTGGAAATAACACGGCACATTATCAGTGAGCGAGAAGCGTTTTATGGTGCCATGTTGTCAGCACTCCTCTCACAGTCTGTACTGCTGATGATAGAAGTCAGTGCTAGTATACTCTATGGTTGAGGTTCATGCTTCATGGAGCACATTGTCAATAGAACATCTGACTACTTTGTATAGGATCTATTTGTCACAGAGGGTTCATGCTTCATGGAGCCACATTGTCAAATAGAACATCTGACTACTTTGTATAGGATCTATTTTGTCACAGGTTTGGAGAATAGCTATATATACAAAAACGATGTATAATTCACGAAACTGCAGGCTGCTTTTCCTGCAAAGCCAAAGAATCCAGAATCTGGCCATTCTGGTAGTTACAATGAGAGACACACCCAATATACACCATAAAGTGTATGAAGCCTGGCCACGTGGTCTCATTCTAGGTAGCATTCACAGAAGCTTAACACACCCATACCAGGTTTTAAGTTGTCCTTCTGGGACAGAGGAGGCTAGGATGAGATTAAAATCTAATAATTTGAAAATTGAATTCGTACTTATGGGATTTATCGTACTTAAACAGTTCTATATGCATCAGTAATTTAGGATCAGGGGAAGTGACATGGAAGGGGGCAGGCATGATAACATCAGGAGAGTATACAATAATATACTCTGGTGAAAACTGACATGAAAGAGGAGTAGGCATCGTAATGGACAGGGACAAATCAAAAGCAGTTAAAGGATACTGGGCTGTGTCCGACAGAGTTTTGCTGGTCAAATTGGGAGGCAGACCATTTGATATCAACATCATTAAGGTGTGCATAAAGAACTGGAGGCCTATCTCACTTCTTAATGTATTATACAAGATTGGGGCTACATGCATAGCCAACAGAATCAAGACGATCCTTCCAAACTTAATTTGTGAAGATCAAACAGGCTTTATTGCAAAAAGACACATCGGAGACAATATAAGGTTAATTTACGATTTAATTAGTTACTTAGATACCAAAAAACTACCTGGACTCTTACTTTGCCTAGATTTTGAAAAAGCCTTTGATTCCTTGGACTGGCATTTTCTATTCAAAGTTCTAAAGGCATATGGATTTGGTAAAATATTTGCAAATGGATAGAAACGTTTCATAAAAACATAAAATCAACAGTTATTGTTAACGGCCAAACTACAAATTGGTTCGCTTTAGAAAGAGGCTTAGACAAGGTGACCCCCTTTTTCTTATTTGTTTGTATTATGTACGGAGATATTAGCAATCATGATAAGAGAAGATAGTTGTGTGAAAGGCATTGTGGTGAATAATGAAGAACATAAAATATCTCAGTTTGCTGATGACATTCAATTAATCAATTATGGAGATAAATTATCTTTTGAGAAATCTATACACCTTGTTCTAAAATTTGGAAGTGCTTCAGGGCTTTTTATGAATGCTGACAAAACGCAAGCAGTAAGGTTAGGGAATAAACAGGGATCAAATATCAGATATACGCAGCATCTAAATATACACTGGAATCCCAAAAGATCCAAAATTTTAGGTGTTTGGTTTACAAATGACTTAAACAGATGTGAAGAAATAAATTATTCAGAAAAAATATCGGAAGCGAGAGCTCTGTTTAACGTCTGGGTGAAAAGAAGTATAACACTTCTAGGAAGGGTTGCAGTATTAAAATCTCTTATCTTATCCAAACTAATCCATCTATGGATTCTGCTCCCAGATCCACTGATGAATTTGTAAAAAATCTTCAGAATATGTGTTTTTCTTTTATCTGGCAAGGCAAACATGACAAAATCAAAAGAAAAACAACTCAAAAAGCATTCAAAATGGAGGTTTGAATATGCTAGATATTGAGAAATTTATTACAGCCTTAAAACTGTCCTGGTTGAGAAAGTTTAAAACGACAGAACACAAATGGAAAAATATTTCTAGTGAAGTCTATCCTTTTCTAAATGAAATAGAAAAATATGGTTCTAGTTATGGATTACACCAAGCTAATGATAATGTATTCTGGAAACAATTTTTAAAGCATATAACCATTTCTGCAGAAATATGAAATTAGTGTCACCGACAGACTTACTTTCAGAACCAATTTTATCTAATGAATAAGTTAAAAATCGGAAATGATGTAATAAAATCTGTTGATTGGATTGAAAGGGGCGTTTATTGCATTGCACATTTTTTAAATGATAACGGATCATTTATGACACATGATGACTTTAATAGAAAATACAATATGAATGTGAATTTTCTTTTTTTATAACGGATGCAGAGCATCGATTAAGAAATACATAAAAGAAACAAAACTGAACATACCAAGTGACTGTGCACGTGATATCCCTGCTGCACTGAAAACAATTCACTCAATACGAAAAGGAGCACGGCTATACTATGATATTTTGACAACAGATGACACACTTCCAAATTCCTGTTCTAAATGGTCAGAAAAACTGGAAACGAACGTCCCATGGAAAAAAGTGTTTATGAAAATTCACAAAATACAAGAATGTAAACTAAAATGGTTTCAAATACGCATTGCGCATAGAATTCTAGGAACTTATATCATTTTAAGAGAAATGGGACTTGTAGATAGCTTCCACTGTGACTTTTGCTTGGAAACGAAAGACAGCATTGATCACATTTTTAAATGTCCACATGTCAACAGATTCTGGGAAAGGATAGGAGATGTGTTGAGGTCAAGTTGTGCGACTTGTGCAAACATAAGATTAACTGAAAACTTAATTTTATTTGGCGCTGACGAAAACATGCACACAGATCCAATACTTGACCTAATAATAATCTTAGGAAAAATGTGTATTTACAAAAGTAAACTCGAAAAAAATCTACCAAACACCATCTCTTTTACTAGATATCTTACCCAAAAATATCAAATAGAAGAATATAATGCAAAACTGAGCTGGAATTCACACGCTTTTAAAGAAAAATGGTTGCCATATTTGTCCCTGGTTGCAGATGAAGTTTGATGTGACTTTCAAATGAAGTTTGATGTGACATTTGGCTTCTTTATGAGATGTATGCGTGATTTCTGTATGACCTGCCTATTCATACTTGAATGTTTGTCTTACATATAATTGTAAATGACTGTAAATTCATGCACATAGAACCTTTGATGAAGATGTAGGCGTTTTGCGTGTGTTTTGAACTTTGGACTCATGCGGATAATCTTGCTTTGCTAATGCGTTCATCGTTGACCTTTTACTGAGAGAGAATACAAATAAAATACAAACAAACAGGCAAACAAATAAACAAACAAACAAGCAAACACCAACAGCAACAACTAAAATCTAAAACTGTATGAATTAAACGACCTTATATTGTTTAAGAAAACATAAGAGACTAATAGATAAGGCGCATGCACATGATTTTTGCTCAATCCATTGTATACATATCTTGTTTTTTTATGATATTGTAATAATGTTCAGCAAACATTGTATTTATTTGTGTTTTGTCAAAAAAGAATTTTAAAAAAGTTTGAAAAAAAAAATTCTCATGTCAGCTATATTTCATTAACCTCGTCCAACGAATACATACAGCTGATGTCACTCACAGTTCAGAATTGAGGCCTGGTCACCAGGTGACTGATTCAGCGACTAATTTAAACATAAACGAAAGTCACACCTTGTCAACCACCAGGCGGCATAACATGATAATGTTACAAACTGATTTTAAAAAAAGAGGGGGGGGGGGGGGGTAAGTTTGATGAGAGAAAAGTCAACATCAGATTGATACAGTAGATAAAATCTCATGGCTGGTATAGTTGTTTACACTGAAACCGTTACAGTCTATTTCTAAGTCACCCTTTGGGAATGTGTGACAATGCAGTTTTTACATTTAAGCTTTTTTTCTGACTGTGTGACTGGTAGCAAGAATTTGATTTGATGAAAAATCATTTGAACAGAAAATTAGGTTTACAGAACAGATAAATAAACAAAAACAAACATAAATTCTGAGAAAAAGCATATACTGGGAGTGTTGCATGGTTGAACGCATGCACTAATGATGATAATAATAATGTTGCTTACGATGATGATGATGGTGATGCTGACATTAATAATAACAAACAACGACAACAACAACAACAATACTGCTACTACTAATAATAAATGAATAAATAAGTAAATAAATAAATAAATCAAAATGACGTATAGGTTCGATCCCATATTCGGGTAACGACGTTGCTCAAACCTCCACAAGATAAGATGGTAATCTGGCACTAGTCTAACGGATATCATGACAAACTGATGCCCTGTGTTCATCATGAACTTAAAACACAATAAAAATCTCCAGGCATTAAAATGGTACCTGGCGAAACTCTGTATAAAATGCATTTTAACAGATGAACAAAACTGATATAATCATAATGATGATAAAAATAAAAATAGCAAAATACATGTAAAAATGATACTAACATTATTACTAACAGTAGTAACGATAACTCATTACGATTTAGAGAGCCTTCTGCTGCGTCAGTGCCGTACCGTTGTATAACATTATGTATAGAAAATGATAATCAAAATATTGATATAGACATTGCGTCACACACACAATCATCGCCGCCATTTCCACCGTCACCACCACAACACAACATCAACCTAGCATACAACCTAGATACATACGTCAAGATTTACGCTGCATAGTCACAGCTCTACAATTTTTCTTTAGCTTTGAGGATCTGTGTGGAAAAGGCTAGCTTGAAACAGATATGTTTTGAAAACAGGAGAGAAGGGGCGTAGCAGACTGTCAATAGAATGGAATTCACAATGACTGCAGTTTGGTAGCCAAATGATTTCTGGCCATATCTTTTGGCATTTATTTTAGGCATTGTGAGAAAAAGTTCAGAATTGGACACCAGACAACGACAAAACTGATTGGACTGTTAGATGCGATGGTAGCTTACGAAAGGCAGGCGTGCAGATTTTATTCTGGATGCAGAATTTAATGGGGAACCAGAGGACTCTGATGAGCAGCGAAGTAATATGGTCATGGTTTGATTTTTTGTTGTTGAGTCTAGCAGCATTAATTTGAACTATCGTTTTAAAAACGTGGTAACATGTCAGCAGAAAGTCCAGCCATAAGAGAGTTGCAGCAGTCAAAACGACACAGGACAAGAATAGAAACGAGTTCGAAAGGGTAGACGGTGTGAGATATGGTCTTATAGAAATTATTTTTCGCATTTTATAATTGGCACTCTTGCTAGCCAATGAAATATGTTCATACTTGGAGCTTGCTGACCAGTGAAAGATGTTCATATTTGGAGCTTGCTAGCCAATGAAATATGTTCATACTTGGAGCTTGCTGACCAGTGAAAGATGTTCATATTTGGAGCTTGCTGACCAGTGAAATATGTTCATATTGGAGCTTGCTGACCAGTGAAATATGTTCATATTTGGAGCTTGCTGACCAGTGAAAGATGTTCATACTTAGAGCTTGCTGACCAGTGAAGATGTTCATACTTAGAGCTGCTGACCAGTGAAAGATGTTCATATTTGGAGCTTGCTGACCAGTGAAAGATGTTCATACTTGGAGCTTGCTGACCAGTGAAAGATGTTCATACTTGGAGCTTGCTGACCAGTGAAAGATGTTCATACTTGGAGCTTGCTGACCAGTGAAATATGTTCATATTTAGAGCTTGCTGACCAGCGAAGTATTTTCATACTTGGAGCTTGCTAACCAGTGAAATATGTTCATACTTGGAGCCAAAACAGCTCTTAAGATCTCTGACCAATTCCAAGAACGGTAAATAAACAATGAAAACCATTTAAAACAGTTAGAGCAAGGTGGGCATTAAAGCCTGCTGGGCGATAGTAAACACAACACAAGCTGAATGGGAAAACAAATAGGAACAATTAGGTGGCACTGCACTGCGGCAACGTGCTCTACTCCGGAAAAACAGCCAGAAACTAACATGTAGATGAAACCATAAATGCGTTACAATACAATATAATCATCATCATCATGTGCCCTGCCGCATGGCGTTGACGATCTTGGCCCTCCATGCGAATGTGTCTTTTGTCGCTGCAAGTACATCTCCCACCCTTTCTGTCGTTATCCACTCGGCAAATCCCGTCCAGTGTTTTCTCCTTGGGTCTACCACACAATACAGTCCATGAAAGAGAACATGTTATTACACATAATATACAAGACAAAGATATAAACGTTTGTTAACTTTAAGACAACAAAAGGGGTCTTTATACTCAGGTCTCAACGTACTTTACAAATTCAAACTGAACATAATAACATTCAAAACCGAACAAATACACCTAAAGCACAAACTGAAAATTCGTGCAGTCTCTCTGCACAACTAAAATGTACAGCATTATCACAGTGTTGGGGGAAAATAAGCAAAGAGTGATGCGGGTTGAGAGAGAGAGGAGGGTGGAGGAGGAGGGCCGTTCCGTTCCGTTTCGTAAAGTTTAAAGTTCTACCACACTAACTCTATCAGAGGACTAGAGATAAGAATTGTTTTAAAAGAAGCCTTCAATATGGTTATCCCCCTCTCCTGACGGGCTGAGTATCATAGGCGTGGAGAGAGAGAGAGAAGAGAGAGAGAGAGAGAGAGAGAGAGAGAGAGAGAGAGAGAGAGAGAGAGAGAGAGAGAGAGAGAGAGTTTCCGTACTGATGAGAAACGGACTAACTAGTTGGGTGTGTGTGATGACGAGAAAACTTGACGCTACAAAAGCGTGTAAAGAAGAAGTATAAATAAACGCTACTAACTCCGTCCATTGGCCAGAAATAAACTGATGCACGTTCTTCAGTCGTGATAAGCAAGACACAACAGTCAGCTTTCAGGGTGCCGAAATAGTGCAGCCATCACATCGCATTTTATTGTTTTTTTCGTTCGCAACGTGGTGATAACCCATCTTAGATGGGTGAGGGTAGCTTCCCTAGGTTTTTGATTGGTTGCATGGGACAGTCGTAACAGCCACGCAAGGATTATCCAAACGTTGTAACTTTGTGTATAATTTTCTTCACATCAGTACAAAAATACCCCGCCCTCCCCTTTAAAAACCAAACCAAACACGCACACACACACACACACACACACACACACACCACCCTTTGCCTATCCTGAAGCCAAATTGTGCATCACTGAGTAAAATATTCAACTCTAGTCCTGATTCGCTGTTCTGGGATCTTGGCGTAAATTTTCTCAACATGGCTAAGGAGTGCTACGCCTCGATAGGTTTTACAGTGTCTCTTGCTGCCTTTCTTTTTTTTTTTAATGGCCCTACAACCATACTCTGCCGGTCTTCAGGTACCTTGCACTCTTTCCATGCCTTCTGGAAGATTCTTGTTAGGCACTTAATCCCTTATCTTCCCACATGCCAGGATGGCTGTTGTTGTTACACCATCTGTACCTGCCGCCTTTTCTTTCAGGCTTGCTTGAACAGCCTTTTTCTCTTCTCTCTCTAAAATATTAGGTTCGTGTGTGGCAAACAGTGAATGGTTGTCTAGAACGCATGGGGGGTTGAGTACATCTTTAAAATATTCTTCCCTGTGCTGGGTTATTTCCTGGGCTTTGAGCAACAATAAGAATAAGAATAAATTTCCTCCTCTTCATATAGGGGGTATCCCTCCACGCTGCTGATCACTGTGCTATGGTCAAGGACCATGGCCTTCACATTCTTAAAGAACTTTCTGGGGGAACGCTCACAGATTTCACTCAGCTCCTCTTTGTATTTCTTCCGAGATGCTTCCTTTGCCAGCTTCACAACTCGTATACTATTTCTTCGTGCAAGCCTACATTTAACATACACTTTCTCATGCTTTGATTGAAGTCATGCCTTGCATAGTCTTTGGAGTTATTGTGTGTGCATGAGTGCGTACGCACGCTTTTGAGTGTTGATTTCCAGCAAACTGATGCAAATGCTGCAGTCCTGATAAGCAAGACACGACAGTCAACTTTCTGGCTGCCGAAATTGTACAACTGTTACCTAGAACTGACTGACTACATATAGAGATTTTTCCTATCAGGTAAGGTAAAGGTGGAGGTTGTCCCATAATGTTATTAAGAGTCAGTAGGACGATAAGAGCCGTGAGAGAGAGAGAGAGAGAGAGGAGGGGGAGAGAGGAGAGAGAGAGAGAGAGAGAGAGAGAGAGAGAGAGAGAGAGAGAGAGACATCACCACCCGCCCCTGCCAAGAAGTCGGGTAAATCGGACAAACGAAACAGAGACACGACCGAGACAGACAGGTCCACGGACAGATCAAGTGGTGTTGATGAATGGAGTGAGAACAGGTTGAAGGGGTGACAATGCACGTATGACGGAGACTGGTCGCTGCATGTCAACGTTTCCTTAAGTACTCATACACCATGACCAGCTGATGGCACTGGCTGTGCCGGTGCATTTGAACCTTGATCCTCAACTTTTCAGGCATTTAAAAACTCTGAACATTGGTCATAATCCTCGCTGCCGCAAATCGTGTTACGGTGGCAAAAGGAGAGCCCACTTCAGACAACCGCTTTTCCTCTTTGCTGTTGCCCTCAATGCGTAGATCTCCATCTCCATCTCCACCCTCTCTGACAGCACCCATCCAGCAATGTGATTTTTCGTCTGCACCACTTGACTGTTCTCCATCTTTTGACAGTTTCACAGTGTATTTGTTTGCCCAGACCGTCTGTCCTCATAACAAACCCGATTGTATTGCTGATTATGTATTTGAAAATAATTTTGACCTAGTTTTTATAACAGAAACTTGGTTGAAAAGCCATAGTCATGAACCTAAGATAAAACAGCTGAGGTCCCAATCCTTTTCTAATGTCACGTATTCTGTGGGCACAGTTTTCCCCTATAAATATTTGACTGTTTTCCGTTTTTTTTCTTTGCTTTGAGGACTTCTTTATCTTTATAGAATGTACATCTGCCAATGATTGTGGAGTTTGGTTTAGTGTTTAGGCGATGTACACGATCAAATTGTATTGTTTTTGGACGTTCTAATTTATCTGTCAGTATGTCCTGTACATAATCTTCACAGTCCTTCTTTGTTTCAGTCTCTTCTTAGGACTCCGTAGAACATGATGTTCTTTCTTTTCGATCTACCTTCAAGATCATCAGTTTTTCTTTCAATATGATGAAGTCTGTCCTTTAATATTGTGTTCTCTGCTTTGAGAGAGTCAGTTTCTGTAGTCAGATTACGAATAGAGTCTTTGATATCATGCATTTCATTTCTCACTTCATGAACAGTTTCATGTAGATTTTTCAGTTCATATCGTCAAGTTTGGTTATCATGCACGAAATGGAAGCCATATGTCCTACAGTGTTGGGTCGTTGGACAGTCCCTCTCCTAATGAAGAGTGGTCATGATCCAGAAGTGAAGGGCGGTCAGCATTGGCGCGGCGTGTAGCATCATCACTGGTCAAACGGGACTGCTTTAACTGCTCTGGCTGGACCTAGGCCTGGGATTCTGTCCCACATCACTGCAACGAAGTAAAAGGTCGCTAAAGAAAAATTTCGTGAGGACCAAGCCTAACATGAGACCGGTCACTCAGGTCTTAACTTTCAAAACACAAAGTATCATGGCTAATTTAAATTCAGTCCACTAGGCCATGAAATTTACATAAATGGCGAGAAAACCACCACAATGTACTCTGAAATCCACACCTGCCAGAAGCATGATGACTTTACATCAGTTTGCAGAGGCCAGATTTAGGTATTCCGTAATTAACGCAATTTGGTTAATTGGGTGCAGAGGTCTGAAAAACGTGACCGCTTCCTTTCGCTGACGAGAGTTCATCCCCGGATAAATAGATAAATAGATAGATAAACAGATGGATAAATAGATAAATAGAAAGATAAATAGATAGATAAATAGATAGATAAATACATTATCATTTTCCCGTTCGTCACAACCGTTTCTTATAGTTGTTGCCTTTTTTGATCTGAATCAGCAAGCAGAGGACGTACCGTCTAGATCTCCATAGTCTCACGTACTTAATTCATCTGAGCGGCGGGTGCGCCCATGCATGTACGCAACACACACACACACACACACACACACACACACACACACACACACACACACACACACACACACACACACACACACAACACACACACACACACACACACACACACACACACACACACACACACACACACACACACACACACACACACACACACACACACACACCCCACACTCACACTGACCTTGCCGTCATCGACGATTTGCCCGCTAAAGATCAACAGCCTAAAGTGCTCTGGGCGAGAGAAAATTAAACAGTTATCAAAGGCTGTGTCTAACCAGACAACTCGAGGTTGTGCAGTGCATTATAGATGTCAGTACGTTCCTGCGATGGGACACTTGAGGGGGGGGGGGGGGGGGGGGATGCTGGTCAAGTATATAGCATTCCAGTCTTTCCAGTAGTCAGTGGGCAGCTGGAATTTTTCGCTTGTCTTGGTGCTGCCAGCATTATGAGGACAGGGCCATCACCCCTCTCTCCTTGCACTACCTCAAAGACTCAGAACAGATACATACTTACAGCTGCGTGAACAGAGGTCAAAGTACATCATGAACCTGAAGACTCATCTACTTAGCAATCACGTGTGATTGTCCTTAACCTTGGCATTCGGGAGCGAGTGCTCTAACTAGTACAATAGGCTATGTGTCTCCAGGGTGGGTCTCGTATCCCACATTTCAGTAGTCTTATGGATGAACCTCCTTTTAGGGGACTACTGCAATGCTTGAAAAGGAACATTCGGTCCTGAAGGAAATCTGATGTTCCCAGTAGGCTTGCCTACTGTGGAGGTCAGTTCAGTTCTATTCTCTTTTCTAGCTCAAATTTGAGGGATATTTACACCTGAACAGCAGAGGGGAAAAAACAAGTTATCACTTTTTTCCCTCTGCTGTTCAACTGTTCAAGAACAGATTCAATCATTTATGTCAATGAATTGTTTGATTATTCTGGTATCATTAGTAGAACAATCTGAAATGTATGATGTCTTCTGATCTCTGTTTCAATTGTTTCGTGTGTGTTCGTTTAAATGTTGATAATAGTTACAATTGAAATATTTGTTTCCATATTGCTTTCATTCATTTCTTTTGGTTCAAACCTTCCGTGGGCGAGGCGTGGATGTAAGAAAAATTCTTATTCCACCACCCTCGTAAATTACCAGTTGTTCTCTCTCTCTCTCTCTCTCTCTCTCTCTCTCTCTCTCTCTCTCTCTCTCTTTCTCTTAGTCCCTCTCTCTCTTTTACTGTTGACTTTTTAGTTACATTTGGAACCGTTACCTAATATGGCCATTGTGGTTGGCTGGACCACCAAGCTGAACTCTCTCTCTCTCTCTCTCTCTCACTTTCTCTCTCTGTCCGTGTGTGTATCATCCATCTTCAGGCCAGATTCTATTGTAGCACACGGTATCAACCGGGAAGAGCCTGTAGACGTGGGAGAAAGACTTAAGGTTTCAAACTACAGACAGTTTATTCATAGCTCTTTATAAAGGGGAATGTGAACGATGCACGATACATTTTCTAACAATTATAATGCAGTTTCCGAATTTCCATATTTATGATATATCTGTCGAAATGACCATTTCTCTGAATTTCAACGTCTTGTAATAACTTTTACAGGAACAACGAGAAATTACGTATTATTTTGTGTTTGGTGTGTGTATGCGTGCGTGCATGCGTGTGGCGTGTGTGTGTGTGAGAGAGAGAGAGAGATAGAGAAAGAGAGAAAGAGAGAGATAGAGAGAGAACGAGAGAGAGAGACAGAGACAAAGAGAGAGAGAGAGTACTTAGAAAGGCTGCATCCTTTCATGAGCAAATGGGTAATCTGTTGGTTGAACGGATGGAGATCTCTGTATCCAGACAGTACAGCCTTCATTGTACATGTCGCTACAAGGATTATCCGTTTCACGCTGTGACATGTTATACCCATTCCACCTTCTTTCTACTCCATCGTAAGGTTACGTAGTGTGTCTGTGTCTCCCTGTGTCTATTTGTTCCATCGTCAGGTCACCGTTGTCGGGGTCTGCTTGAGGGCATTTGGTTCCTTTGCAATATAAGTGCCAAAGAAGTGTCTGGGGGAAAACGTCAGTTCAGATTGCCAAGAGAAGGATGTCTGTGTTTTTGTCTCTCAGTATTTCTGTCTGTCTGCATATGCATGTACGACTAACTATCGGTTTGAGTATCTGCTTGCTTGTCTCTCCCATATGTAATCTTTGTGTACGTATGTGCGCACAAGCAGCGATACCGTGTGTGTGTGTGAAGGGCGGGAGGAGGGGGGGGGGGCGGGGAAGGTGTGCGTATCAGGACCACAATTCACAAGCCAAAATTTATTTCTTATTTATGGATGGATTTTTAAGCACCAAAATTGGAACTAGTGACAAGCGACTGAAAAGGCGTCTAATATTCTATTCCAATACAGTGGAGTGTTGTCACTGGTTGTTATATTTCAGTCATAATATTATGATTTTGATATATTTCAGTCTTGATATTGTATGATTGTGTGGAATATCTTTTGTAACACATGATTGTATTAAATGTCAGTCATAATATTATATGATTGTGTAATGTCTGTTGTATTAAATGTCAACCATAATATTACATGATTGTGTAATGTCTGTCATAATGCTATACGATTGTGTTGAATTTCACACATAGCATTATACGATTGTATTGAATCAATTATTACAATTAGATATGGTTGTGGAATGTAGGTCTTGTTCTCCCCTCGCATACCAAGAAAGACCTTGCCAACGCATAGGGTCATTCACTGATTCAAGGAGACTGCTAGATCTTCGCTGGCAAATCTGGTGGAGCACACATGAAATTGGTCGGGGGCCAAGAAATCTTCATCAAATTACAATTTGTAGTTCAGTATAATGGAGCGACAGAGTCGATGCAAACAGAACCGTGAGTATTTTGAATAAATTTATTTTTGAATTGTTTATGGACTATGAAATTTTGTTGTTTGTTGTTCCTGTCTCTGTTTTCAAGATAACGACCTCACACGGAATAAATTCCATCCGCGCTGGATTTCATGCACAGAGTTACGGCATATGACATGATTATTGGCTGCAGTATTCTGTAGATGAGTTGATCTACTGAGGGATTTTTTTTCTGTCTGGATTATGATGGATCTGTATTTGTTTTTAAGTAGATATTAGAATGATGTAAGTTTCGTGTGAGTCCAGTGTATGCGCATTTTTTGAATACCAAATGTGGAATCATAAAGGAGTATAGAACTGAATGGACGCCACAGATGCCATGTGATGGACAAAATACAAAACGATCCTAGCAGAATTCATAAGCCTGCGCATAAGCCCTAAGCGCTGGCAAGGTCTTGATGTCCTGCCTGGTATATGGATTCTGTGTATCATCATCATCATCATCAGGTGCCCTGCCGCATGGCGTTGGCGACCATGGACTTCCAACCATCTCTATCTCTCGTTGCACCCAGATCTCCCCCCCTCTCATCCCCAGCCACTCTGCAAGTCCGTCCAGCATTCTCTCCCTGGGTCTACCTGGTGCTCTCTTCCTCAGCTTTCCCGTTGTGACCAGGTGCTCCAAATCCCCCTTCCTCATAAAATGGCCTATAAATGTTGCTTGTCTTTTCCTAATCTTCCTTATCAGTGATCGACTTGTGTCTGCCTCCATCAAGACTGTCTCGTTTGTTTTCTTTGCTGTCCATGGTACTCTCAACATTCTTCTGAGAAACCACATCTCTGCTGCCTCAATCCTGCTCTGGCTTTGCTTGCTGACTGTCACGTCTCGCATCCGTACAACAGTATTGGTTCTATATAACACTCAAGGACTCTCTTTCTGATGTTAATTGACAGGCATTTGTTGGTAAGAATGCTTGTCATCTTCTTGAATGCTGCTTTGGCTTGGCCGATTCTGCCAACTATTTCCGATGTGCATCTGCCGTCTGATGAAATGACCGTTCCCAGGTATTTGAACTTATTAACCTGTGTCAAGGTTGTGCCATTTGCTGTTATTTTGCATGAGGGGATTTCATGTTTTTTACTGATCACCATGACTTCAGTCTTCCTGCTGTTTAGTTCCAACCCCTTACCTCTTTGCTTTCTGTTTCTAGTATATTCACAAGGTTTTGTAGGTCCCTTTCATTTTCTGCAATTAGCACGGTGTCATCTGCGTACCGAATGTTGTTTATCATTTTCCCTCCAACCTTTAATCCATGGTCTTCTTCTAGGTTTCTCATGATGTTTTCGCTATATAGTGAAAACAGATCTGGTGACAAAACACAACCCTGTCTGACTCCTCTTTTGATGTTTTGAAAAGAGCTTATATTGTTTTCTATTCTCATTGCAGCTGTTTGTTCCCAGTACATATTCCTGATTATTCGTAGATCTTTTCCATCGACATTGAGTCTCTCCAGTTGGTTGATCAATTCTTCATGTCGTACCGGATCGAAAGCCTTGGTATAGTCAACAAAGCATAAATACAAATCCTTATTCATCTCAACTGACCTCTCTATGATAGTTCTTAGGATGTATTGGCATTAATAGTTCCTTTCCCCTCCACAAATCCACACTGTTCTTCTGCTATTTCTCTTTTGATTCTATTCCTTGTCCTCATCATGATTATTCTTAACAGGATTTTTGTTACATGACTCATTAAACTGATTATGCGATGGAGTTCGCTGTTCTGTGTATGCTTATATTAAATATCAATCAGCAATTAAAACAGTTTGGGTTATATTGCCGTGAAATGTACCTCCCATGAATTTATTTCAATTTTTTTTATTAGATTTTTGTTGGACAGTAAACAGACATCAACATACAATGTAGTAAGGAAACATGACATCAGTTCATACACAGAGAAGGAGCATTGTGGACATGTGACATAGATACAACACACAGAAGGAGCATTGTGGACATGTGACAAGATACAACACACAGAAGGAGCATTGTGGACATGTGACAAGATACAACACACAGAAGGAGCATTGTGGACATGTGACAAGATACAACACACAGAAGGAGCACTGTGGACATGTGACAAGATACAACACACAGAAGGAGCATTGTGGACATGTGACAAGATACAACACACAGAAGGAGCACTGTGGACATGTGACAAGATACAACACACAGAAGGAGCACTGTGGACATGTGACAAGATACAACACACAGAAGGAGCACTGTGGACATGTGACAAGATACAACACACAGAAGGAGCATGTGACATGTGACAACACACAGAAGGGGCACTGTGGACATGTGACAAGATACAACACACAGAAGGAGCACTGTGGACATGTGACAAGATACAACACACAGGAGCTGTGGACATGTGACAAGATACAACACACAGAAGGAGCTGTGGACATGTGACAAGATACAACACACAGAAGGAGCATTGTGGACATGTGACAAGATACAACACACAGAAGGAGCACTGTGGACATGTGACAAGATACAACACACAGAAGGAGCATTGTGGACATGTGACAAGATACAACACACAGAAGGAGCATTGTGGACATGTGACAAGATACAACACACAGAAGGAGCATTGTGGACATGTGACAAGATACAACACACAGAAGGAGCACTGTGGACATGTGACAACACACAGAAGGGCACTGTGGACATGTGACAAGATACAACACACAGAAGGAGCACTGTGGACATGTGACAAGATACAACACACAGAAGGAGCACTGTGGACATGTGACAAGATACAACACACAGAAGGAGCATTGTGGACATGTGACAAGATACAACACACAGAAGGAGCACTGTGGACATGTGACAAGATACAACACACAGAAGGAGCACTGTGGACATGTGACAAGATGCAACACACAGAAGGAGCACTGTGGACATGTGACAAGATACAACACACAGAAGGAGCATTGTGGACATGTGACAAGATGCAACACACAGAAGGAGCACTGTGGACATGTTACAAGATACAACACACAGAAGGAGCACTGTGGACACGTGACAAGATACAACACACAGAAGGAGCATTGTGGACATGTGACAAGATACAACACACAGGAGCACTGTGGACATGTGACAAGATACAACACACAGAAGGAGCACTGTGGACATGTGACAAGATACAACACACAAAGGAGCACTGTGGACATGTGACAAGATACAACACACAGAAGGAGCATTGTGGACATGTGACAAGATACAACACACAGAAGAAGCACTGTGGACATGTGACAAGATACAACACACAGAAGGAGCACTGTGGACATGTGACAAGATACAACACACAGAAGGGGCACTGTGGACATGTGACAAGATACAACACACAGAAGGAGCATTGTGGACATGTGACAAGATACAACACACAGAAGGAGCATTGTGGACATGTGACAAGATACAACACACAGAAGGAGCACTGTGGACATGTGACAAGATACAACACACAGAAGGAGCACTGTGGACATGTGACAAGATACAACACACAGAAGGAGCATTGTGGACATGTGACAAGATACAACACACAGAAGAAGCACTGTGGACATGTGACAAGATACAACACACAGAAGGAGCACTGTGGACATGTGACAAGATACAACACACAGAAGGAGCACTGTGGACATGTGACAAGATACAACACACAGAAGGAGCATTGTGGACATGTGACAAGATACTACACACAGAAAACGTACAAAAACATTTCATATACTGGATATTTCAAAGTGAACATCAAGATTTAGAAACGAACGTTCCGAACAGGAAGAGTGCAATAGAATCTTTTGTATTATTACAGCATGTATGGTTTGTCGTAGATGCTATACCCATTGCATTTAAAAATACTATTGGCTGCAATAATCTGCATGAGCTATTCTTATTTGCAACCATTTCAGTTTGACATCATTTAATTCGGGAATTTTTTTTCAGAAATGCCTTTCCCCACGAAATGTTAATGTGTAATACTCTAATTTCTCTGACCATTTTAAGAAACAGTGAGGTTTACTATCATGAAATTGATTTTTTCATGGTAGAGTATTGCCTTTTTTGTGCACTCATTGTCAGTCTTACTGCATTGTGTACATTTAAAATATTACTTATGTTGTTATTCAATTGAATTCTGGTTGTTCTTAGATATTGTTTGATTGAAGATATCCATCCACTATAAGTGACAAAATCAATACTGAAGTAAGCCTTAGTTTAAATTCTTCATAGGTTAAACAAACAAACAAACAAACAAACAAAAACAGCCATTTTCTTTTAAGAAATATTGGATAGAGTATATTCATTTCTGTATTTCTGTATTTTTGATTATCAGCTTATCCACCTTTAGTTTTCGTTATAGAAAACAGGTTGAGCTAACAAATCACTTGGATTTTTTTTAGGTGTTACATGATTATAAAATGTCATATAGATCATAAATGTATGGGCCCAAAAGTGATTGCTCTTTATGCAATACGAAACAAACGCTGGTCCATAGTGTTCAGTGTTTTAAGAAATGAATACATTTCTGTTGCAACGCTTTACCATTTATGATTTGAGGTTTTAAACTTTTTTTTATCCAGATGCGTATGAGAGCATACATGTGTTCGTAAATGAAGTATACTCATCCTCCCCCCTTGCTTTGAGGTTTTAGTGGCATTTTTTCTTCTGATTTTATCCTGTTTTCATTTGAAATTGAAAACACAACTTTTCTTTGAAATGATCAGGTGGATCCGGCAACAATATCCACAAGTGTATAAGTTTAGATAGCACAAGAGACTTAAGCATTGTGACTTTACCAACAGGAGTGATGGTTCTTTGTGACCACATTTTAAAGAATGTTTTTACTTCTGACAGTTTGTCGTTAGAACTGATGGTTTTCAAATTTTTTAGGTTTTGAATAAACCAAATGCCAAGTATTTTAAACTTATGAGGATTCCATATGATTTTTAAATGGGGACAGTATATTTTTCAGTGATTTTCTCTCACTCCTCAACAGCAATACTTGTGTTTTCTCGCTGTTCATGAATAAGCCTGAAACTGTGCCGTTATCAAGCTCGCTAAGGCTTGAACTAGAGTAGAAAGACAGAGAAACAGACCTATCAGCACTAACACACTCGTTCACTAACTAAATAAGGAAATCCTTGGACAAGGTACAGTGACAGATTTTTTATTACTGACAAACAAGACAATATGACGTATCATTCGTACAGATCACGAACATGGATATAGCGTTGCTAGAGGTGGCACCCCAAAACCAACATTGTATACATTTCAAATCACCAAAAAACAAAACAAAACAACAAAAAAACCACAGCAGAATTCACTTAGAACATCGTCAACGCACACACCCACAGAAGATAAACGTCAGCAATGAACACAAGAGTTAACCACATACGTAAGTTCTGCTTGCTACAGTTCCTTGCCCACGTGTGAAGTGACCCTAATGAGGAGGAACGAATAACCTTCAACACATTAATCTCACCAAGGGTGACAATCACGGTCTATATGAAGTCCCGATGCTAGGGTTCCCAGTTTCTATCGAGTCTCTCGATGCTTGGAATGGCAAACAGGCGCAGACTTAAACAAATGCTGAAATGAAGCGAAGATCCTCGAAACAACAGACGTTGAGTCCAGCGAAAGCGACGCCAAGGAAACGAACCGAGTCGAACAGCTGAGCCGTAGGCTTGTGGCGTGGCAGTTAACGCTGATCCTGCTGGAAGATGCTGTTGTAGAAGCGCCCACTAGCCACACCTGCCTCGGACGCTCGTCACGTTACCGCAGCACGGACACGTACACCTTATCGTAGAGCCCGGACCAACACAGACAGGAACGACGACTGGCACAGGACACTGGTGATCTTCTCCCCTCACCCTGGTGAAACTATGGAAACAACCTCCCCTACTGATCCGTAGGTATATAAACATCTATTATTAGACACGGCAGCAAAACTCATTCACTTGCCAAAACATATCGAATGAGCTATGATACCAATAACTAATCTGACCGCCCAACCCACACATCAACTGCAGCATAGGGGAACAGGCGTCTATTCACTCCTGGTTACATGCCTGACAAAGACACAGACACTCTGGACTTCCATATAACAACGTCGAACTAAAATTCGAGTCACTGTCTTCGACACACAAACCGCATACCGACTGTAGCAGAGGGGAAAAGACGTCGATTCACTCTTGGTTACATATCAAACACTATAGACCTCTTCCCACTTCTAGGAATAAAATCCATCTACAAGTGGAGCCTCTGACCAGAAACTGGCCCTATCCATCCCAACTGCAAAGCGTCTGTAGCAGAGGGGCGCCAAACACCAACTGACTCCTACATCTTTACAAACACAAAACTCTTCCAATTCTAGAACATAAAGTCCAACTACAAGTGGGATCTCCGACCAGAAACTGCCCCAGACCCCACCCCCCTAACTGCAAACCGACCGTTGCAGAAGGGGGGGGGGGCAGATACCAACTGGACACTCTTACACCGAAAACCACATTTTTCAAGCCAACAAAACAAGCTCACTGAACCACTGCTCACAGAAAACAGCCCAAAAAACACGCAAAAACTATGCACACACAGACCCACGTAAACCATATCTTAGGCCACAAACACGGGCCCGGCAAAAACATCTGTTCACAGCCAAAATACAAAATCACGTAAAAAACACACACACGGCACAGGTAAACTGTAACTGGACGGGTGAGTTTTATCCCAGTTAGCTAAGACCCCACACACACGCTAACCCAACCAAACACCCTTGTCCCCAAACGAGATTAAAAGGGAGAAAAATATGAAAAGAACAAAAGTTCCGTGACAGTTGTACGTATCAAATATACGCACCGATCTTTCAAAAGAGGTTTTATCTCCTATATTTATTAATCAGGTATCATCAGCAAACTGGGAAATTTTGTGTTGCACACCGTGAACCTGGATTCCGTTTTTTGAGTCATTGTCCCCCTATCATTATGGCTAGAATTTCTGTGCAGAGAATGAAAAGGTAGGGTGAGACTGGATCCCCTTGCCTGAATCCCTTTTCTACACTAAACCTTTCTGTAATTTGACTATTTTTAATGACAGTTGATTTTCTTTCTTTATAGAAGTTTCAATCCAACACAGTTTATCATTTCTGTCACACTCCATTCCTCAGTTCATCCTCTACCTTTCACCCACACACATACGAAAATCCAATAAACATCTTTTTCGTTTACATCAGTTACTCTTGCCTCCCACATTCTTTGTCACTCTCCTTCCAATGATCTTTTGTAATTTTTAACGTCTTTGATCTCTGATTCAGGAAATGTCCAACAAATTTCATTCCACTCGTGTTGTGCCTGAGGACGTTGCAGTGACTTTACCTGTAAGTTTGTTGGCATGTTCACTTCCCTTCACACCAGGGTCGGGACAGTAGATCCACGAGCTTCATGCCAATCCCTGGTTTCTTGGTTCCTGCTACACTCTCTCCTCTTTGAAACAGATTCATCAAGCTAGTCAGGATGAAGCTTGATTCTCTTTTATCTCATCATCAACCGAAACTAATCAGTTAAGAACGTGCGTGACTGCCTCTATTTTCACTGTTAGACTGGAGGTTGTGATAGAACATGCAATACTTTCTTTATCTTTAGGTATAATGATTCTATTCTGTTTGGCAACAAAACCTCATCCAGATGTGTTCTTGGTGACAGAGTCATCCTTGTACATGATAACAGTTTTGTGGTTGCATCTTACATGCTCAAGAGCAGTTTGATTTATGTATCAGCTTTAGTTTTTGCTCATTCGCCACAATGTATTCTAAAATGTTTTCGTATGATGATTTTGCACTGGATTTTGAAGCAGTTTGGATATGCTCCCATTTTTAACCTTTTGATAAGTGCTGAATGGATTCTTTTGCTTACTCTATCCATGATGTTTTATGTTGCAGTCGACTACATTTTGTTGTTTTGACCATCTCATAAAGTGGCTATTGAGGGTTTTGCAATGTCCTGAAATATGCCTTCACTTGTTCTAATTTTTTGTCTTGAATGCATTCAAGAAGGTCAAGCATGTACTGCATAGTGTCTGTGTAGTGTCTTTTCTAATTCGCTTCATTTTCTGTTCTGTCTAGTTTCAAAATCTTGGTCTGTGACATCGTTATGAAGTGCCCATAATCGATTTGCACTCAGCATTCCAACTTGATGTAGCTGGAAGAGATGACGTTGTTTGATGTCTTTGGTTGTCACTGCTGTAAGGCCATGATTAGATTGAATGTAGTGGTATTCTAATGTTTTCTGAATGTCAGCATCCTGTCAATCTGATTTCACATAGTAGAGCAGACTGTTCGATCAATGCTAGTTCCTCTGAATGTAAATGGTTGAATGCCTTAATCAGCTCCTTTGTCATCAAGCGTGCAGAAGGGCACGTGTGCTTGGGTAAGGTTGATTGTTGATCCAGTTTCATGACGCCAATGATCTACGTTGTTCAGCTTCTTGACTATTTTGTGTCTTTTTTGTTAGTACTTACTTGTCTTGAAGATGTGTCCGTTGTGGGCAAAATTGAGTATACGGGCTCGTCCATTGTTGTTTAGTTCAGCAAATCCTTTTGCATAAATTTTGTAGAAGACAGGAGAGAGCGGCGATCTTTGAAGGGGTCCCGTGGAGAGTGTGACGCCACATCGCTGATGTATTTCCATGAGTAGTCGTAAACGGACTTTATTATAGCATTTTTAAGGTCAATAGCCACAACAAGGATTTCTTCTTCAATCTGGAATCCTTCATAAACTTCGTAAACAAAAAGCACAAAAATAACGAGGTAAAACCGCATGATTCATTGTGGCAATAACCCCCCCCCCCCCCCCCCCCCCCCAATTCAAGACGACAGGAAACAAAAGGTTGTTACTATGGCCTGAGTTGTTTGTCTGTTTCTGTTATTCAGTGGAAAGTAGAAACAACGATATAGGATCACGAGCTGCTTCTGTCTGGAGTTTAGTGATAAATCTCTCTGTCTCTGTCTCTGTCTCCGTCTCTGTCTTTCTCTCTCTCTCTCTCTCGCAAGCGCTCACTCTCGCTGTGTGTGTGTGTGTGTGTGTGTGTGTGTGTGTGTGTGTGTGTGTGTGTGTGTGTGTGTGTGTGTGTGTGTGTGTGTGTGTGTGTGCGTGTTTGTGTGTGTGTGTGTACGTGTGTGCGCTCGCGAGCGCGTGTGTATTGTTGTTGTTTTATCTCAGCTGGTCTGTCTGTCAGCCTTCTCCTTCTCTGCATTTTCATATCAAGCGCTGAGCACCTCTTACCAACCAACAGCTATCTGAGCAAGGGAAAAGTAAACAAGTGTTTACAGATATGCCAATTAAAAAATCAAACATTTTCTGTAAAATGTTCGATGTATGCATAAGTGGCTGCGATCAGTTTGCCAGAAATAAACTCGTAGCTCAATGTCGTCTGCTTTACTTACAAAATTGTTTGAAGTGTTTGAAAACAATTTAGCACCACTTCGGAAATGTTCAACAATTAGATCAGTTTTTCAGTGTATATTCCTTTGGCATACATATTACGTTGAAGTATCCACGAACATTGTGTCCAAAGTAGACGGTCTAAACGGTAAGGGGTTTTGAAAATGTGGTGGGGAAAGGCTTCCTTATCAACTCATGAAGTAATATGAAATGTTGAATATTTCTTAGAACAATGTTATAAATCATGTTTCTCCAAATCGTTGCTGATGCGAAAGGTTTCAGGTTCAGGTTCATATTGCTTACAGCCCAGCCGACTACGTGAGCCATATCAGGGCTAACACCATGTTCTAAATGACACCCAGCTTTAAGTAAAAACACCAGTTGAAAACCAAGCTCACCATTACCCTTGAAAGTCTAAAATGAATTTAAAGAAAAAATTCTCATACGTAAAATCATATCAAATGAAATCTACCGATATCTTGTAAAAACTGGAAACAATTATCCAGAGGAACATCTCTGTAGAGGTTCTTTGAGTCCGCCATGTAGTGCTTATGTCTCACATCGTGCAAGACCAAGCATTCAATAAGAAGGTGTCTGATGCTCAACGGGTCGTCACATGGTATACACCACACACTCAAATCTATCGACCTCTCCACATTTTCATCTGATGCCTCCCGTCTCCTTTCTGAAAAGTCACATAACCTTGCCGATGAATTCTATACTACTCTCCACCATCTTCTGGACACTCATGCTCCAGCCACAACCCGTCTTTTACCTGACCGCCCCCCTACCCCCTGGCTCACTCATGAGATTGCCTGTGCAAAACGTGCCCGCCGCAGAGCAGAGCGCCGCTGGCGCAAATCCAAACTCACTGTACACAGGCAACTTTTCCAAGCCTCTAAAACAAAAGTATCCACCCTCATTGCATCTGCAAAAACAAGCTATTTCCAAACCAAAATCCTGAATGCCTCTTCTTCAAAAGAACTCTTTACAACCATGAATCATCTCCTTTGCACACGAAAAGATTTACCTCTCCCAACAAAACATACAAATGAAGAACTCCCATCTGTATTCTCCAAGTATTTCACCACCAAAATACAAACTCTTCGTGACAGGCTTGACAGGACACCCTGTCAACCATGCCCACCTGACCCTTCCTTCTCTGGCACACCTCTTACTACTTTTACCCCAGTCTCACAAGAAGAAATTTTCAACAAATCAGATCCATGTCGTTCAAAATCTGCGAACTGGATCCTCTTCCAGGTTCTCTCTACTCCGACTGTCTCCCTACTCTCCTCCCATTCATCACTGACATCATCAACACTTCTTTTCAAACTGGAACTGTCCCAGATTCTTTCAAGTCTGCTATTGTTCACCCTCTCCTCAAGAAACACAATTTAGACCCAATCTCTCTTTCTTGTCAAAACTCCTTGAAAAAGTCGTCCTCAACCAGCTGAACTCTCACCTGTCTGCCAACAATCTCCTCAATCCTTTCCAGTCAGCCTACCGCCAGTGCCATAGCACTGAAACTGCCCTACTACACATTCTCAACAATCTCCTCCTTGCAACTGATACTGGCAAAGTCTCTCTCCTCACACTCCTTGATCTGTCTGCAGCCTTTGATATCATTGACCATGGTATTCTCCTTTCTAGACTTCATCATACTTTTGGCATCTCTGACATTGCTCTCTCCTGGTTCACTTCATATCTATCAAACAGAAAACAAACTGTTCTCATCAATGGCACTTACTCTCAACCTGCATACCTGACCTGTGGTGTTCCACAACGATCTGTCCTTGGCCCTGTTCTTTTCACTCTTTATACCTCCCCCCTGTCCACCATCATCAACTCCCACTCTATAAAACACCACTTCTATGCTGATGATACCCAACTTCGAGACAGTGACTAACCTGATAATATACAGCGCCTGTTGGCTCGCACCACTGAGTGTTACTCGGACATTAAGAACTGGATGACGTTCAACAAACTTCAGCTTAATGACGACAAGACAGAAGCTATCCTCATTGGCACCCGTCAGAAACTTTCTCAGCTGCCTCCTCTTTCTCTCCCATTATGTAACACATCAGTCCCAATTTCTGATTCAGCTAAAAACCTTGGTGTCTTCATTGACTCTACCCTCTCCATGAACAACTTTGTTTCTCAAACTGCCAGATCTTGCTACTATCATCTCCATCGTATAAACCTGATCAGGAAGTATCTCTCTGTGGAAACAACTGCAAAACTCGTTCTCTCCTTCATAATCTCGCATTGACTATTGCAATTCACTCCTGTCTGGTCTTCCTGCCTCCACCATTCACATCCTACAGCGCATTCAAAACAATGCTGTACGCCTTGTACTCAAAAAGAAAAAAGCTGACCACATATCTCCTCTCCTGGCACAACTTCACTGGCTCCCTGTATCAAAGCGCATACAGTACAAACTAGACACCATGTGCTACAAAAGCCTCAATAACGCAGCCCCCGATTACTTGTCAAGCCTATTTGAGATCTATGTTCCCTCACGTACCCTCCGCTCTGCCTCCGATCCTCTGACTTTTCGCTTTCCACGCACTAAGCTCAATACCTATGGTCCACGAGCCTTCTCTGTTTCTGGTCCACTCTCCTGGAACAAACTTCCTCTCTCAGTCCGTCAGCAACCTACTTTTGTCTCCTTCAAGTCCGCTCTCAAAACTCACCTTTTCTCCTCTGCATAAAATCCTAACCTCACTCAACCCCCCTCTGAAGCCTGTCTCCGCTCGGAGGGGAATCGCATTGTTATAATATATAATTGTATATGATATGCTCTCTATAATTTTCCATTGCTTTTATTCTTGCTTTTATTGCTTTTATTCTTTCTCCCCATTTATAGCCATGCGTGTGTGTGTGTGTGTGTGTGTGTGTGTGTGTGTGTGTGTGTGTGTGTGTGTGTGGTGCGCGTGCGTGCGTGTGTGTGCGTGCGTACGTGCGTGCGTGTGTGTCTGTTTCAGCGCTTAGATTTGATTTTATCGAGATTTTGCGCTATATAAATATTGTAATTAATTATTAATTATTATTATTATTGTACTTCTTCATTTCTTAAAAGATGCGTGTAGGACATGTGACCCGTGTGTAACATGTATAACACTATCTCTTTTGTATGGTTCCCTGAAGCAGATGGGAGAGTCTCTTTAAGTTTGAGGGGAATTTGCAAAATTATGGGTAGATCTAATTAAACTCGTATTGTGAGCGAAATCCTGACTGAAACAGAAGAACCAATTTAAGTTGAAGAAGTCCGCTCCATGGGAAAAAGAAGATGCGCATTGACATGATGAGCACCAATAGGTTTGCAGACCTCCATTGCAATGCTGGTTGAGCGTGGAACTTACATGCTGAGAATTATGAGTTCAAATCTTCGATGTACAGTAAACTGACTTTCTCGTTGCCCATACTCTAAATGTGCCAGTACTGTTTTAGATAGGACCCTAAGGTTGGTGTTCACGTAACAAGTCAAAAGGTCAGTGTGGGCAAACTTTGAGTAACATCAATAGAACGAGAGGAATCAAAACGAAGACTTTGGAAAACAAAGGACGCAATCAAAGGTGTAGCATTGAGTTCGCCTGTACCACATCACATACCCGACATTGTGGAACTCAAGACTTGAAATGAAGCCAACAATGTTCACACTGACCCCCAGTCTGACCCCACCACACAGTGCGGGTCGTGTCTTATCACATGGGCCACCTCCCATGCAGATGCTGGGAAAGCCTGGGTGAGTGACAATCTCACGCGGAGAGTCGCAGCAGTGGCCTAAGGTCACAATAATGTTATGGGTTTCCTACTTGCCAGTTTCAAAAGCCGCCAGCAAATGGACGGGAACGTGATTCGGTTAAAACGGACATTTCACACGTCTGCTGAGCATTTCGTGTGTTCGTGCCAGCGAAACTAAACACACACACACACACACACCGTCCTCCGTACTGCTCAGTGGTCACGACGGTGGGTGCAGACACCTTGCAGTGGCTGTGCTGACTAGGTGTAAACAATAGCACAATGATCACAAGTCATTTCTGCCTGTTTCCCCAGTCGCCAGTCAATGAAAGCTGAGACGATCAAGATTTGCCCAGTGAGCTAGTCAATGTGTTGCGGGAGAGGAGAAGCAAGTTGGCGGTGACGGATTGAAAAGAAAGCTGCCAGTTTTTGCTTAGAGGACACTCATAATTATATTATACTGAAACATGAGACATGTAATGTGTAATAACTAAACGTAACTTTTTTTTTCTTTTTAATATGCTACCTTTTAAGCAGAAGAGCAAACATTTGACGTTAATTTTTAAGGATTTCATGTTAACTTCAGTCATTCAAAATGAGGTGCCTATTTCAATTTTTAGGTGTTTTTTGTTTGTTTGTTTGTTTTGTTTTGTTTGTTTGTTGTTGTTGTTATTTTTGTTTGTTTGTTTGTTTGTTGAAATTTGAATTTCTTTCGAAACGAAAAGGTTGTGTCTTGTCCTCAAAGCCTATTAACTACTTTGTGTCAGAAGCCCATCTTTTTGTGCTGATCGTTCCATACGTCATTATACATAAAAACATAAATACAGTGCATTTATTATGGAAAAAGCTCCTCATGAAATGCAGTGATCAAAATTTTATTATTACTCTTTTGAAGACGAGAGAGAAGAGAGAGAGAGAGAGAGAGAGAGAGAGAGAGAGAGAGGGAGGGAGGGAGAGAGAGAGAACAGCCTGTATCATTATCCACCTCTCTTTAAAAGAAAGGAAAGCGGAGAGCGAGCAGCAGACTTGACAGTAGACACACATCTCAGATAGCTGACGACGCAGAATGCCGTACACAAGGCAGCTGGTCCTTCACATGCAGTCACTTCTAAGATGAAGTCACACGGACATATTTTACAGGTCAAACAAAGGACGAAACAAAGAAAGAGAGAAAAAAAGAAACAAACAAACAACACCCAGAGTTCCACGAAAATCTATTGCTCCAAATGACCACTTATTGTACAAAAAAGTAAAAAATGAATGAACAAAAACCTCTTTTACTTCGAGCGCTCAGATGGGGACTGCGCGGACTCTCGAGCAAAGACGTATGAGCGTTAAAGTTCTCATATATTTTTTACTTTAAAATGTTTTCATAATTACGTTTTCACTGTGTGAAATTCAGTGCTGTCCCGGAAGAAATCATGTTGCCACAGTGCAGAGCCACTGTTTCTCTTTTCTGTCTGCGTGCATCTCTGTTTGCCTAAAATGATGGATTTTTCTGTAGCAGCTATCCATGGAATTATCACAGGATTTGTACACTATACCTCAGTTCCCAAGCCTAGAAACGCCGAACTTTACGCTTACGGCAAACAATTCAATGGTATACTAGAATTCTGGACATCTGTTGTTGGCATTTACAGATCGACGTGATGCTTGTGCGTGTGAATGGGGAGGGGGGGGGGGAAGAGAATCCTGTCCGGCTGGATTTGAAGCTGGGACATGTCACATTCTAGGTGGGTGCTTTACCCACCGGACTGCTGCTCCCTGATAAAGTAACAAAACGCCTTGTGTAATCTGGTCTCAGGATGGTGGCAGGCGTGAGGCAGGCTTGCAGAAGATGTTCTGCAGTTATTTCGTTATAGTCATAAAAGGGCACAGACCTATTTTTTCAAATCAATGTGGCCTTCATGGTGGCAGGCGGGAAGTGATAAAGAGGTGGGGGTGGAGGCTGCCCAGAAACAGCAGAAGGAATAATACAGTTATAGGACCATATTCATATTTAAATAAATAACAGACGATTAGGAACTGAGGGTGGCAAAAAAGCACTTTTCAGTCGTTGTTTTTTATGGAACACAGTCAGGAATTTGTGGCAAGCTGAAGACTGTATCTTCCACGTGGACCAGCATTCGCCTTTTCATGAGTTTTCCGCTCCATCAGTAACTCTACAGGATTCCTTGTGTGTTAACGCCCTATAATGATATACTCAGCCCTATCGGTATGGAAGCAGGTGTTTTCCATCCCACACATCCCGACTAACAATTTCTCCCAAGGAGCACTTAGCACACTGGCAACCAGATCTGTTACATGTATCTCATTACTGGCACCGTTTGTCAGCCAGCACGCATAGTCACGCAAAAATTAATACATTTCACTTCATACTGTATGTGCATTCCTTCCGTTTTAGAAATATCACAAATTTGTTCCTACAGAATGAATTAATAAGATAGTTACTGCACATTAGATAGAAATAGAGCTGTCTACCGAAATGATGAAATGGCTTTGAATAATTGTTGGGGGCTGCAGGGGGTACAAAAATGTATCACCGTTTGCTGTAAAAGCAGACGAAACCAAAAGTAGGTCGGGATAGGGAGGCCAAATTGTACCAAGGACTTTCAGATGAGTGCATTTCTAATTTAATCGTGACTTTTTAATTTTCATTGTGTACACATTTCATCTGAAACAATATGTTGAAACATTAAGTTTTGTAATCGTAAATATTGCTGTATATACGTGTACTGTTTTCAACAAAATCTACTGATAGGACTGAGTACACCGACAGGGCTAAGTACACTGATAGGGCTGAGTACACCGACAGGGCTGAGTACACTGATAGGGCTGAGTACACCGACAGGGCTGAGTACACTGATAGGGCTGAGTACACTGACAGGGCTGAGTACATCCATAGGGCTAAATACACCCATAGGGCTGAGTACACTGATAGGGCCGAGTACACTGATAGGGCCGAGTACACTGATAGGGCCGAGTACACTGATAGGGCCGAGTGTACTGATAGGGCCGAATACACTGTAGGGCCGAGTACACCCATAGGGCGTTAACAGTCGTGCACAACACCACAGCTATTATCAGGAGCTGTTTCTCCAAGACAGAACAGAGCTGATCTCATAGGACAGATCAGAATCTGAAAGTGTATTTTTTTTCACAACGTAAATGGCAGATCTTTAAACTATTTTCAATTGTTTGCAAAATATTTCCACAGCAACCTTGTTATTATGGTCCATTTTCCATGAAGTTCTGCAGCATGAATGGCAGTATTTGACGCTAACCAACGTCGCTGTGACACCCTATCATTGGTGGACAAAAGAAGCAGGTGAGACAGGATTTCGTTTTGTCACTATTTCCCTCAACACTTGGCCGTCTGTGAGGCGCAGCAAATGAAGATCAAAGAGACGCGATGTTGATGTCGCGGTTAGTTTGCAACCTTGTCCAAATTTGAGACACACCGTGCAGGGGCAAGGTAACTTTGTCCAAATTTGAGACACACCACTGGACAAGACTGTCCCAGGCCCGGCGCTGTTTGCTGTCGGTGTGGGGTCAGCGCTGTTCTTCCTTGGTGTTCCCAGGGTGGGTAAATTTATTCTGCCCTATTCCTGCATGTTCACAACGTGCTTCGTACCCCGCTTACAAGAGGCCCCTCCCCCACTCCATCCTTTTACCTCACTTATCCTCTTCCTCCTTCATGTGATGTATACTTAAAATGGTGGGAACTTGAGGAAAGGAGGTCGGTAAGGGAGATAGCGGGGAACGAGATACGGCAAATAGGGATGGGGGTGAGGATGTTATGCATAACTGAGGATTGAATATAGTGGTCACATAGCTGTAAATTATGGCATGGCAGCTAGTTCAAATATCAAAACCTGTCTGACAAATCAATATCATTTGGGAAGTGATTGTCAAAATATCCCCTCTGTTCACGTATTTTTCTCACTTATCCTGCTCCCCTATTATTTGGATGTAAAAGAAATATGTTCCTGTGGTGTAACTGATATGGGATATTTGACTCTGTTATCTTGGTTGTGATGTGACCATGTCAGTGCACTTGTGTCTGAATTAGAAGACCTCTCAAAGAATATTTCAAAATATTCAATTATTGATGCACCATTACCATGGATATAGCTTGAACTGAACAGGCAAACTCGTATAAATACTAGCTTTGACCAAAGAACTAGTGTTTTAAGCCAGGATCACAGTCAATATCTAAGCTTGAAAATGAGTGAGTGCGCCTCTGTTCATCCTAGGTAGGTGAGAAACAAGGAAATCAAACAAAGTGACAGTGCTGTAAAGTCCTGTGAAATACTAGATTGTGTCATCTGATCATATTGTGTCATCTGATCATACAAAGGTTCTAAGATTCGCAAGCAAATTGTAGATTTTCCCGAGTCAGTCTGTTCAGTTCATCTGTCATTAATTGTTCTTCCTCTGCTGAGGTTGCTCATTTGTGAATCATCTCACAAAATGTACCAAACACATGCACACACACACACACCACACACACACACACACACACACACACACACAACACACACACACACACACACACACACACACACACACAACACACACACACACACACACACACACACACACATACTTCAAATGCAAAAACAGAAAGAGAGAGAGAGTGTGTGTGTGTGAAAGAGAGAGAGAGAGAGAGAGAGAGAGAGAGAGAGAGAGAGAGAGGAGAGAGAGAGAGGAGAGAGAGAGAGAGAGACTACACACACACACGCACCCAGGCACGGACATACACGTACTTGAAGTGGAACCAAAGCAGTTCAGTGGTCTGTGCAATACAAAATGTAATCAAAGAAGGATGTTTACGTCTGCCAATGAAAATGATTGTTGACATCAGTGCTTTACAGGCCCTGTTCATTCATCAATGACTGAGAACAAGATATAACTCGAATACACACATACACCCACATCTCAAAGGAAAGAGAGAGAGAGAGAGAGAGAGAGAGAGAGAGAGAGAGAGAGAGAGAGAGAGAGAGAGAGAGGTGAGAGAGTAAAAGCGAAAGTAGATCTCTCTGAAGACCATGCATACATCAAAAACAAATAAATACATCTGCAGCACTCATCAAAACATACTATTTTCAAAGTGGTCAGAAGAAGTAAATGTGTAGGTTGTGTCTGAATCAAATATTAGGCCTTAGAGCTGAAACTGTGCCAGCCATTCTCTGCCATGTCAGCCCCCTCTATATCTTTTCCTTTCGTTTACATATGGTGATCTGTAGTTTTGTCTTTTTCTCGACTGTTTGTTGTGACATCTTTCACACCACAATTGTTTACCACCTCTAACATTTTATGTCCTCGTTTTTTCATTGATTTTTCCTTCTGGTGTCAACGTGGTAAACAGTACAAAAGCATGGAACCGACATTGCTGACACAGATCATTCCGGGGACTGGTAGGCGCGATCCCACCCGTACCGTAGGAAAGAAAAGGTAACTCCTCACGGCCCAGAGTGACGTCATCTGCACAACCCATACTGTTGTACATGTACGAATGTGAGGCGTGGACAGTCAACACGCAAAGTCAGAAAAAAGACTGAGGCAACTGAAATTTAGTTTCTAAGAAGAATGTTAGGATCTCCATGGAGAGCAAAGAAAAGAATCGAGACAGTCTTGAAAGGGGCAAACACAAAAAGAACATTAAAGAAGAAGATTAGAAAAAGGCGAGCAACATTTATATGACAAGAGAATTTTGAGCACCTAATTACAAAAAATCTAGAGGAAAAAAGAGCACCTGTTAGACCCAGAGAGAAAATATTAGTTTTGCAGAGTGGATGAGGACAGAAAGGGTGGGAGATATACTTGCAGCAATCAGAGATAGGTTCGTTTGGAGGGCCATGATCGCCGACGCCATGCAGCAAAACACAATTATAATGATGATGATGACGATATCTGTGAACACTTACGTGCAGGACACAGCTTTTGTTTCACCCTTGGGATATGGATGATAAACAACATTCGATACGCAGATGACACCGTGCTGATTGCAGAAAATGAAAAGGACCTACAAAACCTTGTGAATATACTAGAAATAGAAAGCAAAGGTAAGGGGTTGGAACTAAACAGCAGGAAGACTGAAGTCATGGTGATCAGTAAAAAACATGAAATCCCTACATGCAAAATAACAGCAAACGGCACAACCTTGAGACAGGTTGATAAGTTTAAATACCCGGGAACGATCATTTCACCAGACGCAGATGCACATCAGAAATAGCCAGCAGAATCGGCCACGCCAAAACAGCATTCAAGAAGACGAAAAAGCATTCTTACGAACAAATGCCTATCAATTAACATCAGGAAGAGAGTTCTTCAATGTTATGTAGAATCAATACTGTTATACGGTTGTGAGGCGTGGACAGTCAACAAGCAAAGCCAGAAGAAGATTGAGGCAGCCGAGATGTGGTTTCTAAGAAGAATATTGAGAGTTCCATAGACAGCAAAGAAAACAAACGAGACAGTCTTAATGGAGGCAGACACAGGAAGATCATTCATAAGGAAGATTAGGAAAAGACAGGCAATATCTATAGACCATTTTATGAGGAAAGGGGAATTGGAGCACCTGGTCACAATGGGAAAGCTGGAGGGAAAGAGAGCACCAGGTGGACCCAAGGCGAAGATATTGGACGGACTTGCAGAGTGGCTGAAGACAAAGAGGGTGGAACAGATGCTACGGGCAACAAGAGATAGAGACAGATGGAAGTCCATGATCGCCAACGCCATGCGGCAAGGCATTTGATGATGATGATATGGATGAAGAAAAGACGAGAGCTGCCTTAGCCGTTAAATACGCCTGAGAAATGGCATAATGAAAACACTTGTTCGGAGAATTTAATAGTACCCCCTTCGTATAAGAAGACACTATTCATATGACGTCGTGTTTTCGCACGTTAGTTTTTACAACACATGTACGTCACCTTCTTTAAAACAGTGACGTGGACAAAAGATACATGTGCAACACATAAGTGCATACCATCACCCCCTCCCCCAACTCGCATGGGCACAAACGCATATTCAAAGACAAACATACACAACACACACTTCCACGTGCACGCATGCACGCCCGTATGTACTCACATTCTCGCACACACGCATACACATTTGCACCCCTTTTCTAGAGAAGCCATGGGCTGTTTGCAGATGGACAAGTAATCCGAAAGTTGCTATTCTTGGCTACGGTACGCGACGGCCGTAGCTATGGACGCCACAATAGAAACTCAAGCATCGTGACGATCGTTGGCATTAAAAATATGCGGAACAGCTCATCCAAAGGAAAAATAAAGGTACTACTGAAAAATTGTGGATATGATGGAGTTGTCTGCACACCCGAGCAACCTACCTGATATAGGCAAAGTATATCGGCATCATGAATTTTGTTTACAAGACAAGCACTTACAATGAGGACGAATTCAGAGCACATTTTTGTCTGTTTAGCTTTGGCAGACTAGGGGAATATGGGCCCAAGGTTCCTACTGATAATACTGCCCATTGGAGTGGTTTCATCTTGCATGTGTTGAACTGAAAATAACTCCAACAGGTTCATGGTTTTGCCCAGATGTGGACAACAAAAAGACTCTAATCACAAAAAGCAGAAAGAGTGATTTGTTGATATGACCAGATCCCTAAGCATGTATGTTGTGTGTGTGTGTGTGTGTGTGTGTGTGTGTGTGTGTGTGTGTGTCTGTGTGTGTGTGTGTGTGTGTGCGTGTGCGTGCGTGTGTGTCAGATGTTTTACTTAAGCTCACTCTGTGTGTGTGTGTGTGTGTGTGTGTGTGTGTGTGTGTGTGTGTGTGTGTGTGTGTGTGTGTGTGTGTGTGTGTACATTTGTTTCCACAGCTGTCAGTAAAAGAAAGTTCAGTGTTTGTGATTGAAGACTATGTTTTGGTCTTACAATAGACATGGACTGTGCAGAAACATGCTTACAACTGAAAAAAGTAATTCTGGTGCCATTTTTTATGAAACAATGGGACACATGTTAACAAGAGCACATGACATCATCATAATCAGGAGCTGTTATCTGTTATTCAGCATGATTAAACAGTAATTCTAGCTGCAGAGAATTTTCTGCAAACCATTCCAATTACATGTTCAACATGAAACTATGTGTAAGCATGCTAATTTGCATGTTGATTCAGTTTGTAATGCACTCAGTGGAAGTTGACTTTTTGTGAAAGCAGTAATTTTTACTTCAGCCTCTTGCATGGCAACTAGTTCAAATATATCAAAACCTGTCTGCCAAAACAATATCATTTGAGGGGCAGTTGTTTAAATATCCCCGCTGTTCACATACTTTGGTCACTAATTCTGCTACCCTATCATTTGGATGTAAAAGAAATATTTTCCTGTGGTGTAACTGATATGAGATATTTGAATGTGTTACCATGTTTGTAATGTGACCATTGTCAGTGCACTTGAGTCTGAACAAGACCTTTCAAAGAATATTTCAAAACAGTCACACGTTGACGGTGCCATCGCCATAGATATGCCTTGAACTGAACTGGCAAACTTATACAAATACTAGCTCTATCTGGACAAAGAATCAGTGGTTTATGACTGTATTACAATTTATTCAAGGTAGGTAAGAAAAAAAACACACTGACAGTGTTGTAAAGTCCTGTAAAATACTTGTGTCATCCTGATTATGCAAAGATTCTAAAGTATTTTTTTGCATGCAAATGCCTATCTAAACTGCGCATTTTCTTGAGTTGACCTGTTCAGTTCATCTGTCATTGATTGTTCTTCTTCTGTGAGGTTGCTCATTTGTGAATCATCTGACAAAATGTAGCAAACTCATCCCTATCAGATAGTAGTGGTGAGGAAGTAAGTTATTTCACCTGGTTCAGTTCCACCATCAGACTGAATATGTGTTCCAAGATGTACATCACCTTCCACACCAGTGTTATCATCACCAGTTCAGGCAGACTTTTTTCTTACTTTTATCATTTCTGTTTGATTCTTTCAGTACCTATTTTCTCTTCTTTCTGGTCCTCATGTCCAGGCTTCAGAGCTGGTTCCCAGCTCAGATTACTAATATCCATAATGCAAGCTTCAGTCATATGGACATGAATTATAAGACGTCATTAACAAAACTAAAACTGAGTGTGTGTGTAAAATATATTATGATAAACAAGTTCCATAATTCAAAGTTTTTGAATGACTAATATTCATGGGCAGTTGAATAAACCTGGTATCCAGTGTAATATAAAAAGGTTTGAAAATAAAGTTATCTACAGAATTCAAAAAGTAGGTTATGTATTTATGTATATAAGGTATTGTGCATGTGCACACACACACACACACATACACACACACACACACACATACACACACACACACACACACACACACAAACACACAAACACACACACACTTCAATTGGAAAGCGCACGTGCACACACACACACACACACATTGTGCACACACACACACACACATACACACATGCACACACACAGTGCACACACACACACACACACACACACACCTGGGCACAGACATACACACACCTGAAATGGAAACAAAGCAGTTCAGTGTTCTGTGTAAGAGACAGCACCTGTTCATACAAACTGAGAGCAAAGAAGGAAGCTTACGTCCGCCAATCAAAATGATATTTGTTTACATCAGTGATTTACATGCCCTATTCATCCATCAGTACTCTAATACACAAATACACTCACATCTTAAACGCTATGCCTGCTGCCGTTTAAGACTGATGAACCAGACGGAAGGATGGAGGGGGGGAGAAGGAAAGAGTGAGAGAGAAAGAGAGAGAGAGAGAGAGAGAGAGAGAGAGAGAGAGAGAGAGAGAGAGAGAGAGAGGACCATGTATGCATCAAAAACAAATAAATAGATCTGTATTATTCATGAAAACGTATATTTTCAAAGTGGTCAGAACAAATCAATCTGTAGGTCGTGTTTGAATCAAATATAAGGCATTGTAATTGAAACTGCCAGCCATTCTCTCCATCTCTGCCATGTCAGCTCCCGCCACATCTTTTCACCTCGTTCACACGTGGTGATTTGTAGTTTTGTCTTTTTCTCGACTGTTTGTTGTGACATCCCTTACACAACAATTGTTTACCATCTCTAACTTTTTATTTCTTGCCTCTTTCATTGATTTTTCCTTCTGGTGTCTTCCAAAGAAGACAGGGGCTATAGAATGCGAACTCCATCGCACAATCAGTTTGATGAGTCATGTTATAAAAATCCTGTTAAGAATAATCATGATGAGGACAAGGAATACAATCAAAAGAGAAATAGCAGAAGAACAATGTGGATTTGTGGAAGGGAAAGGAACTATTAATGCCATATACATCCTAAGAACTATCATAGAGAGGTCAATTGAGATGAATAAGGATTTGTATTTATGCTTTGTTGACTATACCAAGGCTTTCGATCGGGTACGACATGAAGAATTGATCAACCAACTGGAGAGACTCATTGTTGATGGAAAAGATCTACGAATAATCAGGAATATGTACTGGGAACAAACAGCTGCAACGAGAATAGAAAACAATATAAGCCCTTTTCAAAACATCAAAAGAGGAGTCAGACAGGGTTGTGTTTTGTCACCAGATCTGTTTTCGCTATACAGCGAAAACATCATGAGAAACCTAGAAGAAGACCTTGGATTAAAGGTTGAAGGGAAAATGATAAACAACATTCGATACGCAGATGACACCGTGCTATTTGCAGAAAATGAAAGGGACCTACAAAACCTTGTGAATATACTAGAAATACAACTAAAAATAGAACTAAACGGCAGGAAGACTGAAGTCATGGTGATCAGTAAAAACCATGAAATCCCCTCATGCAAAATAACAGCAAATGGCACAACCTGACACAGGTTAATAAGTTCAAATACCTGGGAACGATCATTTCATCAGATGGCAGATGCACATCGGAAATAGCTGGCAGAATCGGCCAAGCCAAAACAGCATTCAAGAAGATGACAAGCATTCTTACCAACAAATGCCTATCAATTAACATCAGAAAGAGAGTCCTTGAATGTTATATAGAACCAATATTGTTGTACGGATGCAAGGCGTGGACAGTCAGCAAGCAAAGCCAGAGCAAGATTGAGGCAGCCGAGATGTGGTTTCTAAGAAGAATGTTGAGAGTTCCATAGACAGCAAAGAAAACAAACGAGACAGTCTTGATGGAGGCAGACACACGTAGATCACTCATAAGGAAGATTAGGAAAAGACAGGCAACATTTATAGGCCATTTTTTGAGGAAGGGGGATTTGGAGCACCTGGTCACAACGGGAAAGCTGGAGGAAAAGAGAGCACCAGATAGACCCAGGGAGAGAATGCTGGACGGACTTGTAGAGTGGTTGGGGATGAGGAGGGTGGGGGAGATGCTAGGGGCAACGAGAGATAGATATGGATGGAAGTCCATGGTCGCCAACGCCATGCGGCAGGGCACCTGATGATGATGATGATGATGGTGTTACCGTGGTAAACAGTGCAAAAGCATGGAACCGACAAAACCGATACGGCTGTTCTTGGGTCTTCCTCTTTTGCGTATTTTTTCGGATGTCCGGTGACAAGCAGTTTTGATGATTTTATCCTACTGTCTTTGGGTTATGTGCCCACAATCTATCTCCTCCGTCTTTTCATGATAACAGTACTCCTAATCTTTTGACTCTATTGGGCAGGTAGGTGTTAGCTGGAGATGGTGTTGCACCAGAAATTTCAGTTTATGCCACTTAGTGCATACCCGTGAAAAATACTCAGAACTATCAACGAAACAGATAATGTCCTATGGTGACAGAAATAATAATGAAATGTACATTATGTTTGTCAGTTTCCTTTTTTTCTCCTTTTCAAGTCTTCAATCTAGGTTAACCCTTTCAGCTTAGGTTCACCTGACTATAATGGAAGGCGTGACTGATGGTCCCGCTGCAATACACACCTGAAAGACCAAGCAAATTAAGTCAAAAATGTTGTTCGTTAAAAAAAAAAAATCCGCTTGGAATAGTAGGCGTAGAGTACAGCCCCGTCACGCAGTCTCAATCCTAGATGGAATTATATGACATCATGATTACCATTCTCATCGCCATCATCATCACCATCATCGCATCGTAAAAATTGTGCCAGCTTCTGTGTCCATTAAGATGGCGTAGAAAAGGGGACGAAAAAAAAAAGTGAGCACGAAGGTAGCCTCCGTGAGTGTGATAGTCCTGAAAAAAATAATAATAAAAGAAAAAAACAATATGCGGCTTGTATTGTTTTGTTATATTATATATATATATATATATATATATATATATATATATATATATATATATATATGTATATTTTTTACTGCCAGACGGCACGAATGGGAAGTTGTCTGCTGCTTTTGCTTGAACGCTGGCAGTTATTTTGATTCAGATTTCTAAGACCTTCCAATAAAAGCTGGAAAAAATCGTGTCCACATATTTTCACACACACACACACACACACGCGCGCGCGCGCGCGCGCACACACAAACACACAACTCTCTCATATCTAGATCTATATGAAAGGATCATAATTTTTTTAAAAGGGAGGTTAAGAAAAGAGACTGACTACTTCTCAACACAGTACCACACAGGTATACAGACAGAAAATCAGACAGAAAATCAGACAGACAGACAGACAGACAGGTAGCCAGGCAAATAGATGGTCTCGACGGCTGCTTCCTCGCCGTCTTGCAGCTAGTTCTACAAAACCCATTTCCCATGAATGAAGAGTTCGCATAATGGGCAGACAACTGGAGAGAACGTCGCTGTCGGTGATAACCTCGTGTTCGTGGTATCAATGACGCAGAGAAAAAGGAAGAGGCTTTTCTAGCCATTCTTTCTTCTTCCCGCGTATGAAGATAAGGGCTCAGTTAACTACTCAGAAGTACAGTGATAATTTTTTTTTAGGGCTTTGTGCAGGGAGGATGCATCTGTGCGCGTGAGCGCGCGCGCGTGTATGTCTGTGTCGTGCCAAAGTTGTGAATTTGCCGTCTACGTAATAATATTAGGCAATAATTTTGCCGATTCCCCCGTAAAAGGCAAAGTCTGCTCATTTCTCGGAATACGCAACGTTTAGTCGAAAGCGCATAATCATCTCTAAACACTGCCCGAAAAAGGTAGCTGATTTCAGGCAAACAGAGACAAGTAAACTTTAACATATTCGAAGCGGTGTCCCAACGTGTTGTGTGTGTGTGTGTGTTAAAGAGAGATGCAGGATGACAACTTGGGTCAAAAGTCACTCCTAGCTGGTTGTAGCAAACCACATTATGCATAAGTGTTATTGTAATTGCACTGACCTGTGCATGGCGCATGTTACATATATTTTTTTGTTTATGCGCGCATGTGCATGTTTGTACTTGTACATGTGCGCGTGCGTACGCATGCGTGTGTGATGGGCGGGTGGGGCTGCAGAGCTCCTCCATCAGTGGTATGTTTGCATTGCTGTTCAAAATTGTGCTTTTCACTGTTGTTTATTGTGCTTATCTCTTGATCTCAGTGTATCGGATATTCCAGCTTTAAGTCTCTCTCTCTGCACCTGTCTCTGTATGTATGTATGTATGTATGTATGTATGTATGTATGTTTGTATGTATGTATGAATGTATGTATGCATGCATGTATGTATGTATGTATGCATGTAGGGATGGATGGATAGATGGATGGATAGATGGATGGATCGATGGGTTGATGGATGGATGGATGGATATCTGGATATGTTTGTATGTATGTAGGCAGGCAAAATGGCGGACGAGTCAGGTTGGCCATTACAAATGTCCGTAGTGTCTGACTGCCTCGTTCTACACATCCGTCGTAGCTGACAGTTCAGTGTCGAGTAGGCACGTGACTACAGACACCATGGGAGCACATCAGTCTGCATAGAACCACAGTGGACAGACAGACATATTGTAACGACCGACCACATATCCCAAGTGATACTGCACAACATGATGGATGTTAACATGTTAACAGGTATACTGCACAATCATGTGGAACATTAACATTTTGGTGCTGTTGAATAATAAGCTTCTTGACGAATGCGAATTCTGTGAAATATACATCCAGTCTTTTTCACTGCTTTCCTGTTGGCGTTTGAATTCTCCAGTAAAATACAGATCACAATTCACATCTTACCACGAACGTATGTCGTCATGGACTGCGGCATGAACAACATGTCTGCACCATTAAATTTGTTAATCTGGACGCATTTTCTGTACAAGTCTGGAACCTTGCAGGCCTACCACTATAAGAATACTGGGAGAATGCAAACCGCTTCAGCGTTCACGAGGGATTCGTTCCGTAACGCCAATGTTCGATTTGATAGAGGAAGTAAGCTTGATCATTTTTTGCTCAATTATGTTTGTCTTCATATGATTTCTGTGTGTGCGTGTGCTTATCTAACCCCAAGCTGTGTTGATTTCAGTCGACTGCGCTGGACATTCCAGCTATAACTCTTTTTCTCTTCCTGTGTCTGTGTATGTATGTATATATGCATGCCCCATTTTTTCATTGCTTCCCTGTTGTGTTTTCAATTTGGCAGGAAAATACAGAAGTTCACGTCTTACCGCGAATGTGTGTCGATACTGACTATGACGTGAACAACATATCTCGTCATTTGGTATTCTGGACATATTTTCTGGAAACTAATGAAAGCCTAAAAAACAAACAAACAAACAAACAAACAAACAAACAAACAAACAAACAAACAAACAAAAACAGACACCCCTCCAAAGTAGAATGCAATAGAGAGATGCGTTCAGCAACCCCAACCTTCGATATCTGTGGGAAGAGTGGCTAGATCGCTTTTTTGCTCACAAAGATTCGTATGCCCATTCTTTCTCTGCGTATACATGGTTATGTAACCAAAGCAGAGACAGAAAATTCCTTAGATATGAACGTAGGTAGGTAAGTACGTCTGTAGATATGTAGGAGTGTATGAATGAATATAAGAATGTAATCATTTATTATTATCATTATTATTATTATTATCATTATTATTATTATTGTTGCTGTTGTTGTTGTTGTTGCTGCTGTTATTATTATTATCATTATTATTATTGTTGCTGTTGTTATTATTATTGTTGTTGTTATCATTATTGTTGTTATTATCATTATTATTGTTCTTATTATTATGTTGTTGTTACTGACTGCCCATTATGCCATTGGAATGTAATGCAATGATGCAGGCTCTGACTTCTGTCTGCTCTGGGCCAGCCTTTGTGTAAGTGTCCCAGTGGGGTGTAGGGGACTGTGGATAGGGGGAGCTAGTACCTGGCAGCTGCATCCTACTTGTAGGATGGACGGAAACACTGGTCCCCATCTGTCTCCTAAATCCCTCACGGCTGGCTCCAAGTGCCACTTCCAGATACATGGTCTCAGCTGGCGGGTTAAAGGACGCGGAGGGGTGATGTAAACACGGCATCACTGGGCAAACGACCTTCCTCAAGACGTCAAGGGCCAGGGCAGAGGGGCTCCAAGTAGTTCAGCGGCTTCTTGATCGTGATCAAGACAAACCACTTGGTTGGACAACGGATGACAACTTAGGTCAAGGGTCACACACCTAACAGGCTAAGAGAGCCATGAGAATGCGAGACAAGCCCTTTGACCCCACAACAGCCATTAACAGCCCTTTGATCCCATGACAGCCATTAACAGCCCTTTGACCCCACGACAGCCATTAACAGCCCTGTGACCCCATGACAGCCATTAACAGCCCTTTGACCCCACAACAGCCGTTAACAGCCATGTGAACTCACAACAGCCATTAACAGCCCTGTGACCCCACAACAGCCATTAACAGCCCTTTGACCCCACAACAGCCATTAACAGCCCTTTGACACCACAACAGCCATTAACAGCCATGTGAACCCAAACAGCCATTAACAGCAGTTTGACACCACAACAGTCATTAACAGCCCTTTGACCCCACAACAGCCATTAACAGCCCTGTGACCCCACAACAGCCATTAACAGCCCTGTGACCCTACAACAGTCATTAACAGCCTTGTGACCCCACAACAGCCATTAACAGCCCAATGACACCACAACAGTCATTAACAGCCACGTTACCCCACACCAGCCATTAACAGTCACGTTACCCCACAACAGCCATTAACAGCCCTTTGACCACACAACAGCCATTAACAGCCCTTTGACCCCACAACAGCCATTAATAACCCCTTGACTTCACAACAGCCATTAACAGCCCTTTGACTTCACAACAGCCATTAACAGCCCTTTGACCCCACAACAGCCATTAACAGCCCTTTGACTTCACAACAGCCATTAACAGCCCTTTGACCCCACAACAGCCATTAACAGCCGTTTGACACCACAGCAGCCATTAACAGCCCTGTGACCCCACAGCAGCCATTAACAGCCCTGTGATCCCACAACAGCCATTAACAGCCCTGTGATCCCACAACAGCCATTAACAGCCCTGTGATCCCACAACAGCCATTAACAGCCCTTTGACCCCACAACAGCCATTAATAACCCCTTGACTTCACAACAGCCATTAACAGCCCTGTGACCCCATAGCAGCCATTAACAGCCCTGTGATCCCACAACAGCCATTAACAGCCCTGTGATCCCACAACAGCCATTAACAGCCATGTGACCCCACAACAGCCATTAACAGCCCTGTGACCCCACAACAGTCATTAACAGCCCTGTGACCCCACAACAGCCATTAACAGCCCTTTGACCCCACAACAGCCATTAACAGCCCTGTGACCCTACAACAGTCATTAACAACCCTTTGACCCCACAACAGCCATTAACAGCCCTGTGACCCTACAACAGCCATTAACAGCCCTGTGACCCTACAACAGTCATTAACAGCCCTTTGACCCCACAACAGCCATTAACAACCCTTTGACCCCACAACAGCCATTAACAGCCCTTTGACCCTACAACAGCCATTAACAGCCCTGTGACCCTACAACAGTCATTAACAGCCCTTTGACCCCACAACAGCCATTAACAGCCCTGTGACCCTACAACAGTCATTAACAGCCCTTTGACCCCACAACAGTCATTAACAGCCCTGTGACCCTACAACAGTCATTAACAGCCCTTTGACCCCACAACAGTCATTAACAGTCCTTTGACCCCACAACAGCCATTAACAGCCCTGTGACCCTACAACAGTCATTAACAGCCGCCCTTTTGACCCCACAGCATTCATTAACAGCCCTGTGACCCTACAACAGCTATTAACAGCCCTGTGACCCCACAACAGCCATTAACAGCCCTGTGACCCTACAACAGTCATTAACAGCCCTGTGACCCTACAACAGCCATTAACAGCTCTGTGACCCACAACAGCCATTAACAGTCCTTTGACCCCACAACAGTCATTAATGGTAAAAACGAGAATTCACTGTATAAAGACTGTCAGATCGAGGAGAGATAGGAAAAGGTCAGATCGAGGAGAGATAGGAAAACGTCAGATCAAGGAGAGATAGGAAAAGATCAGATCAAGGAGAGATAGGAAAAGGTCAGTCCAAGGAGAGATGGGAAAAGGTCAGATCAAGGACAGATTGGAAAAGGTCAGTCCAAGGAGAGATGGGAAAAGGTCAGATCAAGGAGAGATGGAAAAGGTCAGATCAAGGATAGATGTGAAAAGGTCAGATCAAGGATAGATGTGAAAAGGTCAGATCAAGGAGAAATGTGAAAAGGTCAGATCAAGGAGAGATGTGAAAAGGTCAGATCAAGGAGAGATGTGAAAAGGTCAGATCAAGGAGAGATAGGAAAAGGTCAGATCAAGGAGAGATATGAAAAGTCAGATCAAGGAGAGATGGGGAAAAGTCAGATCAAGGAGAGATGTGAAAAGGTCAGATCAAGGAGAGATGGGGAAAAGTCAGATCAAGGAGAGATATGAAAAGTCAGATCAAGGAGAGATGGGGAAAAGTCAGATCAAGGAGAAATGTGAAAAGGTCAGATCAAGGAGAGATAGGAAAGGTCAGATCAAGGAGAGATGGGGAAAAATCAGATCAAGGAGAGATAGGAAAAGGTCAGATCAAGGAGAGATAGGAAAAGGTCAGATCAAGGAGAGATGGGGAAAAGTCAGATCAAGGAGAGATGTGAAAAGGTCAGATCAAGGAGAGATGGGGAAAAGTCAGATCAAGGAGAGATATGAAAAGGTCAGATCAAGGAGAGATGGGGAAAAGTCAGATCAAGGAGAAATGTGAAAAGGTCAGATCAAGGAGAGATAGGAAAAGGTCAGATCAAGGAGAGATATGAAAAGGTCAGATCAAGGAGAAATGTGAAAAGGTCAGATGAAGGAGAGATGGGAAAAGATCAGATTAAGGAGAGATGGGAAAAGGTCAGATCAAGGTGAGATGGGAAAATATCAAATCAAGGAGAGATAGGAAAATGTCAGATCAAGGAGAGATAGGAAAAGGTCAGATCAAGAAGAGACGTGAAAGTTCAGATCAAGGAGAGATGGGAAAAGGTCAGATCAAGGTGAGATGGGAAAATATCAAATCAAGAAGAGATAGGAAAATGTCAGATCAAGGAGAGATAGGACAAGGTCAGATCAAGAAGAGACGTGAAAAGTTCAGATCAAGGAGAGACATGAAAAGGTCAGATCAAGGAGAGATAGTGTGGAAAAGGTCAGATCAAGGAGAGATAGGAAAAGGTCAGATTAAGGAGAGGTAGGAAAAGGTCAGTCAAGGAGATATGTGAAAACGCAGATCAAGGAGAGATGGGAAAAGGTCAGATCAAGGGAGAGTGGAAAAGGTCAGTCCCAAGGAAGATGGGAAAAGGTCAGATCAAGGAGAGAATGGGAAAAGGTCAGATCAAGGAGAGATGGAAAAGGTCAGATCAAGGAGAGATGTGAAAAGGTCAGATCAAGGAGAAATATGAAAAGGTCAGATCAAGGAGAGATGGGAAAGGTCACATCAAGGAGAGATGGGAAAAGGTAGATCAAGGAGAGATGGAAAAAGGTCAGATCAAGGAGAGATAGGGAAAGGTCAGATCAAGGAGAGATATGAAAAGGTCAGATCAAGGAGAGATAGAAAAGGTCAGATCAAGGGAAATGTGGAAAAGGTCAGATCAAGGAGAGATGGGAAAAGCTCAGATTAAGGAGAGATGGAAAAGGTCAGATCAAGGTGAGATGGGAAAATATCAAATCAAGGAGAGATAAGATGAAAGGTCAGATCAAGGAGAGATGTGAAAAGGTCAGATCAAGGAGAGATGTGAAAAGGTCAGATCAAGGAGATGTGAAAGGTCAGATCAAGGAGATGTGAAAAGGTCAGATCAAGGAGAGATGTGAAAAGGTCAGATCAAGGAGAGATGTGAAAAGGTCAGATCAAGGAGAGATAGGAAAAGGTCAGATCAAGGAAGATGGGAAAAGTATTTCCTGCAGTTCCTCAGCCTACTGGAAAACCAGCGAAAGCAAACCCAATTTTCCGAGGCATCAAGAAGTAAATGCCCCAACTTTGAGACAGGTCGATAAGTTTAAATATTGGGAACGGTCATTCACCAGACGGCAGATGCACTATAAACACAGTCAGTCGGATATACGTTTAATGCAGTATAATTATAGTCAGTTCATCAGTAATAACAGTACATGAAAACATGAAATCAGAAATAGGTTGTATTATCACTCGTCCACAAAGAATATATATACATGAATAAAAAATCATTTGATAAATTCAAGTTGTTTTGTACACTCACTCTCTCACTCTCTTTCTCTCTCTACTCTTATATATGTTATCTACCCACCAAATCATAATCACACACACACACACACACACACACACACACACACACACACACACACACACCCCACACACACACACATACACACACACACACACACACACACACACACACACACACACACACACACACACACACACACACACACACACACCAATTCACCCTCTCTCTCGATAGGAAACCGAACGACCATGTAAATTGATTGCTTTCGAAGACCGTTCTCTTTATGAGTAATTGACGACCACAGATCTTGAAAAAGTAGATACATGTATGTTCCAGCTCTTTCTTGTCAAAAATAGTGTTAAACGTGGCTGCGTGCTTCCACCTAATTTACTGAGAATTCTGAATACTGACTGCTGCGTTCTTGCAGACAGATGCTGACATCGAAATTTCTGTAAGAATGATGGTCGGCTCTGGGTTCTCTGAAGACTGAAGGCTAACACTGAAGTTCAGAGATGCATTATACATAAAAGTGTTTTGTTAGCATACCACTGTGCACTCAGCACTCTCTCTGAACAGGGTCTTCGAGTCTTGCTGACAGCTTTATTACTGCTCTAGAAACCTTT
>CM060314.1:79662328-79694828 GCA_030674185.1 Monoplex corrugatus
ACGACATAGGTGCACATCCTTTGTTTGCTATTTGTTGTAAGTGTTTCCAGAACTGTTCAACATGTACACAATTTCACAATATGTCTTCAATGTTGTCCCTCTCTCTTCTACGAAAGGAACATTTGTCACCACGTGTTACATTTATACGTCACAAAATATTAGTTGTACTTAATATTCTATGTAATAAAGTTATCTGGAACCATTTTAATTTACCTTCTTTGATATGCTGAATCTATTTAATCGTTTCTATCCAGTTTATCATCATCACTATCAGGTGCCTTGCCGCAAGGCGTTGGCGATCATGGCCTTCCATCTATCTCTATCTCTTGTTGCCTCAAGCATCTCTTCCACCCTCTTTGTCCTCAGCCACTCTGCAAGTCCGTCATGTATCTTCTCCCTGGGTCTACCTGGTGCTCTCTTTGCCTCCAGCTTTCCTGTTGTGACCAGGTGCTCCAATTCCCCTTTCCTCATAAAATAGCTTACAAATGTTGCCTGTCTTTTCTTCATCTTCCTTATGAATGATCTTCTTGTGTCTGCCTCCATCAAGACTGTCTCGTTTGTTTTCTTTGCTGTCAATGGAACTCTCAACATTCTTCTTAGAAACCACATCTCGGCTGCCTCAATCTTGTTCTGGATTTGCTTGTTGACTGTCCACGCCTCACAACCGTATAACAGTACTGGTTCTATATAACATTCAAGAACACTCTTCCTGATGTTAATTGATAGGCATTTGTTAGTTAGAATGCTTTTCATCTTCTTGAATGCTGTTTTGGCTTTGCCGATTTTGCTGGCTATTTCTGATGTGCATCTGCCGTCTGGTGAAATGATCGTTCCCAGGTATTTAAACTTATCAACCTGTCTCAAGGTTGTGCCATTTGCTGTTATTTTGCATGAGGGGATTTCATGCTTTTTACTGATCACCATGATTTCAGTCTTCCAGCTGTTTATTTCCAACCCCTTACCTTTGCTTTCTGTTTCTAGTATATTCACAAGGTTTTGTAGGTCCCTTTCATTTTCTGCAATTAGCACGGTGTCGTCTGCGTATCGAGTGTTTATCATTTTTCCTTCAACCTTTAATCCAGGGTCTTCCTCTAGGTTTCTCATGATGTTTTCGCTGTAAAGTGAAAACGTATCTGGTGACAAAACGCAACCCTGTCTGACTCCTCTTTTGATGTTTTGGAAAGAGCTTACATCGTTATCTATTCTCATTGCAGCTGTTTGTTCCCAATACATATTTCTGATTATTCGTACATCTTTTCTATCAACATTGAGTCTTTCTAGTTGGTGGATCAATTCTTCATGTCTTACCCGATCGAAAGCCTTGGTATAGTCAACAAAGCATAAATATAAATCCTTATTCATCTCGATTAACCTCTCTATGATAGTTCTTATGATGTATATGGCATTAATAGTTCCTTTCCCTTCCACAAATCCACACTGTTCATCTGCTATTTCTCTTTCGATTCTATTCCTTGTCCTCATCATGATTATTCTTAGTAGGATTTTTCGTTACATGACTCATCAAACTGATCTGATTGTGCTATGGAGTTCGCATTCTATAGCCCCTGTCTTCTTTGGAAGTGCAATGAAAATTTATTTTGACATATCTTTTGGGGATTTTTCCATTGTCATAAATTTCATTTAGGAGGACTGTTATTTTTTCATTACCAAATTTCTGCAAGGCTTCAATCATCTCTGTAGTAACGTTGTCCAGTCCTGGGGCTTTTCCTGGTTTCATCTTTTTCAATGCTGCTCTAACCTTTCATTATGGGTGGTCCTTCAAAGTTCTTTCTTATAATGTGTTCTTCGTTTCTGTCATCTTCAAAAAGGTCTTTAATGTACTCTCCCCATCTGTCAAATATTTTGTAACCTATTGATGTGCATGTATTTTTCCTGTGGACAATTTCTTCAATTCGTCTGTACATACCCTGAGGATCTGTTTTGTGTCGGTCTTCTATTTCTTTGCATTTTGTTTTCAGTCAAGTTTCCTTAGCTTCATTGCACCTATTCCTGATTTCTTTGTTTATCTTCCTGTGTATCTCCTCGTTTCTCTTTGCCTTCCTCCGTTCCTCCACCAAGCCACAAAATTCTTTTGTCATCCAGTTCTTTTTTGCTTTTCTATCTACTACAGGGATTTCTTCACAAGCTTCATTCATCGAATTTCTCAACTTTGTCCATCGTTCCTCACTGTCACCAACGTCTTCCAGAGCACTGAATATGTTTTGAACATGTACACTAATTCTTTTTACGTATCACTTCATCTGTCTTTAAGAGTCCAAGATTTAGTTTGATATTGCTTTTGGTCGGTTTCCTTTTCCTTTTTTCAGCCTAAATCTTCCCACTACAGGATTGTGGTCACTGTTGCAGTCTGCGCCTGGTAGTGTTTTTGCTGACAGTAAAGAATTTCTACATCTTTTATTGATCAGGATGTAGTCAATCTGATGTTTGGTATTATCTCCTGGACTCATCCAAGTCCATTTTCTTCTTTTAGGCTGCTCAAACCAGGTGTTTCCTACTATGAACTCATTCATCTGTGCCCATTCTACAAGTTTCCCTCCCCTTTCATTTTGTGTACCAAGGCCATGAGGTCCAACTATGTCCTCCGCCCTATCCTGTCCCCACTTTAGCATTAAAATCTCCCATTATTACTGTAACTTCTTGTGATTTACATTGGGCCTTGGCCATCTCTAATACTTCGTAGAAGTTTGTCGATGTCTTCCTGAGTACTTGTGGATGTTGGTGCATACACCTGAATGATGTTGATATCAAATGGCCTGCCTCCCAATCCAGTTTATATCTTTATGAAATTTATCATTCCACTTTTCGCAGCATATTGGGCTCTTTTCGTCATGAATTAAACTATCATAGTATACCTTGCTTCTCTGTTAAACGAGATTAAAAATGCAATATATTGTGGTGTCGCGGCTATTTCATTACAGCATGTATGTATGCTTTAATTTGTTTACAAAGTTTTTTTTTTATTTTCATGATAACTGATGCATAGGTAAGAGAATTTGTTTGCACGTTAAATTCACAACAAATTCTTCATAGATTAAATAAGTTCCGTTATCTTCACATACATCCGCAGTACAGCACATATTGTTTAGAATTCATTCATTCCGTCTCAGTAGACTGTTTAAATTAATTTTTTCGTTAAAAAACAATTTTTCTACAAGAACATTAGCAGCACTAACAAGTTTAACAGTACTACCAAATTTTCTGTGTGCTTGAACCACATCCAGCCAGAAAGCGTTGACACTATCAAAAGTTAACAGAAAATACGGACCATAGTTTAGTTTATCACCGATTTCCGTTTATTTGTTGAAATTTTTACTTTCCTTATTCAGCTAACCTTTAGAGCCTGTACGAAACTGTTTAGCCCTGGTATTCCTATACACCCACCCCACCTTCCAATTCCTAACACTCTTGTCAGCAGTCTTTCTGTTTGTTCTGTCTATACACCATTCCTAACACTCTTGTCAGCAGTCTTTCTGTTTGTTCTGTCTATACACCATTCCTTACATTCTTGTCAGCAGTCGTTCTGTTTATTCTGTCTTGTTTACGGTTCCAAACAAATTTAAAACGGAGTGTCTGCAGACATTTATAAATATATCTGGATGACTGGGCAGAAGAAATAATAGGTATACAAGTATGGATAAAATTTATGACTTGAGAATAGCTGTCCTACTTAAAGGCGTGAACATCCTTTTGACCCATACTTTATACATTTTTTAAATTTCTTATTGAACATTTTTATCACCATCACACACATTTGACCAGATTCGCTCTAATTAATTCAACATCTATGAAATCCGTAAAATAAATAGTGCCAGGAATTGACATAATCTTCATCCACTCTGCAAATCCTTTCAATATTTTTTCCCTGAGTCTACCTGGCGCTCTTTTTCCCTCCAGCTTTCCTGTTGTGACTAGGTGCTCTAATTTCTGTTTCGTCATAAAATGCCCTATAAATGTTGATTGTCTTTTCCTAATCTTCTTCATTAATATTCTTTTTGTGTTTGCCCCTTTCAAGACTGTCTCGTCTGTTTTCTTTGCCGTCCATGAAACTCTTAACGACCTTCTTAGAAACCACATTTCAGTTGCCTGTTGACCTTTCGGCTGGCCATGATACGAAAGAGGATATGTTACACCACTGACGAAATAAAAAGTACATCACTTACCTTTACCAGATTACAAAAGCCAAAATACTCACCCGATGTTTCACAGTGCTGTATAGTCGCATGCAATTATTGAAAGATAAAAGGAAGAAACTTTTGGCAATGCTTTGTGTCAATGACAGCACTTTGACAGATATCAAAATTTGATTTTTGAAAACGCTCCTATGATTCACTCTCAATCTTTAAAAAATATTGTACTTCAAATTTCTAGAGCACTCATCGATTGGAATTGTTCTTATATTTTTTTGAGGACCAAGTATTTTCATCTTTCTTTCAGGAGAAGTAGAATTGTGGAAGACTCTTCAAGACAGGATTTGTTTAGCACTCCCTGTACGTTCAATGTTAAAATACACATTGACAAGAAACGATTGTTACATGTGGCTCATCCGTAATTTATAGTCCACATATCAAGGAATGTGTAGGTCACTTTAGACTACAAATCTAGGGCCAGAACACACAGCATTTTTTTTAAATCTCCAAAGACACATTTTCCGCTTTCTTTGAAAAACGCTCTTCTATAAATTTTGAAGCCATGGAACTATTGTCTGTGTGATTATTATGTGAAATGGCATAAATATCACAACAACAAAACAAACAAAAGAGAGAGAGAGAGAGAGAGAGAAAAGAGAGAGAGAGAGAGAGAGATCTGATTGTAGACGATCTTGTTTTCCTCTCTCTGTCCATGAAACAAGGCCGTGTAGCTGAAGCAAAAGCTCTAAACACGAGGGGTGTTAAATAGGATAACGCGATGAGATATCAGTCAGAAATAGTGTCTTTGCTTTAAAGATTGCAGTATCACGTGCTCTATAATATGTGCATACGAGTGTCACGTGTTACAGTCAAAGGGCAGTGACGTCATTTCCTTATCATTTGCAGTGAAATGAGTTACAGCAATGACACCTGATGCATTTAGCTTGTTTAGCTGAACAGTGAAATATGTCGCACAGTTGTTCATGAGAAAGTGTGCCACCTTACCATATATAAAAAATATTTTTCCTGAAAAGTGTCTCTTTCAACAGTGAGATATATTTCACATCATGAGTATCAAGATCATCCAATACTAAAAGCAGGTTTATATTTATATTCATGCTGTGCTCTTTGTTGTTAGGGGCTGGTTGAAATGTAATCAATTACTTGCTCGTTTTGTTTATTTAGTCTTGAATCTAACATGTCCATCGTGTCTGTAAATATTGATAAATCGTTTTACGTTATCATGTCCATAAATAACGATGAATCACTGTGCATCATTTCGTCCATGAAAACTGACCACTTGTTCTGCGTACTCTCTCTCTCTCTCTCTCTTTTTCTGTCTGCCTGTCTCTCTCCCTCCCTCCCTCTTTCTCTGTCTCTCTCTCTCACACACGCGCGCGCGCACGCACACACACACACACACCGCCACACACACACACACACACACACACACACACACACACACAACATCATCATCATCAACATCATCATCATCATCATCTTCATCATCATCATGTCGAGCTTGCTCGGCTATCCATGACTCGTTTCTTCCATCCTTCTCTGTCAGACATTGCAGTAGGTAGTTCATCATACTGACAGCCCGTATCATCGATCAGTTGGTCGATGAAGGTCTTCTTTGGACGTCCTGGTCTTTGTTTGCCGTGACTGGGTCTCCATAGTAGAACATCCCCCACCAGTTCTTCTTTGCTACGCCAGCAGTGTCCCGCGAAACGCAGTCTTTGTTGACGTATTGATTTACTGATTGGTGGGATCTTGCCATATAACTCTTTGTTAGTTGGATGTTCTCTCCAGGATTTGTTCAAGGCTGCACGCAGCATTCGTGTGTATGCTCCATCAGTCTTCCTCTCCAATGTCGTTGTTAGGGTCCAAGAGATTGAGCCATATGTAAGAACGGACTCCACTGCCGCTCGGAAGAAGTTCCTTTTCAGGTTGTCTTGTAGATTGGATTTCCAGATTTTGTCCAGTTGATTTAGTGCGCCCCAGGCATTTCCGAGTCTGGTGTTGACGTCTTGTTCTGTGGGGTCAATGTAGCTGCCAAGGTATTTATAGTCTTGAACTTGTTTGATCGTATCTCCATTGAGACTTCTCATACCTTCTGATGCGTCTTGGTTGAGACAGATGAACTCTGTTTACACACACACACACACACACACACACACACACACACACACCACACACACACACGCACACACACACACACACACACACACACACACACACACACACACAACACATACACATGAGTGTGCGCGCACATGCGTACGACAGCTAGAACTTATCAACCACTACTTTACCTTACAGGAGATGGGCACTGACAAAGACATAGGAAACAACATACTCACACGGTAACTTTATTTACTTTAGATGCCCCATCTAATTGATCTTCCTCCGTTATACGTTCCTAACGGCTGATGGAGAGTTGCCTAGAATTCACACAGGCTTTCTGCCAGTGGTCCAGTGAAAATGAAAGCGGAAGATAGACATGAAACAACATTCTTCCCATTCCACAAACTCACTCATTCCCACTCCTATCCCCACCTCCATACCCACAGCTGTAATGTCTCGTTACCCCAAGTACAGGAAAGGCACTGTTAACTCTCTCCACAGAGTACTTAGACCATCATTTTTGTCCAGGAATGACCAGTCATTGACGGTCTTCTGGAATGTTCCTGCGCTGTCCGTGGAGCCAAAGGCCGTCTTTCTGATTATGCTATGGGCAAATGGAACCCAAAGCCTATACTACCCCTTCCCTTCTCATCCTCTCTGTCTGTCTGTCTGTCTATCTGTCTGTCTGTACGTGTATCTGTCTGTGTGTGTCTGTGTCTGTCTCTCTCTGTCTGTATGTCTCTCTGTCTCTGACTCTGTCTCTCTCTCTCTCTCTCTCCATCTCTCTTTCTCTGTCCCATTTTTGTCTGTGTATTAGGTCGGTTAGTCTTTCTGTCTGTTTCTTCTTTGTTTCTCTCCTTATTAACTGTCAGTTTCGTTCCTGCTCCACTCCTATCGAAATCAGTGTTGACACTTTAAATGAATGGTGCCAACTTAATCACATGTCACTAAACCCTCACAAAACTGAGCTTATGCTCATAGGAACAAGACAGAAGGACAGAATCTCATAGCAAACCATCCACTTGTTTTAGTAGATAATCAGATGACAGAAGAAAGTCATCGGGTGATAGGCATTGAAATTGACAACAATCTTTCTTGGACAATTCACATAAATGAATTCTGCAAGTTTGCATCCAGGAAAGCATACAAGATATGCTACACCAAACTGTTCTCATCTGACCATGCCAGAAAACTATTTCTATTCTTTCGTATACTACCCTCTGTAACTCTACACAAGATGACTGCCAGTGCCAATACCATGGAACCCTCAGATTCACAAAGGCACATTGAAAGCTGTTCTAAAATCATTCAGCCTGCAATGAACAGATTATGTAACACTAGATGTGCTCTCATTAAAAGAGATATTTGCTATCAACAAATGAATATTTATACAAAAAGTTGTTCTAGTTTCTGTTCCTCATATGACCCAACCCACATCATCCCACTAAATTTTAATTCCAAGTACCTATGGCACGTTTAAATCAAATGTTTGGTACTCAGGTAGCATACTATTTGACATTTTGCCGCCTTATGTAAGACCCCATTAAAACACAACACTCATTCAAGACTTGTTATATCTCACAGATGCACTTGACACATCATACACTGCAAATGACCAAATCTGAATCAAAATAACTGCCAAGGTTCAAGCAAATAGAAGCACACGAAAATAGAATGAGAGCGCGTATCTGATTCACTAAACAGGACAGGCGAAAATTTTGGGTCAAATGTCCATTGTCAAGACAACAGCAACAACAGCAACAACAACAACAACAACAACGACAACAACAACAGCAACAACAACGAAACAGATCACAGAATTTTGGAAGAAAACAAACAACAGAACTTTCCTGACTTTTAGTTGAACTGAAGGAAAAACCCAAACCAAACCAAATCAAATTAAGCCAAACCGAATTATACCAAACCAAACCAAGCAAACCAAAGCAAAGCAAACCAAAGCAAAGCAAAGCAAAGCAAAGCAAAGCGAAGCAAAGCGAAGCGAAGCAAAGCAAAGCAAAGCAAAGCAAAGCAAAGCAAAGCAAAGCAAAGCAAACCAAACCAAACCAAACCAAACCAAACCAAACCAAACCAAACCAAACCAAACCAAACCAAATGTCTTATAGAATAACTATCTTTTGTAAGAATTCATATTCTGTTATTCGTATATATATTCATAGAAATGTTCTTTAAACAGAATCAATGGTAGTGGTGATGGTTCCTAACCGTTACGTTACCCCCCCCCCCCCCCCCCCTCTCTCTCTCTCTCAATCACGGCGTGATATTCAAGTGGGAAAACGTCGGATTTTCAGACAGTCTTGGGTACGATCTGCCTAGATAACTCCGCTTCGTGGGTAAAAAAACCTTGGTTGACACTTTTTCAGTCTCCCAGGTCATAATGCAAGCAGACGTGCCAGCGCCTAAACCTCCTTCGTCTTTACACGCATGCGGAATGTCAAATATGCGCGTTAAAATCCTGTAAGTCATGTCAGTATCTGGCATATGGAAACATGAAAGAATTCACACAATGGCGAGTTTGAAGAAAGGCCTTTACCTAATAACTTCTGTCGTTGGAAAATAAATTATCAGGATCATTACCATTATTCTTCTATCTCTCTGTCTCTGTCTGTCTGTCTGTCTGTCTGTCTGTCTGTCTGTCTGTCTGTCTGTCTCTCTCTCTCTCTCTCTCTCAGCACTACAGGTATTCCAATTTCGGAGTATTCGATGTCTATATGTTACACTTCATTTGTATTATTTAGATTCTACATATGACTTAACGTACTTGAACTAGTGGACAACTTCTGTGGGTCAGGGCTATATGTATTAAAACACCCTTATGCCACTAGCCTTGAAAATAAAAATGTCCTCTAGTACTTACTGTACTTGTACTCCCTTCCTAGCAGCAGTCATCACGTTGATGATTACTGTATATGTGCATTGCTTGATGATATGGAATCGCTTTTAAATATATTGAAATGGGGATGGATGAATTTGGAGGGGAAGGCAGAGTACTGCACAACAATATGTTTCTACTTCACGGTCATGGGCAGAGGATTTCCTAAGAAACAATGACCAGGACACCTGCACAGTATGTGCACTGCGCTTCAGGAAAGCAATAACAACCTACCTGAAGCATTTTTTTTACCATAAAACTGCACAGATTGACACGAAAAGAAGAATGGCCTAAAAATTAGACTTTTAAAATGTTTGATCTGGCCAATCATGATTTATGGCTGCAAAGCCTGGACTCTGAGAAAAACTGATTGCAGAAGAATTGAGGAAGCAGAGATGTGGCTTTGTTGGAGACTACTACGTGTCAAATGTACAAACAGAAGAACTAATGAAAAGTGTCCTGGAAGAACTTGATACCACCAGAAAACTGCTAGTAGACATCAACAAGGGAAGACTAAAATACATTGGTCATGTGTCACGTAGCAAGAACACAGACCTCAAGGCAACCATTTTTCAAGGAAAACAGAGGCAAAAAGGAAGAAAGGCAGACCTCTAATCTTATACAGCGAGAACATAACCAGCATCAGTGGCCTAAATATTCAAGAAACTGTCCACAAAAGTCAAGAAAGAGCGGCTTGGAGGGAGGTGGTGGTGTCTAAGAGTGCAGCGGCCAACACTGAACCCAGTGACGCCTGTGACGCCGACAGGTGAGGTGAGACAGGTGAGACATGCTCCTCCCATCGCCACACCCTCTCTGCTCCTCTCTCTTTGTCTCTTTTGTAAACAACATGCCATATTGACAAACACGGAAGTCAACATTTCATTACAATTTATTTTTATACTTTCTTGGCATTGTGTGTATTATGATTTATTCTGTTTTCATCATTTCATTAGAGTTTACAGTCCACTGGTTCCCCTGCATGCCCTATGCTTTGTTTCTATGCTTCCTGCTTCTTGTGCTTTTTTCTTTTGTTTCTGTTTCTGTTATTGTTGCTTAAAGCCCAGTCGACTGTGTAAAGCTATATCAGGGCTATAACCGTTTTCTTCAACACTGTTATTATTATTTATTTCCAAAGCCAGGCTGACCGCATCAGGGTTATAATCATTTCAAAGCATTTACAATACTTCAACAGGAGAAAAAAAGGAAAAGAAAATTAAGTACACATATCAATGTATTCGCGCTCATAATCTAAGGAGATTCCCCTGGCGTTGACCACTCCGTCCAATTTATCACACAGGGGATTTAAAAAAAAACACACCTGAATACAAATTTAAACATAACTAAGCACACTAAAACATGTATAAAAACGGACCTAAGTTACCTCAAACTGTTTCCACTTATCTTATTTCCTTAGAGGCAAAAATGCACTTAACACATGTACTCAGTTATCAAGACTTTATTGAACACATACAGATGAATGGACCACCAAGGCAGAAAATGATAGGAAGAAACAACAGAAAGCAAAGGAACGAGGCATAAACAAAGATAGTGACAGAAAAGAAGAAAATTAAAGCAAAGAATTTCCAGAAGGCGGGGATACTATTTATACTGAAAGAGCCCCCCCCCCCCCCCCCTGGGGGGGGGGGTTGTTTCTGTTTCTGTTTGTATACACATACATATATAGAGACATCATCATTATGTGCCCTGCCGCATGGCGTTGGCGATCATGGCCCTCCACACGAATCTATCCCCTGTCGCTGCAAGTACATCTCCCACCCTCTCTGTCCTAAGCCACCGTGTAAGTCCGGCCAGTATTTTCTCCCTGGGTCTACCTGGTGTTCTCTTTCCCTCCAGCTTTCCTGCTGTGATCAGGTGTTCTAATTCCCCTATGCTCATAATGTGTCCTGTAAATGTTGCTTGTCTTTTCCCAATCTTCTTTATTAATGATCTTCTTGTGTCTGCCATCTTCAAGACTGTCTCGTTTGTTTTCTTTGCTGTCCATGGAACTCTCAACATTCTTCTAAGAAACCACATTTCAGTCACCTCAATTTTGTTCTGACTTTGCGCGTTGACTGTCCACGCCTCACAAGCGTACAACAGTATCGGTTCTATATAACATTCAGGAACTTTGTTTCTGATATTTATTGATAGGCAATTGTTGGTAAGAACGCTTTTCGTCTTCTTGAGTGCTGTTTTGGCTTGGCGGATTCTGCTGGCTATTTCTGATGTGCATCTAACATGTGGTGAGATGACCGTTCCCGTATATTTAAACTTATCAACCTGTCTCAAAGTTGTGCCATTTGCCGTTATTTTGCATGAGGGGTTTTTATGTTTTTTACTGATTACCATGACTTCAGTCTTCTTGTTATTTAGTTCCACATCATCATCACATATAGACATATGTGTACAACACTTGATTGAAGGTGTAACTTTCAGCAGTTTCAACACGAGTGAAACTTTCAAAATAAGGCACAAACTGGCATGTGCATCTACCAACGTTGTGTATCTCCTCCACTGCGATGTCTGCCCTATAACTCAATAGGACAAACGAAAAATTCTCTCAAAACCAGATTCTACCAACACCGGTCAAACAACCATAAAAATACAGGCACTCAGGTCACCAAACACTTCAACCAAACTGGCCATTCACTTCAAAATCTAAAATGTGTCGCAGTGGAGAAGGTGCACTCTGAGAACCTGGACACCAGACTGAAGAGAGAATCTTTTTGGATAAACGAAACGAAAACCATATTTCCTCTCGGCCTGAACTCTTTCAATTGACGTCATAACAGTATCGAGTCAAGACTACGTAGTGTAGCCTACGTAAAATATTATGATGTGTGTGTGTAGCATATCGTAGTCAGTGAATAAAGTCCCCTTGAGGAAGGCGGGTGTACCGCCGAAAATTTGGGAAAAATTTTACGTCGATTTGTTGCCTTTTCTTGAGCACATGCTGCTTCATATATATATATATATATATATATATATATATATATATATATATATATATATATATATATATATATATATATATATTATGTATGTGTGTGTGTGTGTGTGTATACACACACACATATATATATATATATATATATATATATATGTATATATATATACATATACATATATATGTATGTATGTATATAATATATACATATATATATATATACACACACACACACATATATATAATATATATATATATATATATATGTATGTATGTGTGTGTGTGTGTGTGTGTGTGTGTGTGTGTGTGTGTGTGTGTGTGTGCGTGTGTGTGTGTGTGTATGTTGTATTTTAATTGTTATTAAGGCACTTGTTTTAAAAGATTGCTACAACTACTCTTACTGTTATTAGTGTTTTGCTGTCGTTGTCGTTGTTGTTGTTGTTGAGGACTGACATGCATTTGCTTTGCGTGTATCTGTTTTAGTCTCTCGCGCTCTTGTAAAACGTTTGACAAATTACACATTGAAGTGATTTTATCATAACTCATTTTTTATTACATTTGTCATTGTGCATGTGTTAAGGTTCACTCGCATCGCTGTTAATGTCTCTCCTCACTCCCTTGTTTGTTTTCGTTGATTCCTTTACTTTCTTCTTTTTGTGCTATTCTATGTCATAATCTAGGGGGAGGGGGTTTCTTATTTTTCCCCGTCAGCTTTTGTGAAACAACTGCCCAATTAATTATTCAGATCGATATTTTCTTGTAGTTTATATTTGTAGCTCCTTTGTAATTGTGTGTGTGTTTTTATCATAATTTTACAGTCAGCGTGTTTCACCCTTCTCTAGTTTGTTTTTAACCCTTTGACTCCTGCACCCTTTCCACCAGCTTCCTGCAGGAAGCTGATGGATAGGGTGAGGGAAGCAAAGGGTTAAAGTTTTTGCTTTGCAAGCATGGTTGGCTATGTAGGATGCTGATCGACGGGGTGCGGGAGTCAAAGGGTTAATGCTCCTTTACTTTCTTAATGTCATGGCATTGTAGAATACATGTAGCAAGAACTAGCTCTAAGACAGGTCCAATGGGACCTAAAGCTGCTACTACCCTTGAATGGTAACGCGTCATGAAGTTTGAAGTCTCTCTCTCTCTTTCTCTCTCTCTCTCTCTCTTGCTCCCCCTCTCTCTCTTTCTCTCTCTCTCTGCTCTCTCTGTGTCTTTGTCTCTTCCCTGATTCTATTTCTCTCTCTCTCTTCTCCCTTTCTATCTTTTTATCTTCCTTAACTCTCAATTTTTTCTCTTCCCTTTCTTTCTCTGTCTTCCCTTTTCTCTCTCTCCTCTGACTCTCTGTCTTTCTGTCCTTTCCCTCATTCTCTCATCATCCTTCCTTCCTTCATTTCTTGTCGTAACAGCTATCGAACAGGGCAGACCTTACTTAAGTGTGAAGTAATCACCACTTCCACTCATCCCCATCTTTGTATCCCCATCACTGTGTGACTACTGCACTACTTCGTAACTCGCCCCCCCCCCCCCCTCTTTCTCTCTCTCTCCTTCTCTCTCTCCTTCTCTCTTTCTCGCCCTCACTGCCCTGGAAATAAGCCTTCACAAACTATAGGTATGTCTGTTCCTCTCTTCTCGCCCATAAAACAACTCTTCCGTAGAGAAAACAAGACCTTTCGCCGGTTTCGTCCGCATTCGGAGATAGACGTGGAACGTCCACTCTAGCAGAAGGAAAAAGAAAAGAAAAGAAAAAAAAAAAAACAAGGGGGGGGGGGGGGTGCACGTAAGTGTGTGTGTGTGTGTGCATGTGTGTGTATGTGTGTGTATGTGTGTGTGAGTATGTATGTACGTGTTTGTTTGTTTGTGCGCGTGTCTGTGTGTGCGCGCGCGTGTCTGGTGTGTGTGTGTGTGTGTGTGTGGTGTGTGTGTGTGTGTGTGTGTTGTGTGTTGTGTGTATGTGCATTTATGCATGTGTGTGGTTTGTATATGTACATGTGCGTGTATGTGTGCGTGTGGACGTATGTGCGTGTGTTTCTACATGCATGTGTGTGCATGCGTGCATGGTGTGTGTGTGTGTGTGCGTGTGTGTGTGTATCTGTGTGTGTGTGTGTGTGTGTGTGTGTGTGTGTGTGTGTGTGTGTTAAGAGAGTGTATTACTATGTCTCTTTTTGTCCCTCAATCTGTCTTTCTCTCTCTGTTTTTGTCTTCTGCCTCTCCTTTCCTCGTTGTGTATGCGCGTGTCTGTGTACGTCTGTATATGTAGGTGTATGTCCATGAGTATGCCTGCAGCAGGCATATGTCTATATGTGCATATCCATGCTAACGTGCAGATGAGCACCTGAGTGTACATGCCGAGTGAGTACGTGCGCGCACGCGCGAGCGTGTATGTGAAGGGTAGTGGGTTGGAAGATGGTGTTGAAAATGACAGATAGCCTGTCCACATTGTGTGCGGTCTATTTGCCCGACGCCAATCACAGGGCAGTCAGGCGGATGATGAGATGGCGGATCTGCCGACCTCAATGGGATTCATGCACACAGACACACAGATAGAGAAAGTTAGTGGTGGTGAAACACACACACACACACACAACACACACACACACACACACACACACACACACACACACACACACACACACAGAGAGGGGGATGGTGGGATTCTGACAGATGAGATTTGGATCCGAAATGGATACTACAAAACACACACACACACACACACACACACACACACACAGCACACACACACACACATTCACATTCACACACACACACACACACACACACACACACACACACACACACACACACACACACACACACACACACACATACACACACACACACTCACTCACTCACTCACACACATCACACACAGGCCCGACAGACAGATAGGCAGACAGACCGACAGACAGGCGCCTTTAACAAAACATGGTATCATGCAATTTGAAGCGAATATCATTTCATCTCATCTCATCTATCTCCATCGCCGTGGACGATGGTGGGAGCTCCACTCTTTGTCACGAAGGATCGCCAGGCGACACGGTCTATGCTCCTGTGTATGACGTCATGGAGCCCCAGTTTGCAAGCGTCCATGAAGGATTTTGCTGGCCTTCCTTGTTTTCTCTTTGCCACGACTCTCCCCTGCAGGACTGATGTCATCAAGTCGGTTCTTGTGTTTCTATTCATGTGCCCGATATACTTCAATTTTCTTTTGTTGATCTCTGGGAGCATTTTACGTCAGATAGCTAATTCCTTTAACATACTCTCATTGGTTCTTTTGTCTGTTCGTTTTATTCTGAGAAGACGCCTGTAGAACCACATTTCTGCTGTGTTTATTTTATTTTCGTTATCTTTCTTTAAAGTACAGGCTTCACATCTGTACAAAAAGGCCAAATTAAGCAGCGTAAACAACTTATTTTCAGTTTCGCTGGTATGCCTCTGTCTTTCCATATGTTGTTCAGCTGGACCTTTTTTTTCTTGGCCATGCCTATTCTTGGTCCGATGTCCTTGCTGCAAGATCCTGGGTTGGTTTTTGACAGAGCCCAAGTACTTTAAGTTGTCCACGTTTTCCAGCTCTGTTTTATCTGTTCGTATGCTCTGCTGTGGCTGGTTAGCTGATCCTTCTGTGTGCATGACTTTGGTCTTCTTGGCATTCAGTTTCAGTCCTGCCTTGTTTCCTGCAGCATCTACTCGATATAGAATTCTCTTCATACTTATGATGTCTCTTGCTAATATAGGACGGTGTCATCAGCATGTTAGGTTGGTGATATTCTTTCCTCCTATTTTCACTCTCATACCCTCTGTGTCTGCCTCTCTCATTACTTGCTCTGCGCATATGCTGCAGAGGTAGGGCAAGAGAAAACAACCTTGCCGGACTCCTTTATTGATGTTGAAGAAATCACAGTGCTCTCCGTTCCATCCAAATGTTGCCTGTTGGTCTTAGCAGAGCGATGCTCAGAGTGAGATCAGGTGTCTTGGAAAGCCCATCGTTGACATGGTTGTGAACAAGTGGATGTGTATACCGCTGTCAAATGCTTTGCCGTAATCTATTAAAGTGATGTAGGCATCTTTTTCAGTGTTCCTGATCTTCTCTATTAGTATTTGTAGTACAAACAGCATGTCTGTTTTTCCTCTGTTTGCTCTTTAACCTGCCTGGCAGTCTGAGAGCTCTTCTTCCACTTTGATTTTCATTCTGTTTAAGATAATAATGAGCAGGATTTTGTTGGTTTGGCGATGAGTGCGATGGTCCTATAATTGCCGCACTCTCTGATGTTTGCACTTTTGTGCAGCATCACAAATTCTTCCTTCTTCCAGTCTTCTGACCATTCGCAGGATTCCCAAATTATTTTGGTGCATAGATGATGCAATGCTTTGATTTCTGTATCATCAGCATTCTTTAATAACTCTCCAGGGATGTTGTCCAGTTCTTTGCAATTTTTCCTAATTTGAGCTGATTTACAGCAGCTCTAACTTTACTCAGAAGGGCGTTGGTTCTGTGTTTTGAAAATCAAAACAGGGAGTATCCTGTAGATTTACTTGTGCATTGTTGTCAAGAAGTTCTTTACAATATTTATGCCATCTTCTTAGTACACCTTCCATTTCTGTTAAAGTTTTGCCATCTGTATTGTTGATGCATTGAATTTTGTTTGGCAGCTGGTAGATTTCACTTTACTTTATCTGTTGGAACAGCTCCTTCGACTCTCTCTCAGCATCAGACTTTGTGATATTTGCACATTCCTGCTGTAACCATGCTTTCTTGTCCCTTCTGACTTTGGTTCTTATCTCTTTATTCAGTCTTTTATATTCTTCTTCTGTATTGCTCTTCCGTGCTTGGCTTTTTCTTTTAGCAAGTAAAAAGACTTCTTCGCTTATATAGGGTTTCGGCGGTTTGTTCGTTTTCCTTCCCAATTTGCTTTCTGCGGTTTCCGTGAATACTTTTTTCATTTCTTCCCGTATTTCATTTGGTGTTGTCTCATTTGCTGACCAGTCTTCCGAAGTACTGTGAAGCGGTCGAGTATTTCTATCTGGAAATAATCTTTGGTTTCGAGTCTTTGTTGTCTAAATCATGTCTGACAGTCTGTTTCCCTCTTTCCTGCTTGTATGCCTTGATTCTGAGTGTTGCAGCTACCATTATGTGGTCTGTGTCACAATTAATGCCAGGCCTTGACTTTGCATCTAGCATTAATGTTTTCAATGCTCTATTATGGTGTAGTCTATTTGGTTCCTGCATCTGTCGCCCGGTCGAATCCATGTGTATCACCGTCTGTATGGATGCCTGAAGAGGCTATTGGTAACTGCAAGATGATTCGCTTGACAGAAAGTTGCCAGCATTTCCCCTCATTCATTTTGCCTTCCCAGTCCATATGGTCCTATACCACACTCTCTGTCTTCATTCTCTCCAATTTTAGCGATGAGGTCTCCCATTGTGACACAAACTTCCTTCCTTGGTATCTTGTCCTTTGCTGTTTGTGGGTCATTATAGAAAGCCTCAATTTCTTCTTCTGTGCTTTGTGAATGGAAGCATAAACTTGTATTATGTAAAATGTAGCTGGTTTGGTGTTGAGTCTTGCTGTGACTGTGCGATCACTAAGTGCAACGCAATTTTTCAGACTACTTGCATGCCGCTTGTCTAAAACAATTGCAACTCCATTTAAGCCCCCTTTTTCATTTCCGCTGTGGATGATTGTGTGGTCTCCTCTCGAAAAGATGCCTTCTTTACTCCACCTAGTCTCACTCAATCCTGTCATACTGATGTTATGTTCCTTCAGTTCTTCCAGAAGCAGATCTAGCTTGCCCAATTCTTTCAGAGTTTGTATATTCCAAGTGGCGATGATGATATCTCTTTTCTTCTCGTTTTTGAGGAGTGTCTACGTGCCTGCTTCTTCCAGCGGCTATCGAAAAATTCGCCTCGTCATAATAGCTGTCTTCTAGTTCTAGTCATGGATTCTCCCTCCCCAGTAGCTCTTGAGTCCTGCCGTCGTCTGGGTGCCCCTGGAGGGTCAATCCTATATCTTTGCCTTCTTTCCTTTTGTGACATTTCATAGTTTTTGGCAGAAATTCCTCCACACGTCATTTACATCAGATGAAAGTGGTGCTCTCCCATCGAGGTCCTTCCAAGATGGAACCTAGCCTCAACAAGATCCCCCTTTAGCTACTGGAGGTCCCTCCTGTCCATTGTGTTGTGCCAGAGTACACAAACAAGTGGAAAGCTACTGGCTGCACAATGACACAAAAACAGTCCAGCCAACACAGAACTTTCATAATCACGCACTGAAATGGAGAAATAGTCACAAACAAGAAAATTCTGTCCCTGAGGTACAAAAAGACCAGATAGCTCAACAGATATTCTAGCAAGATAGCCCCTTTCGTCTCTGTCTTCCGTTTGAAAAGAAACCCATTTTGATAAGCATAGAAAGATCTATCGGAAAATCCAAACATACAATAATTGACGCAGCAGACAGATCCGGTCCTAAATGTAACAGTAACAGTCATCCAAAATCGTTAGCAAACCGATGGTGGAATGAATGTGCACTATCGCTGTTAAAATGTAAATTTTAAACTTTGCTGAAACATTTGTAAGAATCAAGATCCCACTGTAACTAAGACTTGTATGACCAGTTCATAAAAAGTGTACATAAACAGTAACAGAATTACAACACTCGCGAATAAAGATTACTTTTCGAAATATTTGAAGGAATTTATTCACTAAGTCTGAAAGAAACTTCAAAATTATGGAAGTAAATTTTGAAAAGCTGTTTTCATTTACCTGATCCTCCTCTTTTTTAACATGTCAGTTTACTGGAAGGTGGGAAAGTGGGTTGCCACACGAGTGGGCTGGTTGTATTAGTAACAATCGCCTCTACTACTGGCATACTGGGATTAGGGTTAGACATCATGGCCACTAAATTTTCCATGTACACCAATAGTATCTTTATAAATTTTCAAAGAGTGGCTGGGATCTCGGTTTCTAACTGAGTTATCTGATTACATGTCATCCATGAACTCGACTGTTTTGATTATTCCTAATAACACCTTACTTGCTTCTTTTAAATGAAACTGTTACCTTTCACCCTAGATATCATTTGCCCTACTCACATCTCTAACTTGGTGTGTGTGGTGTGTGTCTGGCTGTATGCGTGTTTGTGTGGTGTGTGTGTGCCTATAGAATATATGTGGGTAAATCCTGATTTATCCCCTCCCTAACATCTCTAACCTGGTGTGTGTACGCGTGCGTGCGTGCGTGTGTGCGAGCGTGTGTGTGTGCGTGCGTTCGTGTGTGTGTGTGTGTGCGTGCGTGCGTGCGTTCGTGTGTATGTGTGTGTGTGTGTGTGTGTGAATGATTTCTGTGTTTTTCAGAAGCTTCTGTACAGCAAAGCTATGATACATAGTATATTATCTGATCGACTGTACATGATATGACAAAATCTGTAATAATTCATGTATGTCAACTTGTAGGGGCGGGTTCGAAACCATGTAGAGGAAAAAATTGGCGACAGCAGAGGAAATTCCAATACTCCTGACCTGGATGTGGCCTGACCCCCTTACAGTGCAAGGAGTTTAGGGCCAAAACATTTGCTTGGGGGAGCGTCTACTCTGACAGTCTTCTGCTATCCAGCTGTCCCCTGAGATTCCTGCTGCTAACCACTGACGTGTGAGAACAGGCTGGAGGACGTCCGGGAAGGACCTGATGACAATGATAAAGACTAGATGTACGGGTTGGCTCTCCACCTTGGCTTTCTCCAAGCCACTCCCAGTACTATGAAGAAAAGATGCTTCCGAGACAAACTGCAAAAACATGATTTTTGATATTGTTGTCCATTTACATTCATCAGATGTTACGTATAGTTTACAGCCTTAAAAATGTCCTGGTTGAGAAAGTTTAAAATGGCAGAACACAAATCGAAAAATATTTTCTAGTGAAGTCTATCCTCTTCTTAATAAAATAGGAAAATATGGTTCTAGCTACGGATTGCACCAAGCTAATGATAATTTATTCTTGAAACACATTTTAAAGCATATACTAATTTCTGCAGAAGTATAAAATTAATATCACCGAAGATTTACTTTCAGAACCGATTTTATTTGATTAAAAAATTAAAATCAGAAACAATGAAATAAAATCTACTGATTGAAAGGTTTTTTTTTATTGCATTGCACATTTTTTAAATGATAACGGATCGTTCATGACACATGATGATTTTAACAGAGAATACAATGGAAATGTGAAATTTCTTTTTTTATAACGGATGCAGAGCATCTATCAACAAATACATAAAAGAAGCAAATCTATACATACCAAGCGGGTGTGCACATGATATCACTGCTGCACTGAAAACAAATCACTCCATACGAAAAGGAGCACGGCTATATTATGATATTTTAACAACAGATAACACATTTCCAAATTCCTGTTCTAAATTGTTAGAAAAACTGGGAACAAACATTCCATGGAAAAATTATTTATGACAATTCATGAAATACAAGAATGTAAACTAAAATGGTTTCAACTACGCATCGTGCATAAAATTCTAGGAAGTAACATCATTCTAAAAGACATTAATGGGACTTGTAAACAACTTTCGCTGCGATTTTTGCTTGGAAGCGAAGGACAGCACTGATCACATATTTTGGAAATGTTCATATGTCAACAGATTCTGGGAAAGGATAGGAGAACTGTTGAGATTACGTTGCGTGACTTGTGAAAACATAAATTCAACTGAAAACTTGATATCATTTGGTGCTGACGAAAACGTGCACAGATTCAATATTCGACTTAATAATCATCTTTGGAAAAAATGTATATTTACAAAAGTAAACTCGAAAAAAATCTTCAAAACACCATTTCTTTTACAAGATATTATCCCCAAAAAATACCCCATAGAAGAAGGTAATGCAAAACTGACCTGGAATTTAGAGGCTTTTAGAGAAAAATGCCGCTATATCTGTCCCTGGTTTCAGTCAGATGAAGTTTGATGTGACTTTTGCTTCTTTATGAGACGTATGCATGGTTTCTCTATGACCTGCCTGTTTATTTTTGAATGTTTGTCTTATAAGTAATTGATAGTGACTGTAAATTCACATAGGCCCTCTGTTGAAGATGTAGACGTTTTGCGTGTATTTTAAATTTAAGTCTGGACAGACCACTGGCTAGTCATCTCAAAGCTTAACGTCCGCATCAAACCAAAACGCAGGCCTCAAAGCAAGAAACCCCCACCAAAGAGACTAAACACTTCAAAACTAAAAGAGGAAACCACTGTAGAGAACCTCATTAGTGACCTGAACGTCAAGCTGGCTGACCTTCATTTTGGTAATGCTAGTGTCGAAGAAGAGTGGACAGTCTTCAGGTACCATCTCGATACATCAGCTCTAGAGAAAATAGGACCTGTCACACGAAAACATCAAGACTGGTTTGATGAAAACGACCAGCATATCCAAACCCTTCTGGATGAGAAGCACAGACGCCATCTTGCCTACCAGTGTGACCCAAAGTCTGATTCAAAGAAAACTGCATTCATGGAGTGTCGTCGACAAGTCCAGGCAAAACTCAGGAACATGCAAGACAAATGGCTAAGTGACAAGGCTGATGAAATCCAGCTATATGCGGGCCGTCACGACTCGAAAAGGTTTTATGATGCCCTGAAGGTTATCTATGGGCCAACGTCATCTGGCACCTCTCCACTACTATCTGCGGATGGGAAAATGTTGATCACCGAGCGGTCAGAAATTCGTGAAAGGTGGGCGGATCACTTCGACAGTGTCTTGAACCGCCCTTCCTCAATAAATGAAGCAGCCATTGATCGCCTCCCTCAAATAAAAAAGAACAACCAATTTGATGTACCACGTAACATACAAGAGGTCACAAAGGCCATTGGCCAACTCTCCTGTGGCCAATGCGGGAGGTCCAATGCTCACACAAAGATTAACTGAGATGTTTGTAACACTCTGGAACAGTCAGTCACTCCCTCAAGACTTCAAAGATGCCTCAATAGTCCACCTATACAAGAGGAAGGGAAACAAACAATCATGTGACAACCACAGAGGAATATCACTACTGTCCATTGCAGGCAAGATATTAGCAAGGGTGCTGCTGAACCGCCTCACTAATCATCTTGAGCAGGGTCTGTTTGCCAGAGAGTCAATGATGGATTTCGGGCTGGGAGAGGTACGGTGGACATGATCTTTGCTGCTCGTCAACTGCAAGAAAAGGCGCAGGAACAACACCGAGCACTGTACACAACCTTTGTCGACTTGACAAAGGCGTTTGACACGGTGAGTCGCGAGGGGCTGTGGAAGATAATGGCGAAGTTCGGCTGCCCTCCAGCCTTCGTAAATATGGTGCGACAATTCCACGATGGTATGAAGGCACGGGTCCTTGATGACGGAGAAATGTCCAGAGACTTTCCAGTCAGCAATGGCGTGAAACAAGGATGCGTCCTTGCGCCTACACTGTTCTCCATGATGTTCTCGGCAATGTTATCAGATGCATTTTCTCCAGAAGACCCTGGCATAGATATACGCTACCGCACAGACGGCAAGTTGTACAACACAAGACGCCTCAAGGCGACCACTAAATGCAGTTACAGCACTCTTCGTGACCTTTTCGCAGACGATTGTGCGTTAAATGCTTACAGTGGTGAACAGATGCAACAATGCATGGACAAATTTTCAACTGCTTGCGACAACTTCGGTCTTACAATAATCACCAAGAAAACCGAAGTCATGTATCAGTTTCCTCCAGGTGTTCAATATACTGAACCAAATATCGAGGTCAAGGGCACAAAACTACATGCAGTCGACAACTTCACATATCTCGGCAGTTCCCTATCACGTTGTGTGCATATTGACGACGAAGTCAACAAACGCATAGCTAAGGCCAGCACTGCATTTGGGAGGCTGCGTCCTACTGTATGGGACAGAAGAGGTATCTCGGCCACAACTAAACTCAAAGTGTACAAAGCGGTGGTCCTCACCACTTGCACTCTCCTCTACGGCAGTGAGACCTGGACTGTTTACAGTAGACACGCAAGGAAATTGAATCATTTTCACACCAAAAGCTTCAGAAAGATTCTCAATATCCGATGGCAAGAGAAGATCCCTGATACGGAAGTACTAGAGAGAGCCAATCTCCCCTCCATCCACACTTTACTTCAAAAGAGTCAAGTTCTCTGGGCTGGCCATGTGTACCAGATGTCTGACACCAGAATTCCGAAGCAACTCCTCTACGGGGAACTAGCGTTTGGCAAAAGAACAGTTGGAGGCCAGAGAAAACGGTTTAAAGACAGCTTGAAGGCATCGCTAAAGTCCCTCAACATAGATTGGAGAATTGGGAAAACCTTGCCCTCGACCGTACAGTCTGGCGTAGAAGAATCGAAACCGGATGTACCACTTCAGAAGTGTCTCGTATCCAGTCTGCACAAGAAAAACGAGCTGCACGGAAAGCTAGGCTGCAAACCCTTCAACCACAGTAACCGACCACAGATGTCCAGCCTGTGGACGTTACTTCTGTGGCGGATCGGATTGATCAGTCACCTCCGGACACACTGACTCAAATCAACTTCATGAAGCCGTGGTCATTGTCGACGACGACAGACGAACACCACACCAAATCCATATGTGTCTTTTAGATTTTTTATTGTCCATTGCTTTGTGCCAGTCCAGCGATCCTGTTGCACCGTCCACTTTTTGAATTAGGTTCATCGAGTCAGTAAGGTTAAAAGGCTTGACTATTTTTTGTTTCATCATATAGTGAAGTTCATTTCAAACCATGCTTGACTGCCTCCGTTTTCATCAGATTGGAGATTTTGATATTACATATAGCATTTTCTTCATGTATGGTGCTTCCTTTCTTTTTGCCAGTGAAGCCCCATCCAGCTTTGGCTTTTGGGGAATGAGCCATCGGTACATATGATAACATCTATTAGGTTGTAGCGTGTTTGTTTAGCTAGAGGCCTAGAAGACTGGAAATATTCCCACCTAATTAAAGTGGCTTAGAACAGGAAAAAGTACATGGGAAAACGCATCTGCCTTTGCTCACGAAGTCTACGAAGGTTTTCAGAACAAAGAACAAACCCTAGCTAGAGGACGCGTACAGTAAAGTACATTTCACATTACTCATGGAAATATTTCAGTGACATGGTGTCAGCATGACACTCACAAGATGGATTACTGCTACACTCCAAGAACGAAAAGTAGTTCTACGACCTGGAAACTGGCGGTCAGCACTGCAATAACTCTTCATGGGACTCCCTCAAGGATCAACACTTTCGTTTTAATGAACATGCACTCGCAGGCAATGCCATTACAACAAAAATTCTCCATCTAACCAGTCGCCGTGGTGTAGTGGTTAAAGCAATGGACTACCGACTGGAAGGTTGTGGATCCGAATCCCCATCGGTCCCTTCAAAAGTATATCATTGTGGGATTTTTTGGCTCTAACCGGCTCCTACCCAGAGTTGGGCGCGCTATGCGCTCATTGGGAAGACTGGGACCACACAGTCGAGTCTCATCCACTTGATGGATGTGTCATAAGGGTGTTGCTCAAATCTTCAGACCAGCATCACAGGTGTTTGGATCTTATGGGCCTGGTTGACGCCACGATATATTATGATAGTAAGCGTAGAGTACCGCCCTGTCACGCAGTCTCAATCCTAGATGGAACTTCATAGCATCATGATTATCATCTTCATCGACATCATTATCATCGCATTGTAAAAAAAATGTGCCAGCTTCTGTGGCCATTAAGATGGCATAGAAAATGGGACGAAAAAAAAGTGAGCCAAAGGTTACCTCCCTAAATGCGATGATCCTAAAAAATCTCTATCTGGAGAGTCTGAGGTCCTTGGACGCTTAAAATTGTACTAAGTACCTAAATCATGACAAAAAAATCTCTATCTGGGAGAGTCTGAGGTCCTTGGACGCTTAAAATTGTACCTTTGCAAACAAAATGTAAGTCACGAATAGATAGAGTAAGTGGCAGAAAATCTACTATGAAAGGAAAAACAAGAGCTATCATTAATCAGACCAACACTGGTATCATCTCGAAGGTAACACTGCAATACTCTTACAGCGTGGAATGGAAAGTGTTTGGGCTTTTCATGAAACGGAGATAGAGGAAAAGTGAAGAAAGGGAAAAGACAACTCGAAACCAGGTAAGTGTGTCAAATCATCTGTGTGTGTATTTGTGGGTCTGTTTGTTGTTTGTTGTTTGTATGTCTGTAAATGTGTCACAATATGTGTCTACCTTTTGTTTGTTTTATCATCTGCTGTATCGATTGGTTGGTGTATATATGAGCACTTGTATGATGTGCGTTTCCTCTTTGCTGTTGTTGTTGTTGCTGCTGTTGTTGTCGGCCATCATGTTGTGTGGATATGAGTGTGTATGAATGTATGTATGTTTGTGTCTATGTGCGGGCGTCTGTATATATGTGGGTATTTACTATGATTTCTTATTTCTCATTTCTTCCTTGTATGTGTGTTCGTCTGTAAAGACATGTATTTACTGTTATTGTTATTTCTCATTTATTACTTGTTTATTTATCTACATACTCCTATATATTTTTATTTACCCACTTACTTACTTACTTACTCACACACTCACTTACTTACTTACTTACGTACTGACTCGATCACTCAGTCAGGTACTTACTCAGGTACTTACTTACTTACTCACTCACTCATTTACTTACTTACTTACTTACTTACTTACTTACTTACTTACTTACTTTCCTCTTTTCTTTCCTCGGAAGTGGAGGACAGACTGGCGGAGCTATGATTAACGAAATATTGTCTGCACCTTGTTGTTAAGCAGCTGAGGCTTTGTGCATTGACTGGGGGCTTTATGTGAAGTGAGACATGTTTAAACTGGTGGCTAGTTGTATCATGATCCAGACTTCTAATTATTCATATATTTACTTTGTATATGTGTTCTTTTCTTTGAAGATAAGATACGCAGATACATGTCATTTGCATGTAACCAGGATTGTTCAAATGATAGGCTGATACAATGCTAGTATAAAAAATATAGACTAGGTAAAATAGGCTAAGTAGGGCCTCACACCCGACCAGTTCATGGGTTTATTTGCAGGCTTAGGGCTTGTGCCATGATCACCATACGCATGGTACCTGTGACGTTAAGGCATATGGAATTCATTCCGAGCACGGAGACGTCATCTTAGATGCTTGCATTGACTAAAACAGTGATTAAAAAAAGTTAAATTATCAACTACATTACGCCAAATGCTTGTGGTTTTTTGTTTGTTTTTTGTTTTGTGTGTGTGTGTGTGTGTGTGTTGTGTGTGTGTGTGTGTGTGTGTGTGTGTGTGTGTGTGTGTGTGTGTGTGTGTGTGTGTGTGTGTGTGTGTGTGTGTGTTGGCAATTTTCATATTTTGATGAAATCTGTAGAGAAAACAAGTGTTTTAAGCTGAAGAGTAACATAGCCTCTGATAATGCTATCAGTCCGTATAACTTAATTTAGAGTTTACTTTTTTGAAACACAGCCTTAACTACACTGTCTCTTTCCCTCCTTTCCTGTCTACCTGTCTCTGTCTCTCTGTCTCTTTCTTTCTCTGTTCTCTCTCTCCTTCTCTTTTCTTTCTCTGAGTCTGTCTGTTGACAGCGTTTTGCTATTACTCTGGCTTTATATGTGCGCATGCACGCATGAACATTTGCACGTGCACGCGTACATACACACACACATACATACACACACATACATACACACACACACACACACACACTTACACATACACATACACACGCGTACACACAGACATGCACACCCGTATGCATGCACACACTCACACAGAAACACGGACAGAGGGGGACGCACACACACACACACGCGCACACACACACACACCACACACACACGAACACACACACATACACACACTCAGTCATACACACACACATACACGCACTCAGTCAAACACACACACATACACACACACACTAACATACACACACGCGCGCGCACACATACACACTTACATACAGACACGCACACACTCTACGAAGCTGTAAGTATAGTATCCAAAAAAGCTTATCAGAGGACCCAAACAACATAGATTGCAACAAGATGTTGAAGTGGAGAAAGAAACATACAGACAAACATACATGAATGCAAACACACAAACACACGTACAGATACGGCCATGGATGAATTAAAAGGCAGGCAGGACAACAGGAGGAAAATATACTGAGGCAGACAGACAGACAGACAGACAAATGAACATATGTGCCCGTTTCCATAAGACAAAACTATAGACAGTGAAACAGACAGGCAGGCAGGAGCCTGAATGATGCATGGAACAGAACGGCACTGAATGAAGGAGACGGAGACACAGAGAAACAAATAATTGCATCAGATAGCCATACACAAAGATATACCTACATATACATTCAGACAACTATTTACAAAGACATACACACCTACATATCTAGACAATCATACACAAAGAGAGAACAAACATATACAAGTAAACAACCACACACAAACATATTCAGTCAAACACACACAAAGAAAGACAAACGAAGGCCTATGTGCATTCAGACAAACAGACAATCACATACAGACAAACAATGCATTCAGACAATTACACACACAAACAGACGGACAAAAGGACATGAATCTGGATTCAAACACACATGAAGATATACAGAAACATGGATAATGTTGATAAGGAAGGAACATCAAAGACACAGGAATATTTTTTTCAAGAATAGATTACTCTTTCTAAGTTTCACATGTGGTCCTCTCATATCTGTCCACTGTCATCTGACAGACTCTTTGATCCTGTACAAACAGTCCAGTCTTGCAATGTTTACACATACTTGTAATTGCAACAGTATCGAAAATCAGAGCATTTCTTGGGTTACAATAATGTGAAACAAACGGGAAAATAAAATTTTACCAGATATCTAAAATGCCTTTAATGTGGTTCATTTACTCGCATTAACACCTTCATAATTTTTTCTGTTATTAATGAAGTTGAGCAATAATCCTGCTACAACAAAAATTAGCAGCAATCTTAAACCATGCCGAAAAATAAACTACATCTTGTGAAAGATTTACGCTTATCATGGAAAAAGACAAAATATTAGATAGATGGGGAGAGTACATTAAAGACCTTTTTTGAAGATGACAGAAACAAAGAACACATTATGAGAAAGAACGTTGAAGGACCCCCGATAATGAAAGATGAAGTTAGAGCAGCACTGAAAAAAATGAAACCAAGAAAAGCCCCAGGACCAGACAATATTACTACAGAGATGATTGAAGCCCTGGAGGAATTTGGTATTGAAAAATTGACAGACCTCCTAAATGGGATTTATGACACTGGAAAAATCCCCAAAGGTACGTCAAAATCAAATTTCATTGCACTTCCAAAGAAAACAGGGGCTATAGCGCTATAGAATACGAACTCCATCGCACAATCAGCTCGATGAGTCATGTAACAAAGATCCTATTAAGAATAATCATGATGAGGACAAGGAACGAAATAAAAAGTGAAATAGCAGAAGAACAGTGTGATTTGTGGAAGGGAAAGGAAATATTAATGCCAGAAACATCCTAAGAACTATCATAGAGAGGTCAATCGAGATGAATAAGGATTTATAATTATGCTTTATTGATTATACCAAGGCTTTCGATCGGGTATGACATGAAGAATTGATCAACCAGCTAGAAAGACTCAATGCTGATGGAAAAGATCTACGAATAATCAGAAATATGTATTGGAAACACATAGCTGCAATGAGAATAGAAAACAATATAAGCTCTTTCCAAAATATCGAAAGAGGAGTCAGACAGGGTTGTGTTTTGTCCCCATATCTGTTTTCACTTTACAGTGAAAACATCATGAGAAACCTGGAGGAATACCCTGATTAAAGGTTGAATGAAAAATGATAAACAACATTCGATTCGACAACATGCTAATTGCAGAAATGAAAGGGACCTTAAAAGCCTTGTGAATATAATAGAAATAGACACAAAATGTAAGGGGTTGGAGCTATATAGCAAGAAGACTGAAGCCATGGTAATCAGTTAAAAACATGAAATCCCCTCATGCAAAATAACAGCAAACGGCACAACCTTGAGACAGGTTGATAAGTTTAAATATATGGGAACGATCATTTCACAGGACGGCAGATGCACATCCGAAATAGCCAGCGGATTCGGCCAAGCCAAAACAGTATTCAAGAAGATGAAAAGCATTCTTACCAACAAATGCCCATAAATTTACACCAGGAAGAGAGTTCTTAAATGTTGTATAGAACCGATAATGTTATACGGTTGTGAGGCGTGGATAGTTAACAAGAAAAGCCAGAACAAGATTGAGGCAGCCGAGATGTGGTTTCTAAGAAGAATGTTGAGAGTTCCATGGACGGCAAAGAAAACAAACGAGACAGTCTTGATGGAGACAGACACAAGAAGATCATTCATACGGAAGATTAGGAAAAGACAGGCAACATTCATATGCCATTTTATGAGGAAAGGGGACTTAGAGCACCTGGTCACAACAGAAAAGCTAGAGGGAAAGAGAGCACCAGGTAGACCCAGAGAAAAAAATATTGACGGACTTGCAGAGTGGCTGAGGACAGAGAGGGTGGAGGATGTGCTTGCGGCAACAAGGGACAGATGCATATGGAGGGCCATGATCGACAACGCCATGCTGCAAGGCATTTGATGATGATGATTGTGAAATAGCTTCATCTGGTAACTATTCTTTGGTAAAAAGAAAAAAGTCCAAAAACAAAGGCCTTCCCATATTCTGTTTATTTCGTTTTCTTCTAATTCATAAAGGCAATCACAGACTAGCCGATATATGCAAGATTAATATGAGTAACGGGTGTTCGCGCAATTCATATGGTTTGCATTAGTATTGTTAAATCACAAACAGGAAGTTCGAGGAACTGTGGCGAAGTGATATGTGTATAAGGTTTGCAATCATGTGGTTCAAATCAAATTGATGTATTTGCTTTTTGATTTTGTTTATAAGAAATGAAATGATAGTGTCTTTTGGTTTTTTTAACTTTTTATGTATGAAAATCGATAACTGCGTTTTCTTTGTTTCTCTCTTCTCATTCTCACTTTTTTTCTTATTTTTTCATTCTTTTCTTTCTTGGAGTGTTTCCTTTTTGTTTTGTTTTTTCTTTTTTTGTCTTCATCCCCCTTCCCCCTCTTTTTCTTTCTTTTTTTTTTATTATGACGAGTTCTTAATTTGTAAAACGTTTCAGAGTGGTTGGACATAGACATCTGTGTTCTGTGTAGTCCTTGAGTAAGTAGCCAGCAAACAGTCACGTGGACGGCACGAGGCATTTCTGGTCTGTGGAAAATAAGTCGTAAGACAGGTGACAGCCAACTGGGTTTTTAATCCTGGCCAGATTCGACATGTCTACACGACTGCTGTTGACATGTCAGCTGCGATGAATGAATACATCAGCGTGTTCTGAGACTACAATGAGAGCAATCATCCGCTCTAAAGACACCCAACCCAGTCTTTGATTTTGGAAAGTTTGGCTGAACCAATGACTGCCCCTGTCTGTGGGGCATCTGTAAGAAGAAGCTGTCAGGATCATTTGGAACATACATGGCAACGGGGACCTGTAGACAAGTGGGCTCAAACAGTTAAGGGGTAAATTGGATTGGCTTAGTGGCTTAGGATTTACATGTTGCTGACGTTGCATATCATCAACAATGCAATCTAATTTACAGAACTGGACGAACTATTCTACAAACATTTCATTCTATGAAACTGAAGGGAAACACACAACACACACACAACACACACACACACACACACACACACACACACACACACACACACACACACACACACACACCACACACACACACACACACACACACACACACACACAACAAAGAAAGAAAGAAAGAAACAAACAAACAAACAAAAACCAAGAAAAAAGGGTTGCCAGGAGATAAAATGTAACATGCGGCCTGTTTCAAAGTAGTTTTCTTTCTTAAAGAAAATGATGATGAGCAGGCAACACTGGGCGACTTGTGCCAGAAAATGCAGAAGTGTCTTGGAGGTGAAGAGCCTTTTTCTAAAGACTGCACGAAAAGAAACTTGATGATAACGTCAGGCAGTGACATCATTATAAAAAGCCATACAAGGTATGGCAGATGTCACATTTCAGGTGACTGCAGAAAAGCTATAAGACCAGTTTTGGAAAGCGGAAATGAAAAATGAACTTCTTAGCTGAAAAATTCAGAATCATTGAAACAGCTTCGAAACTCCTCTTGTCAGACATTAGAGATCTAGAGTATTCAAATGATGTGTACCTACCGAGACAAGAGGTCGGTGAGCTTGAAGCAAACCTGAATGATCTGCCGACTTCACTCACTTAACTTCTGCAATCACTGATACATATAGTAGAAAGGAATCCAGATTCAAAACAGCCTCCACTGGTCAAGCAGTATTGCAGGCGATCAGAACAGACACTTTAATACCTCCTCTTCTAGAGGTTTTGATGTGTATGTGCATCACTATATGCATCACGGTCTCTGAGCGAACATAGTACTTGGAAACAAACGTGGATTCTATTCACTATGTCGTGAAGTTCAATGTTTTGAACAACGTGCAGTCTCTATTCATGATACAGATCTTCCTGGTGTAGGCCCCAGCAGATTCATATAATTTGTTTTTGAATAACGTAGACCATAACCTAAGAACACAGTCAACAAAACTGCAATCATCATTGGGGAAGACACTGGTTTGCTTGTGTTGCTGTTGCTTCAAGCAGATCAACACAGCAGACCAATTTTATTGAACCTGGAATCAAAGACTACAAGAAATAAACATTCTGTCAATGAAAACACGTCTTTGTCCACAAACCTGCAGCTACATCCCATTTCTACACGCCATAAACGAGTGCCACGCCACTTCCAGGTTGTTTGTCTGGGTAAAGGATGCCCTTGAAGAAAATCATAATTGATGCAAACCTCAGAATGGCTGCTGAGACTTTCTGTACAAGTAAAAAACGAACAGCAGGCATGGCTGCGGCAGGGGGAAAAACATTAGTCTTCCTCCATTCAGGGCGAGCAGAAGACAGCTTGGACACACTGGTTGCCATTGTGTGGGGGAGAAAGTGACATCCAGCAGCACAACTGTTCATGTGTGTTCCTTGCCTCCAAGTTCAGCAGCGGTCAAGTACTAAAGTCAAATGCAGAATTGGAATCACAGAAGCTGTGACCTCCGGCCTAAGTGGTAGGGACGGCATCTTTATCTTCTGGCAGACTGGAGCCATGTGCAACTGATCTCCCTCCTGCTCCTGAGAGTCTACAGAAAGTAAACCAGTGCATTTGCAAGACAGACTGTCAATTAAAACGATGTACATACAGAAAACTTGGACTGGAATATCTCTGGCTTGCGGACA
>CM060314.1:79699828-79722328 GCA_030674185.1 Monoplex corrugatus
TGAGGACGGAACCAATAAAAACACTGACACCATTAAAATGACTGTAGCATTCAGGTGGGGGAACAGGCCAGTGTGTAATTGTGTTGCCGGCCGAGACTGAGTCCCCGGCTCTATCAACAGCGCCAGCCCTGTGGTAAACAGACCATTTACAACATCACCATGATAACTCTGCTGTGACTCGCAAGAAAACATAAACAATCAAAGTAGAGCAGTGAACACCACACACACACACACACATGCACACACACACACACACACAATACACACACACATACACACACACATACACACACATATACACACATACACACACACACACACACACACACACATACACACACATACACACACACACACACACACATACACACATCCACCTCCACGCACACACACTACATACATACATACATACTCACACACGTACGCAAACCTACACGCAAGCACACACACACACACACACATACACTCTCTCTCTCTATCTTTCTCTCTCTCTCTCTTTCTCTCTCTCTCTCCCTCCTCCCTCTCACTATGTGTGTGAGATTCTATCTGTTTGTCTTTCTCTCCCCCCCCCCCCTCACTCTCTCTCAAATTACCAAAAATTAAATCAGAAGGACTTAGTTCTTATTTCGATCATTTAAAAATGTTGATCAAAATTCATTTTTTCTCTTTCTGAATTTTCACAAGCACTGGTTAAGTCTATCTACATCTGCACTAACCCGAACCATGCCCTAGAAATCTGTTTTAATCAGTTTCTTGTGTATTTTCATAAAAAAAAACCCACAAGCATCAGTTACGACATACGTAATGTCGCACATATGCAATACTCACACATACCTGCACATATGTACATGTACACTCATATACACACATACATACTCACATACACATAACAGTAGGTCTCCGTCAGTCGGCATCGATTATGAATGATGCGCCGTAGTGTCGTGTTCAGTTGAAATGCTGCCTCTGGAGCAGTGTTGGCTATGGCTGGTGAGGCCAACGCGAGAAGGGCAGCCTGTGCCACAATGGATGCATGTGTGGATGATGGCCATGGGGTTGCCTTCACAAGAGCTTGCTTCCCGCCTGACTCTCTTTTCCTCAGTTAAGGTCTGGAACTTCATTTCCACCAACCTGATTTGTTTTTGGAGCACATCGCGCCACCTGTTGCGGTCGGCTGCCGTGTCTTCCCAGCTCTCTGTGTTGATGTCCAGAGTATTCATATCGCGCTTGCAGACGTCTGTGTATCGTAGCTGGGGGCGGATGTCCTTTAGTATACATCCACCTTCCATCCGGCGCACATGGCCAAGCCAGGGCAGCCCGCGTTGTTTGAGCAGTGTGTGCATGGTGGGGAGACCAGTGCAAGCTAGGACCTGGGCATTTGGTATTTTGTCTCTTCGCTTGATGCCGAGGATGCGGCGAAGGCGCAAGTGAGAAATATTCAGCTTTCGATCTTGTTTGGCATATGTTGTCCATTCTTCGCTGCCATACAGTAAACTGCTGATGATGCAGTCTCTGTGCACTGCCATCTTGGTCGGAGTTGTCAGTTTTGGGTTCTCCCAGACGCGAGTAGTAAGTCGGCCAGAGATTGGTGCAGCCATGCCAAAACGCTTGTCAATCTCGGCATCGACGGACAGATTGTTGCTGACGATGGACCCTAGGTATATGAACTGGTGGATGACATCAAGTTCGTAATTGTCGATGGTAATGGCAGGTGGAGTGACCACGTCTTGGTTCAGCATGTTTGTCTTTTTCAGGTTGATGGTCAAACCAGAATCTTTGCAGGCTTGGGAAAATCTGTCTATGAGGCACTGGAGTTGTCGCTCAGTGTGTGAGGTAACAGCAGCGTCATCGGCGAAGAGCAGGTCTCTAATTGTGGCCTCTCGCACCTTTGTCTTTGCTTTCAGTCTTGCAAGATTGAAGAGTCGCACGTCGGATCTAGTGTGTAAGTACACTCCTTCTGTTGCAATCCCGAAAGCATGCTTCAGGAGCACGGAGAAAAAGATGTTGAACAGGGTGTGAACAAGGACACAGCCTTGCTTGACGCCGCTATTGATGTCTAAGGTTTTGTACATGTTGCCTTCATACTGGATGGTTGCTTTGATATCGTCGTGGAATGATCTGATCAGGCTGCGCAGCTTTGGAGGGCATCCTATGTTCAGGAAAATGTTGAACAGTCCATCCCTACTGACCAGGTCAAAAACCTAGGTGAGGTCGATAAAGATGCGCAGGGTTGTTTTTTGTTGTTGTTGTTGTTCTCTATATTTCTCCTGTAGTTGACGAAGGAAAAAAAACATGTCCACTCTGGAGCGTTCTGATCGAAAGCCACAATGGGACTCAGGGACTATACGCTCAGCTAGCTTTTGGAGACGCGCCGACACGAATCGGGCGTACAGTTTGCCTATGACATTCAGTAGGGAAACGCCCCTACAGTTGTTGCTGTCACTTTTGTCTCCCTTGTTCTTTAAAAGAGTGAAGATCTTGGCATCTCTCATGTCTTGTGGTACTGTTCCTTCTCTCCAACACTGACAGAGGACATCATGTAAGACTGCAGGAGGCTGTTCTTGCAGTGCTTGATGGGATATGGGGGGATCCGTTATTACCAGGTACTTTCCCGCAGGCCAAGCTGCTAATGGCCTTGCATAATTCTTCCAGTTTTGGTTTGGCATCTAGCTCCCCATGATGGGAAGAGGTTCGATGGCATCGAGAACTGAGGGTGGCAACAACGTTCTCCCTGGAGTACAGCTCTGAGTAGTGTTCTACCCATCTCTCCATATGCTTGTCTTTGTCGGTGATTACTTCCCCACTGGTAGATTTGAGGGGGACTGTTCTGCTCTGTGTCGTACCAAAGTTTTCTTGATGCCCTCGTACATACCTCTTATCTTGCCTGTAGCCACTGCTGTCTGGATGTCGTCACTGAGCTGTTGCCAGTATTCGTCGGCACATCTTCTTGCTGTCTGCTGCACCTTGCTCATGGCAGCTCTGAGTGCTTGCAGGGATTTCCCTCATCGTGAGCGCTTGTATTCAGTAAGGACAGCACGCTTTGCTTCAATAACAGGGGTCATCTCAGTGGACTTGGCTTCAAACCAATCTTTGTTCTTGGAGATTTTCCTCCCAAAGGTATCTAGGGCTGTTTTCTAAATGGTCTCCCGGAGGTGGTCCCATTTTTTAGAGGCAGAGTGGTCGGTTGGTCTGTGGATAGAGCATCTCTGAGACACTTGGCTAGTTCCTCACTTTTTCTCTGGGTATTCATCTTGGAGGTGTCAGTGCGATGCTTCCCCTCTTGTTCGGTACGGTGGAGCTTCTTGTGGCCTGATCTTGCAGCACACTAGTGAATGTTCTCTGTCACAGTCTGCATTATGGTATACGCGGGTGAGAAGCACGAACTTGAAGCTTGCTCGTCTGACAATGACCATGTCCAGTTGGTGCCAATGTTTTGATCGGGGATGTATCCATGACACTTTGTGCTGAGGCTTCCTCTGGAAGTAAAAGTTGGTCACGCAGAGGCCATGATAGGAACAAAGCTCCTAGAGGTGATGCCGATTTTGTCAACTACGAAACGTCCAAGGCAGGAAGGCCAAGAGTCCCATGATCGACACCCACTCTGGCGTTAAAGTCGCCAAGGAGGACAAGATGTTCTTTACTACGGACATTCTTGATAGTGTCACTGGGGTTAACATAGAACTCGTCCTTTGCCTCTGGTGTACATGTTAGGGATTAGACATAGGCGCTAATAAGAGTGACTGGGCCGTCAGACGTATGGAGAAGAAGAATCAGCAGGTGTTCAGATCCCCGTCACCCCGGTCAACTATTTTCAGCAGGGAGTTCCTGACTGCAAATCCACCTCCATGTTCTCTGTGCTCCTCAGCACTCTTTCCTTGCCAGAAGAAGGTGTGGTCTTTCTCCTTGAGCGTGCCTGAGTCAGCTAGGCGTGTTTCTTTCAAGACAGCCTACAGTCTCAGGAGCTTGTCGTTGATGACAGCTGTCTTTCTTACATCACTGATGTCTTGAACGTTCTCTGATTGTCCTGTTTTCATGTACGGTCGTTCCAATATACCAGTTTGAGAGCTGGCCTCTTATGTTTTATGTTTAATTTTCTTTCTTTTTGCCTGGTGTAGGTCTTGCAGTCTGCTAGTCGGTGTTTTCCTAATCTCCAAGCACCCAGTGGAGAAGGCAGACTGTGGCGGGACAGCACTGATTGGCTGGGGGCTGCCCAACTTAGGCGGGTGGTAGCTGTCCGGTGAGATCCGAGAATTTCTCCCACCGTCGGAAGTAGCCCCTCTACACTCTACACAAATTGAGCTGTAGCTTATAACTGTAGACTGCTGCTTCATGTGTTGTTTCGACACCATGAGGCGAAGCTGGAGTGACCTGTCCGTGGCGCAAGCCGGGGCGTGGTGACATGGAGGACAAGCTGTTGCCCATGTAAGTCCCCCCTTCCACACTGTTGATGGGACCAAAGGAATGGCAAAGGCCAGTACAGTCTGGCACCAACAATTTCGCAGGAGTTGCCGGAACGTTGCTGAAAAGAGCAGCGGACCGCCTTAGGGACTCCAGCTCCGGATTTTTCCTTGAGGTTTACTCTTGAAGCCTTTCCCGTGAACGGATACGCTGCAAAGCAACAGAGGTTTGAGGTCGGAGTTTTCCATCTCCTAGATGAGCTGCCATCCAAGGTTATGAGCTCCATCTACCCAATGCGGCAGGTTGTACTGGGTTACAGTTTACCAGTAGCATGGAAACCCTGACCTGACATTATATGCACATACATTATACACAAATATATACACAAATATACGCATATGCACACCTATAAACATGCACATATAGGTGTATCAAATACATATATAACACGTACATACACATACGCATGTATACATATATGTATTTACACATACGTACATATGTACATATACACATAGATGTTCTAACAAACATGTATATACATAACCCATATACATATACATATATATATATATATTATATATATATATGTATGTATGTATGCACGTATATATATATATATATGCATATATATATGTATATATGTGTGTGTATATATATTCATACATATATGTATATACATATATGTGTATACATATACTTACATACAAATATACACATATTTACACCTCCTTACACACATATACAGATGTATATATGCATAAGCATATATACATAGCAATATATTGTATTACATTCATTTTTATAACTTGTTTCACATTGTATGAGTTATGGTTCATTTGTTTTTTAATTTGCTTGTATATTGTGTAGAGTAGCATGGACTAATTATCAGACAGGCCAACCAGGCTTAGTGCTACTATCCTTGAGTAATAAAGTATTCTTAACTTCTGAAAAAAATAGTTTACATCTCCTTCTCTCTCTCTTCATTCTCCACCCCCTCTCTCTCTCGCAATCTCTCCCTCCATCTCTCTCAGTCTCGCCCTTCCTCTCTCTCTCTCTCTCTTCTCTCTCTCTCTCTCTCTCTCTCTCTCTCTTTTCTGTCTGTCTTCCCCACCTCTCCCTGTCCCTTATCGTTCAGTGTCTGTAGTCAGTGGCAGAGTTAGGCAGAAGGCGGTGAAGAGCAGCATGGACTGAATGATTGACGGTGGGTGGGAGAGACTCGTGTACGTAGCAAGCCCACCACCCCCTCCCCCAACCTTTCGTTTCATTGTACGACAGCTGTTAACAGAACTTCAGGGGCCGGGTTGGCGTAAAGACCAACACCCGACTCCTATTTGGATAGCACGAGCTCAAGTCTACCTGAAACAAAACTATATGTGTGCGGCCTTGAGTCTACCAGCTGTAAATATACCTGACCTGTCCAGGTTTGTGAAAGATACAGCAGCGAGGGCAAAAGCCAAGGCACTGCCTTTATGACGCTGGTTGCGAGAAAAGTTGGGATCTCTACCACCTCACTCCACAACGACTTCAAAGTTATGGGACAAGCATTAATCTCCACATCACATCCCCTCTGTCTCCTTTCTGTCAGCACGTTACATCTGTGTACTTGTTCAGTCAGCATGTGTTATGTACATAACACGCTCTGAGATCTCTACTACTCCCTGACCTGTCATCGTTTGCAGCTGATGAATCGAGACAGAGAGAGGTCGGGGGTAGAGTGTGGTGAAGAAGGAGAAGAAGAAAAGAAGAGAGAGAGAGGAGGTGTAGGGTGCGGTGAGAGGGACACACGCCACACACACACACACACACACTCACACACACACACACACACACACACACACACACACACACACACACACACTCACACACACACATACAGAGGTATAGTGTGGTGAAGAGGGACACACACACACACACACACACACACACACACACACACAGAGGTAGAGTGCAGTGAAGAGGGACACCACACACACACACACACACACCACACACACACACACACACACACACACAACACACACACACACACACACACACCACACACACACACACACACACACACACACACACGCATACAGAGGTTCGTAGGAAATGTTTGTAAACTGACCGTCCCGTATAGGGGACGTCCGGATTACAGACACATAATACTGTAGAAGATGTCTGTGGTGCGGACGGGGGCTGAACTGTTGAGAGGTAGGCTAGATGAAGTTCTATAACTCGTTACGAAGCGGCGATAACAACGCTGATGTCTGGAATAGATCAAGTCCAGTCATACTTGAGGCCCATCATTGAACTTTGCCTTTTTTGAGTGAGCAAACCATGCCTCGTGCCTCGTGCCCCGTGCCCCGTGCCCCGTGCCCCGTATCCTAACTGAAGGAGTTAGGCGTGTTGTAGACTTTGTTGCTCTTCGTTTACGTAAAGACAGCGTTAACAGAGCAAGGTGTCTGTGTTCCATGTTGAGAATAGCACAAAGGGCCACACTGTGTCATTCCTTTATTCTACCAGCTTAGTCAAATATGTATTCTGCTCGTTGCAGTGACTGGGGTCTGTCCAGCTCGTGTGTAGAGGCCTGGTTAATAACTGAAGAGTCAGGTAGGTGGACAACTTGGCAAGTACAAAATGTAATCATATGGGTTATTGAAGTTTGATTACTTGATGGGGAATAGCCACTGACCCTAGCTGAAATGTGGCTGTGTGTGGATGGTGAATGTCTCTGACGTTTCTCATTTAAAAAGAATAGCTTTTCTGGGAGTGTCTCAATCAAAAATGGTAGTTGATCGTGCTATATAAATCAAGTTCAAATAACCCCGTAAATAAAGAGTGACCTGTCACTGATTGTATATCTGGTGTTGCGTGTATCATCGTAAGTTAGTGGTAATTGTAATGTTAATGTGGTATGTTTTGGAAAAGATGTTTCTATTTCTTGTTCTTGCAGAGGGCTTTGCCTTGGTGTGGTTTAAGGACATAACCCTATTTTTCAATATCAACCAAAGGACGTAACTCTTGAGAGTCACGTAGAAATTATCTCCCATGTTGTTGAACTTCTCAAATCTAACATAGTTTGCGCTACCCATTCTCATAGTTGTATAAAGGTAGGCTTGGGCGCTCCTTTTTTGAGGAGTGTTCTGAGCTTATGGTTTTTGTGCTTTGTATCTGCTTCTATGCTAGCTGAATGGGTAGCGCAAACTATGTTAGATTTGAGAAGTTCAACAACATGGGAGATAATTTCTACGTGACTCTCAAGAGTTACGTCCTTTGGTTGATATTATAAAAATTCTCCCTGCTTCCTCTTGTTTCTTTGGTGTTGCCTATATGCCTTGGAAGCAACCCTGTATATGTTCTGTCTTGTCTATGTGTGTGTGTTTGGTCAGTTCAAGAATAAAAGACTATGTCAATCTTGAACATAAGACCAATATATTGTATTATTTCTCTCCTCTCTCATAGTTGTGTGTAGGGTAGTTGCAGAGTATAAAGGTAGGCTTGGGCGCTCCTTTTTTGAGGAGTGTTCTGAGCTTATGGTTTTTGTGCTTTGTATCTGCTTCTATGCTAGCTGAATGGGTAGCGCAAACTATGTTAGATTTGAGAAGTTCAACAACATGGGAGATAATTTCTACGTGACTCTCAAGAGTTACGTCCTTTGGTTGATATTATAAAAATTCTCCCTGCTTCCCTCTTGTTTCTTTGGTGTTGCCTATTTTTCAAGTTTTTATCAGAAGATAGCGTTTTTACGTATTTTTACTTGGAGAGCTTATCAATGCTCCTCGCGCCTTCGGATTCAGTTCCAGAATGAGCTTCACTTCCAAAATATGGGATTCAGCTCCAGTTATTGTTATAGTCATCGACCAACTGGATCATCAAGATGGACTGCGCCACTTTCTCCTACTTATATCTTGCAGACTGAAAGTGCAAGTGGCCTTTGTGCAACCAGCTGAGAAAGGAATGGACTGATGGACTTCTTCCTGGAAAGATAAGTTTCATTTCATAAACAGAACTGCGACAGAGGCTGTGGTTATTACCTGCAGACTGTCTGGGGAACAAAAATTTTGTGAGACTTTTTTCTCAGTATTTAGTTAATTACAAATCAAATAAATCAGTAGAGTTAACATTTAGTAGTAGTGGCATTTAGAGGTTAATAAAGTTGGAAATTTTATAACTTTGTGTCAAATTCTTTATTTGAAAGGATGAAACCTATTGTATGGGATAGATTGTTGCACCAGCCACCCTCTTCATCCCCCACACCCCTTTGCAGTAACAAGTGAACGGAGCGGGTGCCGGTGCTTATGTGACAATGAATTGTACTGAGAGTGCATGTTATTAGTGATAATGTAACAACAAGCATAACCTGCATTCGGCTGCTGAGTCACATTCTCTTTCTCTGTCTTTCTCTCTCTCTCTTTCTCTGTCTGTGTGTCTGTTTGTGTGTCTGTCTATCTGTCTCTTTCTATCCGTCTGTTTGTCTGTCTCTGTCTCTCTGTCTCCTGCCCCCCCACCCCCACCCCACCCCTCTCTCTCTCTTCTTTCTCTCTCTGTCTGTCTCTCTCTCTCTCTCTTCAACAGCGTTTCTGGTTGTGTAATGTTATTCTTTAAAATGACATCACACATTTACAAGACACAGAATGTAATGAGCGCTGACATCAAACACACACACACACACACACACACACACACACACACACACACACACACACACACACATACACACACACACACATACATACACGCACGCACACACACACACACACACACACACACACACACACACACACACACAACATACATTCATACACATACACACACATATTTTTAGATGGCATTTGGTTGGATATACCTGTGTGTACATAGTCCATCGGAATACATATACATATATTTCACTTAAGATAGCAAAGTGTATGTAGTTCATTTGTTCATGGCACAGCGAATATCTTTCAATGTGACTGAAGCAGAGAGGGTGTATAATCGATGTGTAATCATAGACACGGATTTCTCAATCACCAATAGCAAATCTGGATGGGGCTTCACTGCCAAATAGAAGGGAAACACCAAACATGAAGAAAACGCTACATATGATATCACAACCTCCAGTCTGACAATGGAAATTGAGGCAGTCACACATGCACTCCAATGGTTAACTTCACTGGATGATGAAACGAAAGAAAGTCAAGTCTTCATCCTGACTGACTCGATGAATCTTCTTCAGAAAGTCTAAAATGGAGAAGGGACCGCAAAATGGCGCAAAGCAATGAACAGTCATCATCATGTGCCCTGCCGCATGGCGCTGGCGATCAAGGCCCTCCACGCGAATCTATCTCCTGTCGCTGCAAGTACATCTCCCACTCTCTCTGCCATCAGCCACACTGCAAGTCCGTCCAGTATTTTCTTCCTGGGTCATCCTGGTGTTCTCTTTCCCTACAGCTTTCTTGTTGTGACCAGGTGTTCGAATTCCCCTTTCCTCATAACATGTCCTGTAAATGTTGCTTGTCTTTTCCTAATCTTCTTCATTATTGATCTTTTTGTGTCTGCCTCCTTCAAGACTGTCTCGTTTGTTTTCTATGCTGTCCATGGTACTCTCAACATTCTTCTTAGAAACCACATTTCAATGAAGAGTATTGACCGACAAAATCTCACGTGGATCTACTGCCCTGCACATGCTGGTGTCAAAGGAAATGAACGGGCTGATAAACTTGCAGGCAATGCCATTACAACAAAAATTCTCCATCTGGGAAAATCTGAGGTCCTTAGACTAAATCGTACTTTCGCGAACAAAATGTGAATCACTATGCCATCAAACGTCTTACTCAAAAAGGAATAGATAGAGAAAGTGGTCGAAAACCTACCATAAAAGGAAAAACAAAGGCTATCATTAATCAGACTAATATTGGTATCCTCTCAAAAGTAACACTGCACAGACCCTTACAGCGTGGAATGGACAGTGTTTGGGCTTTTCCTGGAACAGAGAGAAAGGAAAAACGAAAAATGGGAAAGGACAACTGGAGAACGTGCAAGTTTGCAAAACGTGTATCATGTGGGCTGTTCGTGGATTATTATGTCATTAAATTTGTCATGATAATTATGTGTCTACTTTTTGCTTTGTTTTATCATCTGCTGCATTGATTGGTTGGTGTATCTGTGAGCACTTGTATATATGTGTGTTTCATCTTTGCTGTTATTGTTGTTGTTGTTGTCTTTGTTGTTGTCCGCTGTTACTGTATGTTCGTTGCCTGATTTAACGTCTTTTCACTATAAGTGATATTAGACGGGGAAAAATGGCATGGAGGATGAAATAAGGGGGGGGGGGGGGGTGGAGGGGAGAGGGGAACAGAGTAAGGGACGTAAAAAAATTAAAAGGAAGCGGCAAGGTCTTAAGAAAAAGGATATGGATGAACAGAGAAATGAAACTAGAACAACGCTAACATCAATAATGTAAAAGAAAAATCGTCATAAAAACAAAACAAAACAAAACAAAAATAATCATAATTATAATAATAATCTTAAAGTAACGCATTAACAGGACTGTGAACCAATGATTCTGAAATTTTAACTAACAAAACTTGATCCGATACAACTTCTTTAAAATGCGTTTCAAGATAGTTTCCTTGTGTAAACGTCTTTGGTAAAAAGGAACGAAGCTTTCTGCAGTAAAACAAACAGTGATACAATGTGAATTGTTCGCCACAAATACATAAAACGTTGTTACAATATTTTGTTTTCAAAGCGTTCAGTTGAATGCGAAAATATGTCATAACAATTAATCTCAAATGATATAACGAGGAATACTGCAAATTTTTACAGATATTTTGAACGGAAAGTTTGATTCTTTTTTGAGACACAAATTTTTCATTTAAATGTTCATGAAATCGAATCCATGATGCTAATTCTAGCGAGTTGTGAGCTTCTTTTACCGAGGTGTTAACATGTAATTCGATGGAATTTTCAGAATGGAGGGCACCGGATTTAGCTGCTCTGTCAACTACGTTGTTGCCATGAAGACCAACATGAGAAGGCACCCAGCATAAATTGATTTCCGAACCATTTATCTTTAAACAATGTATTAGATGATTTGCCTCAATAATTAAGTCAGGTCTTGTGTCTGTATCAAAAGACTGTAAGGCATATAATACAGATTTTGAATCAACAAAGAGAACTACTTTGAATGACACAGGCCGAAGGCTTATTAAATAATGCAACGCTTGAACAACAGCGACCAATTCTGCTGTATATATAGATACATTTGCCCCAATGAAAAAAGACTTTTTAATGTTAAATTTTGGAACATAAAAGGCTGCTCCAGCGCTCTGGTTTGCTAAGACTGACCCATCGGTAAAAATGTGGAGGTGGGTACTGTACTTTTCATCGATGTGTTCACAAGCTGTGGATAGCGTAATGTTGACATTATCATCTTTTTTAACTTTTGCATAATCGAGATCAAATGTGGCATTTAGCATTTCCCATGTAGGGATAGGCGTTATCGTTGGTTTCTCAGCAATTTCATCCATTGTTATGTTGGACTGTTTGATCAGGCCAGATATGTAAGTTGCGGCTGTAATTTGTGATGAAATGTTTTTTGCTCGTTTTGGAAAGTCAGTATCAGACCTGATCTTAATTTCTTTGCTCACAAAATTATCCACTTGTGAAGTAGTTCTAATTGCAAACTTTGCTGTAGCTAACTCACGATGGTTGTTTAAAGGTAGAATTCCAGCAACTTTGTACGTTTCCAGAGTAGAAGCATGAGTTGGTACACCTAGTGCAATTTTAAGACTTTTGCAGTCCAAGCTCTGAATCTTTTTTAGTAAATATTTGGGTGCATTGAAGAAAACTTCTTGCGCGTAGGATAATTTAGACCTGACCAGCGCTGTTGACAGATGAATCAGTACATTTGTATCCATTCCCCAGGGTAATTTGCTTATTATCTTTAGAAAATTTAAGGTTTTTCGCGCTTTTGTTAAAATATAATCAAAATGGACATTCCAGCTTAATTTGGACGTGATGTAAACTCCCAGGAATTTTACGACCTGTTTGTAATTTAACACTTCACCAAGCAATTTGAAAATAGGCAAGTTATTTGAGTTACCACGAGGATCAAACAGCATCATGTTAGTTTTTTCTGCTGACAACGACAGCCCATTTTCTAACATATAGTTTCCAAGATTATCAAGATCAATTTGATACAACTTCCTGATGTAATTTCGCGTTCTCTGTGGAGTTGTCTTTTTTAAAGTGATATTCATCCAAGTGCATATATCATCAGCGTACTGTACTAAAACAACACGATTTGAAAGAGCTTTAGGAAGATCCTGTATAAGGATATTAAATAAAATAGGTGCTATCACTGAACCCTGTGGAATCCCCATGTCGAGGCATCGTGAAGAAGAATAACTAGCTCCCACTCTTGCCTGAATTGTTCTATTAGCTAAAAAAGATTTAATGTAATTGAACATATTGCCCGATAAACCAACAGATTTTAGCTTGAACAATAAACGTTTATGCCAAACTTGATCGTAAGCTTTTTTCACATCAAAGAAAGTAGCTAAAACACTTTTTCTGCGGGCAAACTGTTGTTTGATCTGAGTTGTAAGTTTAACTAGGTGCTCAACTGCGGATCTTCCTTTTCTAAAACCTGCCTGGTTTACCGGAATAACGTTATTTTTATCACAGTAGTGTAAAAGTCTGTTTAAGACCAATCTTTCCATTAGTTTGCTTGTGTGGGACGTTAAAGCAATAGGTCTGTAACTGTTTTTATCGGTTTTCGATTTTCCTGTTTTTAAGATTGGTATAACTATAGACTTTTGCCAGATTTGTGGCACAGTTCCAGTAACCCAGCATTTCTGCAAAATTTTGTGTAGGAAAATAAGGTAGTTTTCAGGGAGATGTTTAATCATTTCAGTCGAAACTGCATCAACACCTACCGAACTCTTTTTGTTGTGTAGAGACAGTACTGTGTTTTTTAGCTCTTCTAAGGTGATTGGAGAATTAAACCAGAGATCATTCTGTGGTACTGGATCAGTGTAGATTGGGTTGTAATCTTCCATTTCTCTGTGATGTTTGCAGTCAGGAGATAAACCTTCAACTTTACTGTTTTTGGCGAACAGATCCACAAAAGTTTCTGCTTTGTCCATGTCTGAAGGAAATGTGTTACATGTTTCAATCATTATCGGACACCTAGGTAAGTTGGTTCCATCCTTCATTTGTTTCATTTTCGTCCAGACTTTATGGAAATCTTTGAAATCTGAAATTTCTTTTGTGCAGAATGATGCCCAATAATCTTTCTTTGCTTCAGCAATGATTTTGTTACATTGGATGTTAGCTTTTTTCATTTCGACATGATCCTCAGGTTTCCTGCTTTTGATGTAGACTTTGAATTTCTCCCTTTTATATTGAACTGCTTTCTCACATGCCTCTGTCCACCAAACATTACCCAATCGATTATTTGATCTAGAAGATTTGAGTTTCGGAATCGATAGGTCTGCAGCGGCTAAAATTGACTCTTGGAATTTAGAAAACATAATGTCTACATTTTCACTTTCATAATGTCTGTAATCTTGATTAGCTAGAGCAGTTCGAAATAAGGACCAGTCAGAACGCTTGTAATTATATTTTGGAATAATTTCAGGAGAGCTGTCTTTCATCCTGATGTTTTTGTCAGTTATGGTTATGATGATAGGTAGGTGATCGCTTCCCAAAGTGTCTCTGTGAGTTTCCCAGGTACAGGATGGTGCTAATTCTGGTGAGATTAGAGACAAATCGATGGCTGTCGCCCTGTGTTTGGAAACATCAGGGATCCTAGTGACACTACCATCATTTAGAAGGTAAAGCGAACTATCAACGATATTTTCTACCAAACGATTGCTCGTAACAGTAGAACAGTTCTTTTCCCAAAATGGGGAGTGGGAATTAAAGTCTCCACCTATTAGCCATTTACCACGCTGCTGATCTTGGATAGTGCGCAGCCATTCTGTGTTGTGGTCATTTGGACCTGTTGGTAGGTAGACTGACAAAACGTTAATGTTTAGAGAATTGCTTAATTGGACAGTGGCAGCACAAGCATGCAAATCTTCGCTTGATTTCAAAACTGGGGAAGTAAGTAAGCAGTATTGTAACTCTTTGAGTATATAAATCGCGGTGGATACCTTCTTCCCGTGATTCCCACATTCATAGACTGGAGGATAATAATAATTGGGGAAATTGGGAAGCTTGGTAGCGACAACATTCATCGACTGTAGAATCAAAATTTCACACCTATTTGATGCTAGGAAATGCTCCAAGTAAGCCGAATTGGTGGAAAGGGATCTACAATTCCATTGCAAAAACTTGACTTGGGATTGTTTTCGCATTGCTGATATTGGTTAATCTCCAACTTTCTATTAACTGTTATTTATGGTCGATAATAATGAATACTTTGATTTTCTGTGTCCAGGAGAACTGGACAGAAAGAAAATTACGTAATTACTTAGACTACGAAGTAAAGAAAACAAAATTGTAGCAAAATCAATAAAAAGAAAATTACATAGTCCAACGTACGAATAACTTATAAAGGTGATAATAGATTACAAGGGATAACAAATAACCAAAAATCAAAATAATGGCATTCACGTCTTCAAATGTACAAAGTGTATAGTCTGACCGAGTCTTGATAGTCGGACTAAAACCTAGTTATTGTTTATTTTCAGCAGAAGACATGTCAGAGATGACGAGGAAAAAGTCCTGTGACATGAACATTAAGTATTGTATATGTAATACTGTTATTTCAAAACAAATTATACGGCCACCATGGTGTGTAGTTGTCAAAAGGGTGGTACTGTCCTCTGGAGAATCTGGAAGGGTGTAGCTGTGATGATCTTGATCTTGATGTTCTCCTTGGAGTTCTCCAAAATAGGTCTCGAATGTGTCTTCCAAGATTTCCTGCAATGATGCTACTTCCTCTGGTGGTGGGGTGAATGTCGTCTTTTAGAAATTGTTGAGTGGTACGAAGGTTCTCATGTGATACAAAAGAAATATTTTTCATATCAACAAGTTCAGCAGATAGAAAAGCGTTGAACAGATTTCGTTGAACCTCCATTCGGGCCTGCCGTACAGGGGCAACCTTACTAACGACTAGTTTAGATTTTGGATGTTCTTGTGCTATTTGTTTTATGCCTGAAGCGAGATGTTTAGTTGTTGCAGGGAGATCTTTGCTGTTCAATTCATGCACACCACAGTGAAAAACAATACAGTCTGCTGAATCATCAAATTTGGAAAAGGCCATATCTAATGAGCTTTTAATGTTATGAGGGTCGTTCACAGGGCACGAGTCTCCTTCAAATCCGTAAGATCGTCCCAGTCTTCTTGAGTTGACACCTTTCAACACAGAGTCGTGGACAGTGAGAACGTACGGAAGATCGTGGGTCTTTTTATGTTGTTTTGAAATATTTTCAGAACGGGATGGTGTAGGCCTATGTTTGGGAAGCGAAATGACGTCTTTAGTTGGTATGACGTCATGACGTTGTTCTTTCTTGTTTTTTATTTTATTTTCAGGCACTTTTGTTGCTTGCTGTTTAATTTTGCTGCTGGGTTTTGGTGCCTTGAGGTTTCGGGTCTGTTTGTCGTCCTGCTTGCTTGTGTGGTTTTGTTTCAGTGCCTCAGCGTAGGTGGGATGTGTGTCATGTAGATCCGTCTGTGTGTGACAGTTACGGGTTGTCATGGTGATGTTCTTTTTTTGCTGGTTAGTGAGTAGAGTAAGGACCGTCTTTTCCAGAGAATTGACTTGGTCCCGCAGAGCCAGTATGATGTTTTTTAGTTCTGCCGTACTCACGCAGTCCGCCGAGCTGGGAAGAGGCGCTGTGCAGGTTGTCCCACTCTGCGTGTCAGTGGGAGTCGTGGTCGGTGCACCAGATGTAGCGTTAGGCCTAGCGTCAGACTCGGCGACTGTCGATTTCGGGTCCTTTTCAGTCTCTGCTCCCGCGGCACTGGACGATGTCTTCTCTCCATCAGCCTTGCCCTCTTATGCGTCTTCTTGTTTCTTTTGGGCAAGGCGGCCTCTTCTCGTTCTTGTCATATTGGGCCTTTTACACGTTTTCTCCGACAGCTGAAAATTTGTTAGTTAGGTGTCTCCGCCATCTTGAATTTACTGTATGTATGAATGTTTATATGTGTGTATGCCTGTGTGCGGGCGTGTGTGTGTATGCATGCTATTTATCATTTTCTACTTGTTTATTTATATAATACTCCTTTGTCTTCTATTTATGTATTTAATTATTCACATATGTACTGACTGACTGACAGACTGACAGACTGACTGACTGACTGACTGACTGACTGACTGACTGACCTATTTCCTCTTTTCTTTCCTCGGAAGTGAACGACAGATTGGCGGGCTGTGATTAAGAAAATAGTATATTTACCTTGTTGGTAGGCAGCCTGGGCTTTGTGCATTGAGAGGAGGTGGGCTTTCTGTCACGTGAGAAGAGTTTATACTGAATAGCTGGGTGTGTTATGATTCAGACCTTTCATTATGTATTTATTTACTTCATATATCTATTATTTTCTTTGAAGAAAAGATACACAGATACATGTCACTTACATGTATCCAAGATTGTTCCAATGATAGGTTGATACAATATTAGTACAAAAATATAGACTAGGTAAAACATAAGCTAGGTAGGATCTCAGGACCTGGCCAACCCATAGGTTTATGTGAAGGCTTAAGGCTGGTGCCATGATCACAATACACATGACACCTGTGACGTTAGTGCATATGGAATTCGTTCCGAGCGCGGAGACGTCGTCTTGAAAAACTGAAACTGAAACTCATACAAGTGAACTATAGTTGGAACCAAAGCAACAATAATCAGAAAGCTGATGTTTCCCCCAAAGCAGTGTTAATGTTAGCTATCAAAGATGAATTAAACATGAAAATGATGATGATGATCATGACGACGACGACGACGATAATGATAATGATGTCAAAGAAGATGATGGTAATTGTTAGCTGTGAAACTTGTCCTTGTTAACAAATCAGCGCACGTATACACAGACGCACGGACAGAGATGCATGATTACGTGTGAGAGCGTTGCCTACAAGCACGCTTGCCTTATACGTGCATACGTGCACCTCTCTCTCTCTCTCCCTCTCTCTGTGTCTCTGTCTCACACACACACACACACACACACACACACACACACACACACACACACACACACATACATACACACACACACACACACGTACGGCTCTCTCTCTCTCTCTCTCTTTCTCTCTCTCTCTCCCCTCTCTCTCTCTCTGTCTGTCTCTGTCTCTCCTTCTCCCTCTCCCCCTCTCTCTCCTTCCCCCACAATTTATTTCTTTACATCACGGTTTCTTCATTTTAACGAGCGCAAGTCCAAACGCACCCTGTTTAATAGCTTCATTAGTTTTTTCTTTGAGCGAAAATCCAAATGCTCACTTTATGACTTTATTATGACTGTTGGTTAAAAGAAATTATTTTCCCCCTGAGATGTGTATCTATTAGAGTAATTTGTGGAATGGGTATTACGTATCACAGCCCAGTCTCTTATCACGTCCTGAGCAGTTTTTCCTGCACCATCGTCTCTTTTTCTGCTATCAGCTGCACTTTCTTCATCTGTTTTGATTTAAAGCTGCTTGGGAACTCACCCACACTGGCCAGATCCCTGACTATTCTGTGAACACACACACTCAGACACACACACACACACACACACACACACACACACACACACACACACACACACACACACACACATATATATATATATATGTGTGTGTGTGTGTGTGTGCGTGCATGCGTGCGTGTATGTGTGCGTGCGTGTGTGTGTGTGTGTGTGTGTTTGCGACTGTTGCGTGTGTGTGTGTGTATGTGTGTGTGTTTGCGACTGTGTGCGCGCGCGTGTGTGTGTATGTGCGTCCGTGCATGCGTGTGTGTGTGCGTGCGTGGATGCATGCATGTGTGTGTGTCTGTGTGTGTGTGTGTGTTTGTGTGTGTGTGTGTGCGTGCGTGTGTGTGTGTTTTCGAGTGAGTGTGTGTGTGTGTATGTGTGTGTGTGTGTTTAGAGAGAATTTTATCATCATCACCATGTGCCCTGCCGCATGGCGTTGGCGATCATGGCCCTCCAGCCGAATTTATGTTTTGTCGCTGTAAGTATATCTCCCGTTTTTTCTGTGCTTATTCACTGCGAAAAATCATCCAATATTTTCTCCCTGGCTCTGTTGGGTCTTTCTTGTCCTCTTTTTGCCTACCAACTGCTCAACTAGGTGCTCAACTTTCTCTTACATCATAAAATTATCTATACATATTGCTTATCTTTTCCTAATCTTCTTCATTAATGTTCTTTTTGTGTTTACCTCTTTCAAGATGTCTCGTCTGTTTTCTTTGCTGTCTATGGAACATTTTTCTTGGGAACCACAGTTCAGCTGCCTCAATCTTGTTGTGGTTTTGCGTGTTGACTATCCACGCTTCGCATGGGTATAACAGTACTGGCTCTATATAACACTGAAGAACTCTCTTCCTGATAGTAATTGATAGGTATTTGTTGGTAAGAACTCGTTCCATTTTCTTGAATGCTGTTTTAGCTTGTCCAAGTCTGCTGGATATTTCTAATGTGCATCTGCTGTCTGGTGAGATGAATGTTCCCAGATACTTAAACTTATCATTTTGTCCCAATGTAGTGTCATTTGCTGTTATTTCACATGAGGGGATATCTTGGGTTGTGTTTTGTTGTTGTTGTTTCTGTTAGTTTGTTTGTTTTCGTTTTTTAGGTCTTTTTCGTTTTTTTGTGTGCATAACTACATAACGAAAGATAGATTGTTCATCATTTTTCCTCCAACCTTTATCCCAGGGCATTCTTCTAGGTTTGTCGTGAAGGTTTCGCTGTAAAGTGTGAAAACATATCTCGTGATAGAACACATCCTTGCCTAACTCTTCTTTTGATATTTAAAAAGAGTTTAAATCATTTTATACTCTCATTACTGCTGTTTATTCCCAATACATATTCTTTGATATTCTGACATCTTTTCCATCAATGTTGAGCTTTTCTAGTTGGTTGATCAATTCTTCGTGTCTTAACCGATTAAAAGCCATGGTATAATCAACAAAACATATACATGTATATAAATCCTCATTCAGCTCAACTGATATTTTTTATTAGAGTTCTTAGGATGTCTATAGCATTAACAGTACGTTTCCCGTCAACAAATCATCATTGTTCTTTTGTTATTTCTGTTTTGATTCTGTTCTTTGTCCTTATCATGATTATTCCTAATAGAATCTTTGTCACATGACTAATCAAGCTGATTGTACGATGGAGTTTGCGTTCTATAGCCTGTAATTTCTTTGGAAATGCAATGAAAATTGAATTTTGACACAATTATGTTTAGGTATTTTGCAGTGTCATAAATATTGTTTTTGAGAACTGTTAGTTTCTCAATACGAAATTCATTTAGAGCCTCAATCATTTCTATAGTAATATTGTTTGTCCTGGGGCTTTTCCTGGTTTCATCTTTTTCAATCCTGCTCTAACTTTATGTTTTATATTGGTGGTCCTTCAATGTTCTTTCTTATGATGTGTTTTTCCTTTCTGTCATCGTCAAAAAGGCCTTAATGTACTCTCCCTATTCGCTTAATATTTTATCTTTTTTCATTATAATCGAACCTTCTTTAGATTTTAAGCAGCCAGTTGATGTGCACGTCTTTTTTCCTGTGGGCAATTTCTTCAATGTTTCTGTATCTAACTGCAGGGTCTGTTTTGTGTCGGTCTTCTATTTCTTTGCACTTTGTTTCTAGCTGAGATTCCTTAGCTTCATTGCATGTATCCCTGATTTCCTTATGAATCTTTTTGTACTCTACCTTTTTTACCTTTGCCCTTCTCTGTTCATCCATTAAGCCTAAAATTTCGTTTGTCATCCATGCTCTTCTTTGCTTTTCTTTCAGGTCCAGGGATTTGACATCAAAACGCTATCTGAACACCTAAGCCGGGTAAAGATTGTCGCAGACTATATGGATATCGCATCCTGACTATACAAAACGTAATTGGGAAACTGAAGAAAAACATATTAGCAAAGAAATTAGCTAGAGACCTGGAAGACAGTAAAATGTTTAGAACAAGGAAAAAGTACATGGGAAAACGCAGCTGCCCTTGCGCAGGAAGCCTACGAAGGTTTCCAGAACAAACAAGAAACCCTAGCTTTAGCCATTGACCTGGGAGATGCGTAGAATAAAATACAATTCACATTACTCATGGAACTACTTCAGCGATATGGTGTCAGCATGACAGTCACAAGATGGATTGCTGCCACACTCCAAGAACGAATAGAAGTCGTACGACTAGGAAACTGGTCTTCAGCACCACAAAAACTCTCCAAAGGATCAGCACTTTCTCCTGTTCTCTACAGCATATATACAAAAGGGCTTGCTGACCTAAATAACAACGGACCAGCACGTATCCTCACTTTTGCTGATAAAGGACTCATCTACAAGACAGGTAAAAATGCATCAGACAGAAACAAAGCAGTCCGAGAACAGTTAAACAACGTAGGTCAGTGGTGTCAAGAAACCATCGGCAATCAACCGCACCAAAGCACAGGTACTGTTCTGTAGTCTTGACAACAAAGCAGCGAGTGAAAACTTTTCATCAGTTATGTTCAGAGGAACCCATATCGAGCGAACAAACAATTTACTCTACCTTGGCATCAGTTTTGATGGAATGCTAACCTTTATAACACATGTGGAAATCACTGCACTAAAAAAAAGGCCTTTCAGTCTTGAAAACAATGGCGGATAAAGACACCGAACAACGTCATATCTTTAGCTATACCAAGCTGTAATACTCAGTGTCATCGATTATGGTCTGGGCCTCACTACATTGTCACAGACAAACCTGCTAAAACTAGAAAGAATACAAAACGAAGCAACGAGAGTGATTTTCGGAACCACAACAGATCCCCACGGATGACTATGCAATACCTGCTTGACTTTCCTTCAGTACAGTCGAGACACAAAATAGAACAAATAAAGGCATATTTTAGGGCACTGGAAAATCCAGAAACACACTCCACGAGATGGTCTGAACAGCAAAAGGCAACAGATTCCAACGTGGAAAATCATGAATGGGACAGACAGAAAAATCCATTCAGAGCGTGTGTCAACTGACAGAACTCAAAGGGACAAAGGAATGGGAAAACATCCAAACCATTTCAAAAATCCGTACAAAACTATCATACCCAAACATCCAGGGAGACACTGTCGGGAATGGCCAGAAGGGAAACCAGATGCAGAAATTCAACTACTCATGGAGCGACTAAGTTGCAGCCCCAAAGATGTAATCATTTACACGGATGGCTCAGTCACCAATAACATGTCTCGATGGGGCTTTGCTGTCAGAAAGGAAACACTATACATAAAGAAAACGCTGCACATGATATCACAACCTCCAGTCTAACGATGAAAATTGAGGGAGTCACACACGCAGACAAAGAGAGAGAAGCCATGAGCAAAGCTAACTTTTTGATAATTTCGTTATGCAAGAAATACCAACTTTAAGGCATAACCTGAATGCATGCTCCAATGAATCACATCTCCAAAATCAATATTTATGCAGGAAATATCAACACTTGGAGACAAACAAGCACGTAAAGAAATGAATGATGATTCATCTCTTGAAAACTAATAATACTTGATACATAACTGACCTCTCGAATAATGTAATCAACATGGGGAGGATGAAGTATGGATGCTCGTTGCTTTTATATTTTGTGTCCATAGCCGTTGAGAACGGTTGAAAGTGTGCGCGTGAAGATAAGGATGTGAGTCTTCTTCTCTCTCTCTCTCTCTCTCTCTCTCTCTCTCTCTCTCTCTCTCTCTCTCTCTCTCCCCTCTCTCTCTCTCTCTCTCTCTGTCGTCGTATGCGCGCGCGCGCGCGCGCGTGTGTGTGTGTGTGTGTGTGTGAGAGTGAGAGAGAGTATGTGTGTGGTGTGGTGTGGTGTGTGCGTGCGTGCTGCTGGTGCGACAGGTTCCGCTTAGATAGAATATTATTCAATCTGTTGTGACGCCAAGCCAAAACCAAAGTGCTCAAAGCCGTCCTGTGGGAATTTCTCTTCGCAGATCACTGTGCACTTGG
>CM060314.1:79727328-79732328 GCA_030674185.1 Monoplex corrugatus
ATGTTAGCCATAGTTATAGTTAGCCATAGTTGATGATGTTAGCCATAGTTGATGATGTTAGCCATAGTTGATGATGTTAGCCATAGTGTGATGTTAGCCATATTGAGATGTTAGCCATAGTAGATGTTAGCCATAGTTGATGAGTTAGCCATAGTTTGAGAGTTAGCCATGTTGTGATGTTAGCCATAGGATGATGTTAGCCATAGTTATGATGATGTTAGCCATAGTTGATGATGTTAGCCATAGTTGATGAAGTTAGCCATAGTTGATGATGTTAGCCATAGTTAGATGATGTTAGCCATGTTGATGATGTTTCCATGTTGATGATGTTAGCCATAGTTGATGAGTTAGCCATAGTTGATGATGTTAGCCATAGTTGATGATGTTAGCCATAGTTGATGATGTTAGCCATAGTTGATGAGTTAGCCATAGTTGATGATGTTAGCCATAGATGAGTTAGCAGTTGATGAGTTAGCCATAGTTGATGATGTTAGCCATAGTTGATGATGTTAGCCATAGTTGATGATGTTAGCCATAGTGATGAGTTAGCCAGTTGATGGTTAGCCATGTTGATGATGTTAGCCATAGTTGATGATGTTAGCCATTTGTATGATTAGAATTATGTTAGCCATAGTTGATGATGTTAGCCATAGTTGATGATGTTAGCCATAGTTGATGATGTTAGCCATAGTTGATGATGTTAGCCATAGTTGATGATGTTAGCCATAGTTATGATGTTAGCCAAAATTGATGATGTTACCATAGTTAATGATGTTAGCCATAGTTATGATGTTAGCCATAGTTAATGATGTTAGCCATAGTTGATGATGTTAGCCATATTGATGATGTTAGCCATAGTTAATGATGTTAGCCATAATTGATGAGTTACCATAGTTGATGAGGTTAGCCGTAGTTGATGATGTTAGCCATAGTTAATGATGTTAGCCATAATTGATGATGTTAGCCATAGTTAATGATGTTAGCCATAGTTGATGATGTTAGCCATAGTTGATGATGTTAGCCATAGTTGATGATGTTAGCCATAATTGATGATGTTAGCCATAGTTGATGATGTTAGCCATAGTTAATGATGTTAGCCATAATTGATGATGTTAGCCATAGTTATGATGTTTAGCCATAATTGATGAGTTAGCCATAGTTGATGATGTTAGCCATAGTTAATGATGCTAGCCATAGTTGATGATGTTAGCCATAATTGATGATGTTAGCCATAGTTGATGATGTTAGCCATAGTTAATGATGTTAGCCATAATTGATGATGTTAGCCATAGTTAATGATGTTAGCCATAGTTGATGATGTTAGCCATAGTTAATGATGTTAGCCATAATTGATGATGTTAGCCATAGTTAATGATGTTAGCCATAATTGATGAGGTTACCATAGTTGATGAGGTTAGCCGTAGTTGATGATGTTAGCCATAGTTGATGATGTTAGCCATAATTGATGATGTTAGCCATAGTTGATGATGTTAGCCATAGTTAATGATGTTAGCCATAGTTAATGATGTTAGCCATAGTTAATGATGTTAGCCATAATTGATGATGTTAGACCATAGTTAATGATGTTAGCCATAATTGATGAGGTTACCATAGTTGATGAGGTTAGCCGTAGTTGATGATGTTAGCCATAGTTGATGATGTTAGCCATAGTTAATGATGTTAGCCATAATTGATGATGTTAGCCATAGTTAATGATGTTAGCCATAGTTAATGATGTTAGCCATAGTTAATGATGTTAGCCATAATTGATGATGTTAGCCATAGTTGATGATGTTAGCCATAATTGATGAGGTTACCATAGTTGATGAGGTTAGCCGTAGTTGATGAAGTTAGCCATAGTTGATGATGTTAGCCATAGTTGATGATGTTAGCCATTGTTGATGATGTTAGCCATTGTTGATGAAGTTAGCCATAATTGATGATGTTAGCCATAGTTGATGATGTTAGCCATAATTGATGATGTTAGCCATTGTTGATGAAGTTAGCCATAATTGATGATGTTAGCCATAATTGATGATGTTAGCCATAGTTGATGATGTTAGCCATAATTGATGATGTTAGCCATTGTTGATGAAGTTAGCCATAGTTGATGATGTTAGCCATAATTGATGATGTTAGCCGTAGTTTATGATGTTAGCCATAGTTGATGATGTTAGCCATAATTGATGATGTTAGCCATTGTTGATGAAGTTAGCCATAGTTGATGATGTTAGCCATAGTTAATGATGTTAGCCATAATTGATGATGTTAGCCATAGTTAATGATGTTAGCCATAATTGATGATGTTAGCCATAGTTGATGATGTTAGCCATATGTTGATGATGTTAGCCATAGTTGATGAGGTTAGCCGTAGTTGATGAGGTTAGCCATAGTTATGATGTTAGCCATAGTTGATGAGGTTAACCATAGTTGATGAAGTTAGCCATAGTTGATGATGTTAGCCATAGTTGATGATGTTAGCCATAGTTGATGAGGTTAGCCATAGTTGATGAGGTTAGCCATAGTTGATGATGTTAGCCGTAGTTGATGAAGTTAGCCATAGTTGATGAGGTTAGCCATAGTTGATGATGTTAGCCATAGTTGATGATGTTAGCCATTGTTGATGATGTTAGCCATTGTTGATGAGGTTACCATAGTTGATGATGTTAGCCGTAGTTGATGAAGTTAGCCATAGTTGATGATGTTAGCCGTAGTTGATGATGTTAGCCATAGTTGATGATGTTAGCCATAGTTGATGATGTTAGCCATAATTGATGATGTTAGCCATAGTTAATGATGTTAGCCATAGTTGATGATGTTAGCCATAGTTGATGAGGTTAGCCATAGTTGATGAGGTTAGCCTTTCTTGTGTCTCTTTACATGCTTACACATGCTCGTATCCATGTTCGTACACACACGCGTACCACGCACCCATGCAGCGCACAAAAAGCAAACATACACAGGCACGCACATATACACATCAACACACACGCAGATACACACATACATACGCACATAAACACATGCATACATGTACGCATACACGCTCAAGCACACATACACACACAGACACAAATATACATACACACGCAGGTATACACAGACACACACGCGGACACACACACGCATACACACAAACATGCACAGAGACACAGACACAATCGCACAGACACAGACACAGACAGACAGGCACGCACGCACACACACACACACACATACACACACATACACACACACTCACTCACACACACACACACACACACACACACACACACACACACACACACACACACACACACACACCGCACGACGCGCGCGCGCGCGCGCGATTGCGCACACCGCACACACACACACACACACACACACACATAAGCACACTCACACACAGAATGAAACAAAAAACGTCAAAAATTCTGCTGGATTACATATAACTTTAGATTTAATTTACTTATGTCAACACGTAATGGAACTGTTTTGTTAAGTATGAGCATGTATATTTTTGAGGCAGTAAAAATACCGAGCAGTGTTACATCAGAGGCTTTACAGTTACATGAGCGCCATGAATACTTGTGTGTGGAGAATGCCTTGGTTACCACACAAAAAGGTCTGCATCTAATAAACTCGAATTCTTTCTTTGTCTGTCTGCCCGTCTATTGCTCTCTTTCATTCTCTCTAAAGTGTACTAAAGTGTGCACACATATTCTCTCTCTCTCTCTCTGTCTCTCTCTCACACACACACACACACACTCTCTCTCTCTCTCACTCTCTCTCTCTTTCTCTCTCTCTCACTCTCTTTCTTTTCTCTCTCTCCCTCTCTCTCTCTCTCTTTCATCTCAGCTGATTTGTGATGTAGTCAATATGCAAGAGTAATAAAATTGTATTGTCACTTTGCTGAGGAATGCGTCACAAAATGTAGATAATTACTTATGCGCTACGCCAGAAATGTCATTTACAAGAGAGAAATGTGAGAGATACCATAACTCTTCCGCACATAAATATATCTGTTGTGCTATTGAGTCGTGTAATAAGTATAGCAACAGTATTTTGTTCGTTCCTTGTTTTAACGTCTTTTCACTATAAGTGATATTAGACGGTAAATTTCGTGTGTGTGTGTGTGTGTGTGTGTGTGTGTGTGTGTGTGTGTGTGTGTGTGTGTGTGTGTGTGTGTGTGTGTGTGTGTGTGTGTGTGTGTGTGTGTGTGTGTGTGTGTGTGTGTGGTTCGTTCTTGATTTAACGTCTTTTCACTGTAAGTGATATTAGACGGTGTGTGTGTGTGTGTGTGTGTGTGTGTGTGTGTGTGTGTGTGTGTGTGTGTGTGTGTGTGTGTGTGTGTGTGTGTGTGTGTGTGTGTGTGTGTGTGTGTGTGTTGGTAATCGGTTTAATGTCTATTCACTAAAGTGATTTTAGACACATAAAAACTTAATTGGGATAGCAGAAGAGTAAAGAGGATACTTGAAAATAGTCAATCCTGAGAAAAAATGAACCAGAAAACAACTGTTTCGAGGAGGGGAAGGAAAATACTAACAGATGACGTTACCATAATTAAAGATTTAATAAAACTGGCTAACCATAAAAGTGATCAAGTTAACTAACAAGGCGTTAAAGATAATTCGCTATAGGACTTTTTGACAGGCTAACAAAAAATTCATATGTTAAATGATGATGGGGCAAATATGTCAAAAACTGTCTTCGTAGATAGTGTAGGTATATATTGTTTTTACTTAACGCAAGAAAGAATATGACTATGTATTACATTCTGTCCACACAGACACACTATGTTCCTGCTTATTTTGTTTTGAAAACATCAGGTTTCAACCTATACATAAGGGATTGTATACTTCTGCCGGCAGGAAACTACTTAGTTATTTTGCTAATTACAAAGTTCATTTTATATTTATCATACTTTTTCAGTTTCTCTTGGAAATGCTTCCACACGTAGGTGTCCACTAAGGAGTAATACTCGTGCTACGAGAGAGAAAGCTGTATATTGTCTGAATCTG
>CM060314.1:79742328-79747328 GCA_030674185.1 Monoplex corrugatus
AAATAACATAGGTGAAACACAAGCAGTGTATAGGAAGGGTCGGTCCACAATAAATCATATATTTATTTTGTATGCAATTATTGAAAACATTATTTATGAGAAATATAAAAAGTGTTGTTTTCATAGATTTTAAGAAACCATTTTACACTGCGAACATAAATGCTCTCTGGTCTGTGTTATTTCGTTCGGGTATTCAAGGTAGGATGTTTAAGATAATCAAGCACGCGTTTTTGTAGCGCAGTATGATTGGTTATTTGAATTTCTTTAAATGTCTCCAAGACGTAAGCAGGGTTGCATCGAGAGTTCCATTCTGTTTTCCTTGTCTATCAATGAATCTGCAAATGAGGTGACTCTAAATGGAAAACACGATGCTAATTTCATTTCAAACAAAACAGAACTGTTTTTCATGCTTTTTGTGGATACCATCCTCTTTTGCCGTGTACCGCTGTAGCTCCTCAACATCAGTTAAATTATTCTTCGACGAGAGACACTTAGATTAAGATTAAGACTAAATATAGATGTCAAAGATAAAAGTTTTCAAGAATGGTTGCTGTCTAGGCGCAAAAGAAAAGTGGGTTTATAATGGTAGCGAATTGGAAGTAGTAAACTCTTAATAAGTAGTTAGACCTCGCATATATAATTAGGCATAAATTTATAGCAACAATCGAGGAAGCAAAAGATAGAGGTAAGGAAAGTACTAACGAGATTTTGAGCGCATTGAGGAATATTAAATGCAATTTGCTATACATGGCACCGAAGAAGACTAAATGTAATTCACAAGACGTTTTCTTTAAATCTTTTCACACACTGGTGGTCCCTTCACTGCTCTATGCTGCTTAAATAAGTGGTTATGAAGCACGCTGTCAACTTGAGCGAGTACATCCCTATGCTTGTAAGAGATCTTTACATACAAGAAATAAAACGTCAAATGATATGGCATATGGACAGTTAGGACGATTTTCTCTGTGGTTAACTGTTGTCACAAGATATGTAAGTTATTAGAGCAGATTATTACAATCACCACAGAATATGTATACCAGTTTCGCGTGAGCTGCAACAAAGACATCCCCACGCTAATAAAGCCACGTCTTTATTATGTGTAGATTCGAAATCTGCATTACAGTCCCTAAAAAGTTGCGAATATAAAGAAAATAGTGCGTTAAATAAACTTTGAGATTAAATTTTTAATTCATTGTTTAATAACAAACAATACACAAGTTACTTTTTGTTGGATCCCATCCCACTGTGGTATCATATATAATGACTGGGTTGACAGAATAGCTAAATGTTCAGCAATGAATAGAGCTGGCAGTACTACACTTGATTTACAACTCTCTGCCCATGAAATGAATGCTGTATTAGACAACAAAGTAAAAGCGCAATGTAAAATTCGCCCTTTCATCGTAAACTATCAGGGTTTTACAAGACATGAAATAACTTTAGCTTACAGATTATATCTCAACTCACCTCGAACTAAATTCAGTAAAAACATCAAATGTATATGTAATGATTCTATAACAGTTAATCATCTTTTGTGTTGTCAGCAATTGCTACCTTATTTCCCTGAACCAGTTACAAATTTAAAACAGAAACATACTGATTTCATTCTGTATTTACACATTGCTAGGCATTTACTGCACAGTCCCGTAGGTCGTTTCCTTTGATTAAGCCCGATTGTTTTATACCTGTAACTCCCACCTAGCCCTGTTTATTTGCTTGTTAGATTTCCTTATTCCTTGACTGACACAACGCTTTTACCTCGCCTGCACGCCCTATACAAACTAATGCAGCCTGACTGTTTTAACGTTCTGAATGCTTTTCTGTTGCTCGTTAAATCGTATGATGATACCTTATATGGTACAATGCCAATATGACTTCATGGATTCATTCATCCTATAATCCCCTCTTCCTTACTTGTTTAAATATTTATCTATTTATCTGTTTATTTGTCCATTCATTTTTGTTTTCTTTTGTTTTGTTTCTTTATTTAGTTAGTTATCTATTTATTTATTTATTTATTTTTCGTCTAAAAGCACATATGTGAACAGACGTTAAAAGAAATAACGAACGAAAGCCACGTCAGACACATCAGATAACGCAGCACGAACAGCAACACAGCAAGCTGTGCATCAGCCATCATTGCCTAGAGCACACTCCCCAAGACGTGGCAGACTGGCCAGAATTAGGAGTCTGACCACGGCCAAGATACTGTACATGATGTGCATGTAAATAGTTTTCGCTTCTCAATCTCAGGATAACGTCTCCGCGTTCAGAATGAGTTCCATACGTAATGATGTTACTAATGCCATGTGATGAAGCAGATCCGAAAAGATTATGGCATAAACCTGAAGCCTGCAGATAAGCGCTATGACTTGGCAGTGTCTGGGGATCTTGTGCACGTGAATAATGTTATGAACAAAATAATCATCCACAATGAACAATTACAATTCATTTTGCTCCTGCAATGTCATCAAGAAACACCCATTGGTGTTGGACAGGTCCCAAAGCAACAATACCTCACCACCAACCAGACAATCATCTCCCAACTCCCGACACCACATGGTAGCCATTTCGCTAAGCAAAAGGGGGTTGTCCTTGCGCTGCATGACCCATTCAGACCCAGTCATCAGTTGCCTTGTTCACAAGCGGAATGGCAAGATGGGGAGATGACAAACACTGAAACGTAGCCACACAATGGTGTCGAGCCCAGCTCCCTGACCAAGAGAGAATGGAAGAGCCTTACTCCGGGCTTTCAACTTTCTACTGGGCAGCCAACCAGCCGCCAGCTTGGCTTCCTGTACTTCAGTCTCAACACAGCAGTCGGAAGCTCCCAACGTTTTCTTACCAAAAGTTCAAGGAGTATTCGTTCAAAATCGCAAAAACGATTAGACATGACAGTCCAGACACGGCCTATTTTGCTTTTCCGTTAGGTGTGACATGCCCCCGAAAGGATCCCAAGTTTACCATCATACCGAGGTGACACAAGGACTTTCTCTGCAGTCATCAGATATAATTCCCTGATTGCCAACAGTCAAGCTCCAGGTTGTAGTCATCAAGAGAACCCAGAGCAACATTGCTCATATTATGTCGAAACTTTTGCAACAAAGCTGGTGAATCTGATACCATCAGTTTTGCGCTTATGAAATGTATTCACACAAATCGTTTAACTTTGATGTTTGTCGTAATGTACATATTGTAAATCATGAGTCAGTCTCCAAACAGTCTAAACGAGACAGGAAGTCAGTAGGTGTGGTTGTTCTAATTTATTAAAGTCTTCAACACTATTTTGAGAAAATAAGGAGGTGTAATTAATTAATATGATTGCATTCAAGTTTTCAAATGAACGCTTCAGTTTTGACAAGAACATGTTTTTGTTAGTGTGTATGCTCGCTCGTATCAAAGCCATTACTATAACAGTTTGATACAAACTGCATAACCGAGCATATTCAAAAAGTTATTGTAAGTTTTACAGAAAAGGGAGACAATGATTTTTGAAGATGTAAATGCAAAGATCACCGTCAAGGACTGTTGTGTATTAGCGACGATGAAGATGACAAGTATGTATTATCTCTGATAACAACAACAACAACAACAATTATGATAATAATAGTAGTAATGATAATAACAACAATAATTATAATAATAATAATAACGATGATGATGATGATGATAATGATGATTCCTTATGTGTAGCGCAAACAGTCCATCCATGTTCAAGAATGCTCGTCGCTTTTTGCATAAAAAATTAGACTTGGGGGAAAAGGTTGCATATGAATGCAGTATAAACATAGTCGAATATACATACCAATGCATCATCAATGCAGCATGAACATAATTGATAAAAAAAATAACACACTGGTCAACAAAAATACGTAAGAAAGAAAAATGTATAAATCGCCTGATAAACACAGAGTTTCAGACAAACACACACAAGAAAACAAACATAAACATACAGAATTTAATATATTCACAAATACACACGCACACCTACACATGAAGAGAGGGGGTTACTGGGTCAACGCAGAAATGCAGCAACAACAAATAATATACTGGGGTAGCGAAAAACTCCAGCAGGAGTAGGACACCAGAAGACTAGGACTACACAGCCAAGTCTCATTCATTTCACGGACGCGTCTTTGAGAATTTTCCTTAAAGGTGGCAGAATGGTTCAGACATTGGCCTACCAATAACACTAAATTCGAGGTGAAAGAGTTCGTTTCCTGTTGAGGTCTTGGTTTCCTCCGGAATATCAACCTGAACATCAAGTCGTTTGGAAGGGGACGAAAAACGAGTAAGACTCGTTTGCCCTCTAGCCTGCACATGCTAAAGACCCCACGACAATTGAAAATCTTGCGGGCTTTGTTAACACCAGGATATATTATGATAGTAAGCGTAGAGTACAGCCCTGTCACGCAGCCTCAATCCTAGATGGAACTCCATAGCATCATGATTATCAATCTCCTCCTCCTCATCATCATAGCATTGTAAAAATGTGCCAGATTCTTTGGCCATTAAAATGGGAAAATGGGACGAAGGTTTTAAAAAAAGTGAGCACAAAGAAAATCTCCCAAAATGCGATGATCCTTAGAAAAGAAAAAAAAAGTAAGTTTGGAGGAAGAGGTCTCAAAGTCAAGATCACATGGATCCAAACAAAATGCCTTAAAATCAGCACTTTTTGATAATGATGACAAAAACGATGATTATGATAATGACGATAACAATAGTAATAATAATAATGATATTAATAATGATAACACTACTACTACTACTATAAAATGATAATAATGATAACAATAATAACAATAATTATTATTATTATTGTTGTAATAATGACGATAATGATGATCATGATGATTTCATTTATATAGCGTAAACAGTCAGTGGCAAAAGCATGGTCAATGCACTCAACACAGTAATAGCTAAGTAATACATTTTATATAATAGGCATCATATGAAAATATTTATTGCAGCAAACATAGTCAGTTCATCAAATATAACAA
>CM060314.1:79749828-79972328 GCA_030674185.1 Monoplex corrugatus
CAGATCGTTGACAGATCGTAGTTCTTTGTGAACTATCTAAGCCCCGTGTGATACATTGCAACGATACTTTCTCCTGATTCTTATTTGCTTACATGTTGACAGTCGCTTTGATTCAGATTTTTTATTACTTTAATGACTGCATTTTATTTGTGTTGCTTTAGTTTAGTATTACTTCATATTTGTATTAAATTGTTTTCGTAGTCTATTGTTGTTTTCTTATGATATGACATTTTCTGTGAAACCTTTCTTTATTTTCGTCTTGTGTGCTCAGCTCAAGAGAAGACAAGCTCTGCTCAACTTAACATCATGAAATTTGAGTACATATTTTTCCTCTTTGTGTAATTAATTTGTTTCCTCTTGTATTTGCTTGACGAAGGCCAGTTGGCCGAAAATTTGCGCCTGTCCCATCCTGTCCTGTCCTGCATTGCCTTGCCTTGCCTTGTCTTGTCTTGTTTTGTCTTGTCTTGTCTTGTTAAATCAGGTACGCGCTCTGATTTCATTTTTGTATAGTTATGATACTTTCTACGATTAGGAAGTAGCATTCCTTTACTGTTAACGCTTTCATTGCCTCACCCTGTCTATGTCACTCTGATGAATAGGGTGAGGGAGTGAAAAGGTTAAGTGGGAACGGGGACATGACGCCAAGCTGCTGTGCCACATTTGCTGCAGGCGAAGATGGCAGGCTGTATATTACACTCTGTGAGAAGATGAGGCATCTTGTCCACACTTCCTCTTGTGTCTGCACAACTCATCCCTCTCCTTGTCAGCCGTCCGAACATTAAGTGTTGTCTCCCAAGTACAGCTATGGGATATGACTAAGACTGTGGTACTACAAGCCAACATGGTGTGGTGGTTAGCGCAACGGACTATCGACTGGAAGGTTGGAGGTTCGAGTCTCAGTCCAAAATCAGTGTGAAAGTTTTGGCCCCTAGCGTTTTCTATCCGAAGTTATGTATACTATAGGCTCGTTAGGAAGACCAGGACCGCTCAGTCGCGTCTCATACACTTTAAGCATGTGTATATGAGGGTGCACGCAGCTCAATGTTTATGAACAACACGCAGATGTCTTTATTTTTTCAATTTTGATGTCAGAATACATGATGAAAATAAGCACAGAGAGTAGCCCTGTCATGCTGCTCAATTCGAAATGGAACTCCATAAATCATCATCATCCCCATTCTTATGTATCATTATAACATTGGGAGTCTGTGGCCCTTCATGTCTGATGTCATGGTGACGTCAGTTTGACTTCTTCTGCTGCTTCCACACGCCTGGGGTAAATTTACATTAGGGGTTAGGGTACTGGTAGGTCATGGGGATCGTACCTGGAGGGACTTGGTGCCTGTGTCCATACCACGCAACTGGAGGGGTGGGGGTGAAAAGACACTCTGACACCGCGACTGAGCGACAACTGTCATTAGTTGGGGCTTACTTAACTGTAGCCTATCCCGAACTGGATTAGAACAGGCTCAGCTGAACTTCACTGAAGTGACCAGACAATTTATTCAGGTGGTTGGCTTCACAGCAGTTTGATATCGCTAACGTCCATAGATTTAGTGGCACAGGGATTTGGACTGAATGAAGTTGGGTGTGCTGATTTTATGGAATGGAGTAAGAATAGGACAAAGGCACTGAAGCGGCTTGGAAAACAAGGCTGATAGAACTGAGCGCTCCTCTTAAACTTTGAATATGTGGAAGCTGTATTGGTGTTCCTTTATTCCCTGTTTGCTTTCTTTTGTCGTTTACTGTAGTTCTTGTTGTTGTCTATTTCATCTTTTTGTTTTGTTTGTTTGTTTGTTTGTTTGCTTGCTTGTTCTTTTTCTTTGTTTGTTTTGTTTTTATTTCCAGAATCTTCCTGAAACATTTGACTGTTCTGAGAAGTAGTGACACCTAGAATCAAGATGGCAGTGGTAGTCGGCCCAAAAGGCTGTCAAAGGCGTGTGTTTGGGGCTACGTTTAGCTGCATGTGTATGCTGTCCTTGTCTCAATACCCTGAAAGAACAGTCTTACTGTTTGTGGTGAACAAACTGTTTGATGTGCACTCACTCTCATGAACATTGTATAGACCGCTTTTTTATCACTTTGGTTAGTTCTCTTTTACAAGGCAAATCACAGGAAATTGTTGAACTTCCTGTTTTCAGACAACTTCCAAGGTACAACAGCCTCAAATACAGACCATGGGAGTCCTACCCGTTACATTCGTCTTTTCGTAGCTGAGTTCCCTGCAAGCATGTGCAAGAACTTATGCATGTAGGTCAGATTTCACAGCAGCCTCTGACTATACAGGTATGACATAAGGAAGTGAGTCTATCACTCGCTCCCAAAAAATGCAAATTAATCACAACCGAACGTGGCTGGCAAAAAGATGGTTATCAGATTCCTGCCCTTATTTGAACACACGTGTCAGTCCACTCAGCTGTCCCTCTGTGGAGATGAGGAAGATAGAAGTAGCGAGGAAAGGGAGGTAAGAACTACCCTCATACAGCTGACACTGAAAGAAATTGGGGTCTCGAATTCTTCACTCTACGGCGACCGTTCAGGTTTTGGGAATACCTTGACCGTTAACTTGCTAAGAACTTACAGCACATTATCTCCTCCTGCTGAGAGCTGTCAAAACATCATTTCCTCTTCCTGAAAGCTTACAGCACTTTATCTCCCCATGCTGAGAACTCGCAACACAGTATCTCCTCTTGCTGAGCGCTCTCAGCACATTATCTCCCTTTGCTGAGACCTTCATCATCATCATCATCAGGTGCCCTGCCACATGGCGTTGGCGATCATGGCCTTCCATCTGTTTCTTTCTCTTGTTGCCTCAAGCACCTCTTCCACCCTCTTTGTCTTCAACCACTCTGCAAGTCCGTCCAATATCTTCTCCCTGGGTCTCTCTCTTTCCCTCCAGCTTTCCCGTTGTGACCAGGTGTTCCCATTCACCTTTCCTCATAAAATGCCTATAAATTTTGCCTGTCTTTTCCTAATCTTCCTTATGATTGATCTTCTTGTGTCTGCCTCCATCAAGACTATCTCGTTAGTTTTCTTTGCTGTCCATGGAACTCTCAACATTCTTCTTAGAAACCACATCTCGGCTGCCTCAATCTTCTTCTGGTTTTGCTTCTTGACTGTCCACGCCTCACAACTGTATAACAGTATTGGTTCTATATAACATTCAAGAACTCTCTTCCTGATATTAATTAATAGGCATTTGTTGGTAAGAACGCTTTTCATCTTTTTTAATGCTGTTTTGGTTTGGCCGATTCTGCTGGCTATTTCTGATGTGCATCTGTCGTCTGGTGAAATGATCGTTCCCGGGTATTTAAATTTATCAACCTGTCTCAAGGTTGTGCCGTTTGCTGTTATTTTGCATGAGGGGATTTCATGTTTTTTACTGATCACCATGACTTCAGTCTTCCTGCTGTTTAGTTCCAACCCCTTACCTTTGCTTTCTATTTCTAGTATATTCACGAGGTTTTGTGGCCCCCTTTCATTTTCTGCAATTAGCACGGTGTCATCTGAGTATCGAATGTTGTTTATCATTTTTCCTCCAACCTATAATCCAGGGTCTTCCTCTAGATTTCTCATGATGTTTATGCTGTAAAGTGAAAACAAATCTGGTGACAAAACACAACCGCGTTTGACTCCTCTTTTGATGTTTTGGAGAGAGTTTATATCGTTTTCTATTCTCATTGCAGCTGTTTGTTCCCAATGCATATTTCTGAGTATCCGTAGATCTTTTCCATCAATATTGAGTCTTTCTAGTGTGTTGATCAATTCTTCATGTCTTACCCGATCGAAAGCCTTGGCATAATCGACAAAACACAAACATAAATCCTTATCCATCTCGACTGACCTCTCTGTGATAGTTCTTAAGATGTATATGGCATTAAATCACGTCGTTATCATGCGGCGCAGGTGACACCAGACCGTCAACCAGATACTGCGACCAAACTCAAACTCAAAAATACCAAGATACGCAACATGGAATGTGAGGACATTGCTGCAAAAGGGAAAATTAGAGAATGTCAAAATGGAGATGGAAAGGCTTAACATTAGTATTTTAGGACTAGGGGAAATGAGATTGAAGGGGGCAGGCATGATAACATCCGGAGAGTATACAGTGATATACTCTGGTGGAAACTCACATGAAAGAGGAGTAGGCATTGTAATGGACAGGGACAAATCAAAAGCAATTAAGGGATACTGGGCTGTGTCCGACAGAGTCTTGCTGGTCAAATTGGGAGGCAGACCATTTGATATCAACATCATTCAGGTGTATGCACCAACATCCACAAATACCCAGGAAGACATCGACAACTTCTACGAAGTATTAGAGATGGCCAAGGCCCAATGCAAATCACAAGAGGTTACAGTCATAATGGGAGATTTTAATGCTAAAGTGGGAAAGGATAGGGTAGAGGATATAGTTGGACCTCATGGCCTTGGTACACAAAATGAAAGGGGAGGGAAACTTGTAGAATGGGCACAGATGAATGAGTTCATAGTAGGAAACACCTGGTTTGAGCAGCCTAATAGAAGAAAATGGACTTGGATGAGTCCAGGGGATAATACCAAAAATCAGATTGACTACATCCTGATTAATAAAAGATTTAGAAATTCTTTACTGTCAGCAAAAACACTACCAGGCGCAGACTGCAACAGTGACCACAATCCTGTAGTGGGAAGATTTAGGTTGAAAGTACCGAAAAGGAAACAGACCAAAAGCAACATCAAACTAGATCTTGGACTCTTAAAGACAGATGAAGTGATATGTAAAAAATTTAATGTACATGTTCAAAACAAATTCAGTGCTCTGGAAGACGTCGGTGACAGTGAGAAACAATGGCCAAAGTTGAGAAATTCGATAAATGAAGGTTGTGAAGAAATCCCTGTAGTAGATAGAAAAGCAAAAAAGAACTGGACGACAAAAGAAATTTTAGGCTTGATGGAGGAACGGAGGAAGACAAAGAGAAACGAGGAGATATACAGGAAGATAAACAAAGAAATCATGAATAGGTGCAATGAAGCTAAGGAAGCTTGACTGAAAACAAAATGCGAAGAAATAGAAGACCAACACAAAACGGATCCTCAGGGTATGTACAGACGAATTGAAAAAATTGTCCACAGGAAAAATACATGCACATCAACTGGTTGCTTAAAATCGAAAGATGGTACGATTCTCATGGAAAAAGACAAAATATTAGACAGATGGGGAGAGTAGATTAAAGCCCTTTTTGAGGATGACAGAAACGCAGAACACATTATAAGAAAGAACTTTGAAGGATCACCCATAATGAAAGATGAAGTTAGAGCAGCACTGAAAAAGATGAAACCAGGAAAAGACCCAGAACCAGACAACATTACCACAGAGATGATTGAAGTCCTGGAGGAATGTGGTATAGAAAAAATAACAGTCCTCCTAAATGAAATTTACGACACTGGAAAAATCCCCAAAGATATGTCAAAATCAATTTTCATTGCACTTCTAAAGAAGACAGGGGCTATAGAATGCGAACTCCATCGCACAATCAGTTTGATGAGTCATGTAACCAAGATCTTATTAAGAACAATCATGATGAGGACAAGGAATAGAATCAAAAGAGAAATAGCACATGAACAGTGTGGATTTGTGGAAGGGAAAGAAACTATTAATGCCATATACATCCTAAGAACTATCATAGAGAGGTCAGTCGACTTGAACAAGGATTTATATTTATGCTTTGTTGACTATACACAGGCTTTCGATCGGGTAAGACATGAAGAATTGATCAACCAACTAGAAAGACTCAATATTGATGGAAAAGATCTACGGATACTCAGAAATATGTATTGGGAACAAACAGCTGCAATGAGAATAAAAAACGATAGAAGTTCTTTTCAAAACAACAAAAGAGGAGTCAGACAGGGTTGTGTTTTGTCCCCAGATCTGTTTTCACTTTACAGCGAAAACATCATGAGAAACCTAGAGGAAGACCCTGGATTAAAGGTTGGAGGAAAAAATGATAAACAACATTCGATACTCAGATGACACCGTGCTAATTGCAGAAAGTGAAAGGGACCTACAAAACCTTGTGAATATACTTGAAATAGAAAGCAAAGGTACGGGGTTGGAACTAAACAGCAGGAAGACTGAAGTCATGGTGATCGGTAAAAACATGAAATCCCCTCATGCAAAATAACAGCAAACGGCACAACCTTGAGACAGGTTGATAAATTTTAATACCCGGGAACGATCATTTCACCAGACGGCAGATGCTAATCAGAAATAGCCAGCAGAATCGGCCAAGCAAAAACAACATTCAAGAAGATGGAGAGCATTCTTACCAACAAATGCCTATCAATTAATATCAGGAAGAGAGTTCTTGATTGTTATATAGAACCAATACTGTTGTACGGTTGCGAGGCGTGGACAGTCAACAAACAAAGTCAGAAGAAGATTGAGGCAGCCGAGATGTGGTTTCTAAGAAGGATGTTAAGAGTTCCATGGACAGCAAAGAAAACAAACAAGACAGTCCTGATGGAGGCAGACACAAGTAGGTCATTCATAAGGAAGATTAGGAAAAGGCAGGCAACATTCATAGGCCATTTTATGAGGAAAGGTGAATGGGAACACCTGGTCACAACGGGAAAGCTGGAGGGAAGGAGAGCACCGGTAGACCCAGGGAGAAGATACTAGACGGACTTGCAGAGTTGCTGAAGACAGGGAGGGTGGAAGAGATGCTTGAGGCAACAAGAAATAGAGACAGATGGAAGTCCATAATCGCCAACGCCATGCGGCAAGGCACTGATGATGATGATGATATGGCATTAATAGTTCTTTTCCCTTCCACAAATCCACACTGTTCATCTGCTATTTCTCTTGTGATTCTATTCCTTGTCCTAATCATGATTATTCTTAATAGGATTTTTGTTGCATGACTCAAACTGATTGTGCGATGGAATTCGCATTCTATAGCTGAGACTTTACAGCACATTATCTCCCCTTGCTAAAACCTCACAGCACACTATCTCCCCTCGATGAGGCCTCAGAACACATTAGCGAGCTTTTGACAAGATCTCACAACTCATTATCTGCCCTTGCTGAGTGCTCACAACATGTTATCTCCCCTTGATGAAGGCTCACAACACATTGTCTTCCCTTTTTGAGAGCTCACAAGACATTATCTCTCCTTGCTGAGAGCTCATATTATGTTTCCTTGTTGAAACCTTCCAACACATTATTTCCCTTGCTGAGATCTCCCAGCACGTTATGTCCTCTCCTCCTCTTCCCCATCCCCACCCCCACCCCTCGTACTCTCTTGGCCTTCTCCGCCATTTGTCCACAAGGTCTGAAGACATGCTTGTCCTGACTGATACTAAAACACCACATGTACCTTTCTTCATAACCGTCTGGTTCCTTCTCTGTCACTTCCACCCCGCCCCCTTCCTCACCCATATGCCCCAACCATCACCCGCCCAAACAGTTCATCTATGTCTAGCACTAAACGTGGAAATTCCCGACCCGTTATGACAAAACTCAAACCCCTTAATCCCTTTAGTAACCTGTCAACGCGTGACGGCGGGAGATAAGTATTTCGAGTACTGTGCAATGAGTCTTCTCCCTGTTAGAGAGGGCGACTGGTTGTCCAAGCAGACCATTCAAGGTGTCTTTTCAGTACTTCATGGGCCTCGTTATTTCCAATAGTCCCGTCCAGAGCCTGCCTGGCCTCTCAAAACTGGGAGTAATTAGTCGAGGGTGGAGAGGATCGGGATGGGTCCTGGGGAGGAAGATTATCGTGTAAATTGTGAAGACGTTTTCCATTTCCCACGTTAATTATCAGCGTCAGGACAATATTGGGGGCCGTGTGACGGGGTGGGCTGTGACATGATGGGATGGTGGTGTGGTATGAGTGAGCTGACAGGGTGAGGTGTTAGCGGACGGGTGGGTGTGGGGTGGGTGTGGGGTATATACTGACCCTGTCAATATTGACTTGCTCTCTTTTCCCTGTTTCAAACATGGTCACCTCTTGCACCTACAACATTCAGTCGTCTTTCACAGAGAGACAGAGACAGAGAGAGAGAGACAGAGAGAGAGACACACACACACACACACACACACACACACACACACACACACACACACACACACACACACATACGCACACACACACACACACACACACACACAGATGTGGGCGGGAACAAGGCTAGACATTTGATGCGTTTTTGCTGTTAACAATACTGGTATGTGTGTGGGCTTGATTTGATCGGGAGGATTAAATTGTCTCGTTAGAAAGGAAGATGTGAATTTGGAAAAACATGCATTGGTCTCCTTACAGCTGACAGACTGGTTTGCAAATATAGTTAACATAATTTATGAGAATGGCTGTCAGGGGATGTGAGTTTTTCTTCCTTTCTCTTCTGCGTTCGGACAGCCAGGCCTTAGCTGATCCAGTCCGGCGTTCTGGACAAAGATTGCATATAGTCTTCCGATAATCTTCTGTTTTGTCCTGAAACTGTTTTGCTGCAGTTGCTCTATTAGATCATTGCTCGAGTCTTTCATCGCTGAACAGTGGGCAACGCTGCAGAACGTGCTGTGGAGATTGTGGTTCTGCTTCGCAAAGATATTCCGTTGGTATGAGACCGTTCCACTCGGCACATGATTATGTTGGAGCAGGTGGCAGTGTCAGGTCCCAGGTAGAAGACTGTGGTTTGTTGCTGTCACTGAAGGCATTGTTCATTGTGTGTCCAGAGCGGAAGATTATGATGGTGTTTGCTTCACTAAAGAGATGGGTGTTGTTACTGTTGTGATCTGTCTTCGGTAGAGAATCTGCCGTCTGTTTTTTTCCAGATACCACAATGAATAATTCCTGAAAGATGGATCTAATCAAACTGTTAAACTAATTCTCTCTCTCTCTCTCTCTCTCTCTCTCTCTCTCTCTCTCCTCTCTCTCTCTCTCTCTTTGTGTGTGTGTGTGTGTGGTGTGTGTGTGTGTGTGTGTGTGTTGTGTTGTTTTCCCTGTTGACTCCATCAAAGAATAAGATAAGGCTGGGACCACAAAATTGAGTGTTATAGATATCAAAGATGCTTTTCTGAGATATAAAGCTCAATTTACCGAACCATCATTGTAGGGTTTTATACTATTATGTTTTATATCGACAGGCAAGATATATCATACTGTACAGTAAAAATTCAGTAAACCATGCCATGCATGTCTGTCATAAACCAAACTAGATTAGACCTCAATAGCTCCATCAATACAGTTCTCATTTGTCATTATAACACGGACGGCAGATCAACGTGGCAACCTGCACTGAGAGTAAGAGAGTGAGAGGAAGAGAGAGGGAGAGAGATGGACAGAGAGAGAGGAAGGAGGAAAGAGAAAGAGAGGGAGAGAAGGTGAGAGAGAGAGAGGTGTGTGTGTGTGTTTGTGTGTGTGTGTGTGTGTGTGTGTGTGTGTGTGTGTGTGTGTGTGTGTGTGTGTGTGTGTGTGTGTGTGTGTGTGTGTATGTGTGTGTGTAATGAGATCAGGCTCCAGTTCTTTTTGAAACGGGTGATGGGAGACATGGCATACCAAAACACATTAAATATGTAATACAATATACTGAATTGTAGTTTGATCCAGGCAGTCATGCGGAGCACGAACAGTCCTGTTTGTTTGGTGGGATGGCTTACTGTGTAGCGCCGGGAGCTTGGGAGGTGAGTGTCTGGAAGGTTGTGGGTCTTTGATGCTCTGAGTCCCATCCCACACCCTCGGGTGTTTCTTGTCAACTGAAATAGTATTTCTTTGATATTACATGTATATAAGTATACGAGCGTTTGTACAGAGAAAGAACAAAATATTCATCACCTGAGCCTACTGACTTGCAATTTGAAAGCTTTATATAGATACGTGCATTGATTTTTGAAAAAATATTTCATTCTGGTTTATCATAAATATGCTAACGCGAACAAAACGCGTTTTCATAAAAACTCGATGTATGTACTTTGAGGGGAATAGGACAACAGTACGAAGCGTACTCTTCAATTGTGTCATCTTCTATTGCAGCATTACACAGTGGATATAACAGTTCATGACATGAAACAGTCTTGCATCGATCACGATTAGTTGCCATGTCTGTTTTTTCCACACCTAAACTTTGTCATATTGTTCTTGATATTTCTGTCAATATTTAACAAAAGGCACGTTTGAAGGGAAGTATACATCCACACTGCGTATAGTCAATCCAGTTGTGTCAACTAGAATCTGTTAGCTTTTGACGTAATTCACGAAAAAGAGAAAAAAATGACATTGTCAGCTCCTCAGTTTTACCACACAAATCCAAAACTGTTCTGACACGATAGATTACGAATATCTGATACTCAAGTAGTTTAACCCCAGTCTTGATTCTAACCCTATCAGCATCTTGTGTGCTTTAAATGGTAATCTGTTTTCGTCCATGTGTAAAATTTTGAACCAGTAAATCTTACACCGCACATATAAGTTTATATAAATGAGATAGCATCCAGTCTTTCCACTGACTAGATCATGTGGTTTTTTAATGTGCACACTCCAAACAAGCTACACTTACAGGGCATTTTATGAAGAAAGATAAATTACAGCACCTGGTCACAATAGGAAAGCTGGAGGGAAAGAGAACACCAGGTAGACCAGAGAGAAAATATTGGACGGACTTGCAGGGTGGCTGAGGACAGAGAAGGTGGGAGATGTACATGTACTTGCAGCGACAAGAGATAGATTCGTGTGGAGGGCCATGATCGCCAACACCAGCGGCTGGGCACATGATGATGATGCCCAAACATTTCTTGAAACCACATAATTGTACTTTTTCCGATCTATTGTATGTGGCTACTTTATCCAGACTCCACAATTCAACACTAAATTGTGCAACAGGTTGTACCTGTGGATCAAACAGTTTCAAAAATACTCATAGTAAGTTATGTTTAAGCATATGCAAGTTATGTACAATAGACTGTATAACATTCTTTACTCTATTTACCAAAACTTTGCAAGCAGCTGTAAAAGTAAGATATGCGGGAAAGTATATTCCAATGAAATAACGTCGTCTCTCCTTGCTGCCAAATACCAATCTTTTATAAATATAACAATATTACTTTTTTTTCTTTTTACCTTCAGTCGAAGCTTGGATGCTGCTCCGTGTAAATTATTGAGCTGAATTTGAAGGCCAGTGGGTTTCCAGCCTGCAAAACATTGTCATCAGCTAACGATAAGGTAAATGATTCAGTAATATCGGTGTGAGCACTGCACGGTATTTACTGTCGTCAATTCTTTTTGATCCTAATTCATTCATAAAGGAAGAAAATAGAACAGGACTACAAGCATTTCCTTCTTTGCCTCTTTTTGTACATATGATGTGATCTGTAAAATCAATACTACACCTTACTCGTGCTTTTATATTGTATGCGTACTCGTAATGAACAATTAAAGTTTACCCTTAATTCCTTTCCTTTAAAGTATAAGCCAAAGCAGAATTCCTGAGGCAGAATCAAAAGCTTTTGCTAAAGATGATAAATGCTCCAGACAACATACGATTCAGTGAAAATTGCTTTAGTATATTTGCTAATAACGTAAACGTTTGATCAGCAATAGAATACTCCTTCCCCTATGACATTGTTTTCTGCCACCCATTTCTGTCACCTACAGTTTATATCAGAATTGTATAATTTACCACCTCTATTGCTAAATGATAAACGTCTGTAATTACTTGGAAGATTAATGTTACCTTTTTAAACAATGGGAGTATGACTGTGTTCAAGAGACAGACAGAACAGACAGACAAAAGACAGAGACAGACAGACAGACAGAACAGACGGAAAGACAGAGACAGTGACAGAGAAACAGAATACAAATGCTAATACGAAATGCTTTTAATGTGGCTGGCCTTCAGGCTCATTCACACAGGGGACACAGGGGACAAGTGGTTTAGCGAGATAGAAACCAAAGACAAGACAGACAGACAGACAGACAGAATGGGAGAGAGAGAGAGAGAAAACAGACAGAGAGACAGAGAGAGACAGAGAGAAGAGAGAGAGAGAGAGAGAGAGAGGTCGATCCCTCCAGTCAAGAGAATAGACAAGAATAAAGTATACAGTACAGCTAATACCTATCACGACCAACACACAGCACAGTCGCCATATCACTTGACAATGTCGCCACGATGTCTCCAGCAATGCTTATAACAACACAGATCTCAACTGCGACATACTTCTGTCCTGTACGAGTGGAGTTCAACAGGATACATGATTTTACTATCAATAGAAATACGTCTCTTTAATTCAGATTTCGATATCAGTGTTCTCTCTCAAAATTAGATGTTCTAGTTTCTTTTCAATTCAGGGTATTTTACATGCGATTTTTTTCTATTGATTTCTTTCAATGTTTAATCACATTCATACCCAGACAGCACGCACATAGATTGACACATGCATTTTCAAACGTATAATGGTAAATTCCTTCATATTTATATCAAGATTGATATATAATGGTAAATTCCTTCATATTTATATCAAGTACTAAATGTTGATATATAATACGTATGTATGTACAGTTCTCTTCTGTATGCCTGTGAGACATGGACCGTATACGAGCGTCACGCCAAGAAACTCAACCGATTCCACATCAACTGCCTCAGGCAGCTCCTGAAGATCACCTGGAAGGATAGAATACCTGACACAGATGTCCTCGATCAGGCCGGAATGACTAGCATTTACACCCTGCTCAGAAGAGCCCAACTCACGCGTCTCCCGAAGAGACTGCTCTATGGTGAGCTAGCAGACGGCATACGCTCGCGAGGAAGGCCAAAGCTGCGCTTCAAGGACACGCTTAAAGCGTCCCTGAAAAACTTCGGTATCGACACCAAGACATGGGAGGCCCTTACACAAGACCGCTCATCATGGAAAAGCTGCGTTGGCGAAGGTGCCGCCTCCTACGAACAAAGTAGGATAAGTGGAACACAAAAGAAACGAGAGCTGCGTAAATCCCGAGCCAACTCCCAAGTCCAGAATCCAGCAGAACACATGTATCTCATCTGCGGCCGAGCCTTCCGCGCACGAATCGGCCTCATCAGTCACAGCCGGAGACATGAATTGTGATGATCCTTGGTCATCGTCGATCACGATGGACGAACAACAACAATGTACAGTTCCGCACTTTTTATACACATAATGACATGATAAAACCTAGCCACATGTAATCCCAACCGTAAAATATTAACCAAAATCTGAACTGTCCATATTACAGGGTAGGCAGATACCAAGTCAGCACTAACTGCATACACATTGCCATTTTGCTATGAGAAGAAACAAAAGACTAATGGAGAACGTGTAAAGAGCTTTATAAGAAAAAAGAACTATTACAGGGTGCCCCACACAGGTCTACACAAAATACAATGTGTAGTGTATTCCCGGTTTGAACGGAGGCTAATTAAATAATGGCAATAATGACAGTGCCTCGTCTCTAAAAGCCTTAAGCGCTTCACAAATGCATGATTGACAGAAGTGGACTTACGTACAGCAAATGCATGTCAAGTGTTGAAAGGGACGGACCACAAAGCATACGATGTTAAAGAAGTAAAGGAAAAAGAATTAGATTGTTTATAGTATCTACGATTTCAGGAAATATCTCCGACCACATGTCATTTAACACGCAAAATATTCTGTCTCTGTCTGTCTATGTATGTGTGTGTGTGTGTGTGTCTGTCTGTGGTCTGTCTGTCTCTCTCTCTTCTCCTCTCTCTCTCTCTCTCTCTCTCTCTCTCTCTCTTTCTCCTCTCTCTCCCTCCTACCGTTGAGTGCTCAGCTGTGGACGTTATAAACAAAAACAAAAGCAAAAACCAAACACAAACAAACAGACAAACAAGCAAAAGAAAACTGGTATTATAATTACAGCGATGTAGTCACCTATTTTCTATCTCTCTGTGTGTGCGTGTGGGTGGTGTGTGTGGTGTGTGTGTGTGTGTGTGTGTGGTGCTGTGTGCCTGTGTGCCTGCGAGTGTGTGCCTGTGTGTCTGTGTGTCTGTGTGCCTGCGAATGTGTGTGTTTGTGTGTGTGTCGTGTGTGTGTTTCGTGTGTGTTGTGTGTGAGTGTGTGTGTGTGTGTGTGAGTGTGTGTGTGTGTGTGTGGTGTGTGTGTGTGATGAGTGTGTGTGTGTGTGTGTGTGTGTGTGTGTGTGTGTGTGTGTGTGTGTGTGTGTGTGATTCGAATGTAAATATCCTATCAAACTTAATTATGGATTGGCTCTTCAACCCAACTGATTTGGACGGTTATTTTTCAAGTGATGATTACTTTCCTGATCTGTTGAGTATTTTATTAGTCAAGTGAACAATGAATTGATTGAGTGGTAACTTATGGATTATTGATTTTACAATACTGATTAATTTATTGTTTGTTTTGACTGATCAACTGACTGATTAATTAATTAATTAATTAATTAATTGGTTCTTTGAGTGACTAATTGGTTGGTAGTTGGTACATTAATATATATATATATATATATATATATATATTGTGTGTGTGTGTGTGTGTGGTGTGTTAAAGAGATCCGTGTCAAGTGGGTATGTGCCAGTCTGAAACTATGGCAAGCAGACTGCAAGGCAGACGGTCCATCTCTGCACTATCAATCCTCAAACAACGCTGCCTACAATACATTTGGAATCCCAGTGCCACCAATGAACTGAGTGCAGAACTTCGGATGTTTTTTGTCACTTATTGTTTTAGCGGACATAACTCCATCAACACGTGGTATTGCCCCAAGCTTGGCTGACTGTATGAGCACATAAAAGTGCTGCTTACAGCAACAGTCACCGTGTGACAGCTGAAACCTATTCTCAATGACAAGTTAAAATCAGTTAGAGATTCCACCACACAGGCGGGTAGTCTATCATACTACGGGTGCTGGTACCCGATATCAGAGCAGGAGTGCAGGCCAGGGTACATTATTGATACATCTCCCAACCTTGATCGCAGCTGTAGCGGCAAAAGAAGAGTGAGGTGGGTTGTGATCATAGACATCAATAGTAACAGAGATCGCCTACTCCGTAAATTCATGGTCCACGTCGCCCTCCGCATGGATTCTTCCCTGCTTTCTCAGATTAACGTCTTCATAACTCGAAAAAACAAATCTTGAGACAAGTGCAAAGTTCTCACTGTTTCTATGCTGGATAGTTTACTTCTTTTTGTATATCACTGAACAAGATGAGGGGATGGTACTCCAGTTCGTGATTGTAAATTATTTTTTCGGCTCAGAATAATTTGTAAGTTGACTGGTTAGATCTCATGCTTATTTTTCCTAAAAAACAAGAACTGGAACTGAAGCAAGTTGATTAGCAAAGCAACGTTAGTTGTCTGTCCCCCTATCCATGTCCAATGTAACAGACAAAGTTGTCTGTCTCCCTATCCATTTCCAATGTAACAGACCAAGTTGTCTGTCCCCCTATCCATGTCCAATGTAACAGACAAAGTTGTGTGTCTCCCTGTCCATTTCCAATGTAACAGACCAAGTTGTCTGTCTCCCTATCCATGTCCAATGTAACAGACAAAGTTGTCTGTCTCCCTATCCATGTCTAACATTACAGACCACGTTCTGTCTCCCTATCCATGTCCAATGCTACAGACCAAGTTGTCTGTCTACCTATCCATGTCCAATGGAACAGACTAAAGTTGTCTGTCTCCCTATCCGTGTCTAACATTACAGACAAAGTTGTCTGTCTACCTATCCATGCCCAATGTAACAGACTAAGTTGTCTGTCTCCCTATCCATGTCTAACATTACAGACAAAGTTGTCTGTCTCCTATCCATGTCATGTAACAGACAAGTTGTCTGTCTACCTTCCATGTCTAACATTAAGCCAAGTTGTCTGTCTCCTATCCATGTCTAATGTAACAGACGAAGTTTCTGTCTACCTCTCCATGTCTAACATTACAGACCAAGTTGTCTGTCTTCCTATCCATGTCCAATGTAACAGACCAAGATCTCTGTCTCCCTATCCATGTCTAACATTACAGACCAAGTTGTCTGTCTCCTATCCATGTCCAATGTAACAGACCAAGTTGTCTGTCTGCCTATCCATGTCTACATTACAGACCAGAGTTGTCTGTCGCCCTTCCATGTCCAATGTAACGACAAGTTGTCTGTCTGCCTCTCCCATTCCTAATGTGACACACCAAGTTGTCTGTCTCCCTGTCCATGTCCACGTAACACAATGTTGTCTGTCTCCCTATCCATATCCAATGTAACAGACCATGTTGTCTGTCTCCCTATCCATGTCCAATGTAACAGACCATGTTGTCTGTCTGCCCTCTCTATGTCTAATGTGACAGATCAAGTTGTCTGCCTCCCTGTCCATGTCCAATGTAACAGACCAAGTTGTCTGTCTCCCTATCTATGTCCAATGTAACAGATCAAGTTGTCTGTCTCCCTATCCATGTCCAATGTAACAGATCAAGTTGTCTGTCTCCCTATCCATGTCCAATGTAACAGATCAAGTTGTCTGCCTCTCTATGTCTAATGTGACACACCAAGTTGTCTACCTCCCTATCCATGTGTAACATTACGGATCAAGTTGTTTGTCTAGCTATCCATGTCCAATGTAACAAGCCAAGTTGTCTGTCTCCCCATCCATGTCCAATGTAACCGAGCAAGTTGTCTTTCGCCCTATCCATGTCTAACCTTACAGACTAAGTTGACTGTTTCCCTATCCATGTCCAATGTAATAGATCAAGTTGTCTCCCTATCCATGGACAATGTAACAGAGCACGTTGTCTGTCTCCCTATCCATGTGTAACATTACATATCAAGTTGTCTGTCTCCCTTTCCATGTCCAATGTAACAGATCAAGTTGTCTGTCTCCCTATCCATGTCCAATGTAACAGACCAAGTTGTGCGTTTCCCTATCCATGTCCAGTGTAACAGAGCAACTTGTCTCTCTCCCTATCTATGTCTAACATTACTGATCAAGTTGTCTGTCTCCCTAACCGTGTCCAATGTAACAGACCAAGCTGTCTGTCTCCCTATCCATGTCTAATGTGACAGATCAAGTTGTCTGTCTCCCTATCCATGTCCAACATTACAGACCAAGTTGTCTGTCTCCCTATCCATGTCTAACAATACATACCAAGTTGTCTGTCTCCCTATCCATGTGTAACATTACGGATCAAGTTGTCTGTCTCCCTATCCATGTCTAATGTGATAGAGCAAGTTGTCTGTCTCTCTATCCATGTCTAATATGACAGAGCAAGTTGTCTGTCTCCTTATCCATGTCTAGCATTACAGACCATGTTGTTTGTCTCCCTATCCATGTCTAACAATACATACCATGTTGTCTGTCTCCCTATCCATGTCTAACATTACATACCAAGTTGTCTGTCTCCCTATCCATGTCTAACATTACATACCAAGTTGTCATTCTCCCTATCTATGTCCAGTGTAACAGAGCAAGTTGTCTGCCTCCCTATCCATGTCTAACATTACAGACTAAGTTGACTGTTTCGCTATCCATGTCTAATGTAATGTAACAGACCAAGTTGTCTGTCTCCCTATCCATGTGTAACATTACATATCAAGTTGTCTGTCCCCTATCCATGTCCAATGTAACATACCAAGTTATCTGTCTCCCTATCCATGTCCATGACCAAGTTGTCTGTCTTCCTATCCATGTCTAACATTACATACCAAATTGTCTGTCTCCCTATCCATGTCTAATGTAACAGAGCAAGTTGTCTGTCTCCCTATCCCTGTCTAACATTACAGACCATGTTGTATGTCTCCCTATCCCTGTCTAATATTACATACCAAGATATCTATCTCTGTATTCATGTCTAATGTAACAGAGCAAGTTATCTGTCTCCCTATGCATGTCCAACATTACAGACCATGGTGTATGTCACCCTATCCCTGTCTAACATTACATACCAAGATATCTATCTCCGTATTCATGTCTAATGTAACAGACCAAGTTGTCTGTCTCCCTATCCATATCCAGTGTAACAGAGCAAGTTGTCTGTCTCCCTATCCATATCCAGTGTAACAGAGCAAGTTGTCTGTCTCCCTATCTATGTCTAACATTACGGATCAAGTTGTCTGTCTCCCTAATCGTGTCCAATGTAACAGAACAAGTTGTCTCTTTCCCTATCCATGTCTAACATTACAGACCAAGTTGTGTGTCTTCCTATCCATGTCTAACATTACATACGAAGTTAACTGTCTCCCTATCCATGTCTAACATTGCATACCAAGTTGTCTGTCTCCCTATCCATGTCTAATGTAACAGACCAAGTTGTGTGTCTCCCTATCCATGTCTAACATTACATACCAAGTTGTCTTTTTCTCTATTCATGTCCAATGGAACAGAGCAAGTTGTCTGTCTCCCTATCCATGTCTAACATAGCATATCAAGTTGTCTGTCTCCCTATCGATGTCCAATATAACAGATCAAGTTGTCTGTCTCCTTGTCCATGTGTAACATTACAGACCAAGTTGTCTGTCTCCCTATCCATGTCTAATGTAACAGAGCAAATTGTCTGTCTCCCTATCCATGTCTAATGTAACAGACCAAGTTGTGTGTCTCCCTATCCATGTCTAACATTACATACCAAATTGTCTGTCTCCCTATCCATGTCTAATGTAACAGAGCAAGTTGTCTGTCTCCATATCCCTGTCTAACATTACAGACCATGTTGTCTGTATCCCTATCCCTGTCTAATATTACATACCAAGATATCTATCTCCGTATTCATGTCTAATGTAACAGAGCAAGCTATCTGTCTCCCTATCCATGTCCAACATTACAGACCAAGTTGTCTGTCTCCCTATCCATGTCCAGTATAACAGAGCAAGTTGTCTGTCTCCCTATCCATATCCAGTATAACAGAGCAAGCTATCTGTCTCCCTATCCATGTCCAACATTACAGACCAAGTTGTCTGTCTCCCTATCCATATCCAGTATAACAGAGCAAGTTGTCTGTCTCCCTATGTCTAACATTACAGATCAACTTGTGTGTCTCCCTAACCGTGTCCAGTATAACAGACCAAGTTGTCTGTCCCCCTATCCATGTCCAGTGTAACAGAGCAAGTTGTCTGTCTCCCTATCCATGTGTAACATTACGGATCAAGTTGTCTGTCTCCCTAATCGTGTCCAATGTAACAGAACAAGTTGTCTGTCTCCCTATCCCATGTCTAATGTGACGGACCAAGTTGTCTGTTTCCCTATCCGTATCTAACATTACAGACCAAGTTGTGTGTCTCCCTATCCATGTCTAACATTACATACCAAGTTCTCTGTCTCCTTCTCCATGTCTCATGTGACAGAGCAAGTTGTCTGTCTCCATATCCATGTATAACATTACAGACCAAGTTGTCTGTCTCCCAATCCATGTCCAGTGTAACAGAGCAAGTTGTCTGTCTTCCTATCCATGTATAGCATTACGGATCAAGTTGTCTGTCTCCCTAACCGTGTCCAATGTAACAGAGCAATCCATGTCTAACATTACAGACTAAGTTGTCTGTCTCCCTATCCATGTCTATAGTTTTGATCCAGCTTTGTGGTGTGGAAGTGAGGTAGAGGGATCGAGGGATGAGTTGCCTGCATGGTTCACTGCGTTCACACAATGGCCCCGGTCAACAGCGCAGAGGTTTAACACTCCTGCTGTCAGATCGTTTTACCCTTCCTCTAGACACGTTCTGTCTTGTGCCGATTATCGCCCTCACCTTCCCCTTTCTCTCTGCTCCTTCTTCCTCCATAAGAATGGTGATGGGGTGGGGTGAGTGAAGAAATTCGTAGAGATCGATTCGGTGTGTGTGTGTATGTGTGTGTGTCTGTATGTGTGTGTGTGTGCGCGCGCGCGCGCCCGCGCGCGTGTGTGTGTGTGTGTGTGCACTTCTGTGTGTGTGTGTCTGTGTGTGTGTCTTTGTATGTGTAGGTGTGTACATGCACATGTGTACATGTGTATGTATATGATGTGTGTGTGTGTGTGTGTGTGTGTGTGTGAGTGTGTGTGTGTGTGTGTGTGTGTGTGTGTGTGCGTGCGTGCGTGCGTGCGTGCGCGCACGAAACAGTCCACATGTTCTTTGCAATAATGAAACAATAAGCATTGAAATGAAAGCACTATTTTAATATTTATGGATACAATTTTGTAGAACTGATCAGTAAGGGTAAGAAGACTGCTCATAATCAAGCTCAAAAAGCCAGTTTTTCTTCACTGTAAACAGAAATCGGGATTTGCCTGTAAGCGTTCTTTATTTAATACTACTGATGTACCAATATTACTTTATGGTTGTAAATGGTGGGGATGTCAGAACTTTGAATCTGCTAGCGAAACTGCAAATTGTATTTTTAAGCATTTGTTTGAAATGGCAATAAGCACTATTAATGAGATGGGTTATGGTGAAAATGGGTTATACCTGATTCCAGTGTTAGTTAATTGTAAATTGATTCCTTTCGGAAGTACATGTAGCACTGTGTCAAATGACAACGCAGAGATATTCTCTAAAAAAAAAAGAAGTACAAACTCCTTTATGGTTTATGTGTATTGCTTGGAACACGGAGTGTTGTCTTCTGTCTCTGCTATATCGTTGAAAAATTAAGATCACACAGGTTTTTTTTTCCATCGCCCCAGCTGACGCCATGGTTTTCAGTTGCTTTCTTATCAGTGTCTTCTTCTTCATAGGCAGTGTACTACAAACTTATCTTTTAAAACTTCTTACTCTGTAATCCATTAACAATAAACTACAGCCATAACTGCCGTGTTGATCTAGAATCCATCAGGGCATCGCACAGAAACAGACAAGCCAGGAACACGGTCTGTCTTCTCAAAATCATTCAGGTCTCTGACTTTCAAATTCGTAATCACAGCTCACCAAGAATTATCTAAAGACAGGTCACTTTTCACAAGAAAAGTCACTCCACATTGTACACAGTGGCTATATTTCTTTTACATCATGATTCTCTACACTATCTTCCGAAAATCCAAAACCATTACACACAACATCACAGGAACAACAAGTTTGGGATTCAAATCCACTTCTCCTAAAAATGTTACTTTCTTACTTCAGACTAATTATCAACAAAATGGTAGACATTTTAGAAAACAATCGTAAATGCTCATCATAACGAATTTTCAAGAAGTGTTTAGAAAAGAGAAAAAAATTACAGTTACCAGATGTTTATGTTTCCTTTGATTACATTTCGATAAAGCTTGGGTGATGAGTTTCATTTGATTTTCGAATGTCCTAAATTCAATGATAACCGACTGAAGTTTATTCCACAAAAACATCCACCAGTTAAATCAATGTTTTCACTGTATAATTAGCAAACTTTATCACATTTTCCATTGTTGTGTAATCATATTCTGTACGTGTAAATGTCCTATCGTACGACAATTTTGCTTGTGAGCTTACTTCAGTCTCTTGGACTGTTATGTATGAATTCTGATGGATTTTTTATTATGTTATTTCCTTGCCCCTACTGTGGTTAAAGAGCCTACTGTTTAAATTTGAACTCTGTTGTGTGTGTGTGTGTGTGTGTGTGTGTGTGCGTGCGTGCGTGCGTGCGTGTGTGCGTGCGTGCGTGCGTGCGTGCGTGCGTGTGTGTGTGTGTGTGTGTGAGAGAGAGAGAGAGAGAGAGAGAGAGAGTTCAAATTCAAAACTAAGGAGGCTCTATCATAAATAACCAAGGCAAGCTGTCATTTTGAGACGTCACTCAAAACGATGTTGGCTTAATTGTCTTGAGTTGATCACAAAGAGAGGCAAACAAATCCACAAATGGGTATTGCTTTGTGTCTTATCAAGCAGCTTCTTCTAGAAATGTAAGACAAAACAGTTCAAACGTCATTTCCTTTGTCATTAATTTAAAATCATGGGTCAGGTATGTTTTCTAATGCACTCTCCCCTCTCCTTCTCCATGTTCTACGTTTCTCCCACTGTCAGCTTTCGTTTATCAGTTTCAAACTGTCCAACGTTCTGAATGCACAGCTGGGTGGCAACAGGTTAGGATTGGAGAATGTTGTTGATCTGTACACGTATGGCAGGTGAACAGATAATGGAAGCTAACATCGATAAAGATAGAGAAGTCAAACGCAGTGACAAAGAGACAAACGAGAACAGCTACACAACCAGGCCAAGGAAGTAGAGGAGGCAAGTGCTGGCAATGATCTGAGATCAATATACAGAACTGGTTAGCGAGCCACCGACATTACCTCATCAGGAACTGACCCAACTAAATCCAAAGATGGGACTCTCCTGTTAGTGAAGAGGAGAAATGACAAGATGGGCAGAACATTTCTGTGGTGTACTTCATAGGCCTGAACCTACAACCGCTGCCCAGCTTGAAAATCCTTTATCTTTAATCCATGATGACACAGATGACTTCACTGAAAAACAAGTGAAATCGGTAAGCATCCAGGCATGGATGCCATTAGTGCTGCATTACTCAAGACCGTTGGGGAGGAGACTGTCTCTTAGATGATCCATATTTGCAATGAGGCCTAGAAATCTAGAGTGGTCTCAGAATGCTAGAAAATATAAATTCCCAAGAAAGGAAATCTTTCTGGCTGTTATAACCGGAGCCCACCTTTCTCCCTTACAAGCATACTGTCAGATGATCTTTCGTCGGACAATGAAAGGCAAACTAGGTAGGCCTATGTCCCCTAATGTCATACAATGGAGTGTCACTCTTTGATTACATTCTGTCATCGGACCTTGATCGTATTTATTTGGGTAGCGAAAGAGAGACTCAGAGAGTATTGTCTAGAGTTATTGTGTGAGTCTGAATGTTTGTATTGGCGCGCACGTGTATGTGTGCGTATGTGCGTGCGTGCGTGCGTGCGTATGTGTGTGTATGTGTGTGTGTATATGTGTGCGTGTGTGCATACGTGTGTATATCATTGTTTAAAAAAGTATTTGTAGAATGGAAGATTGATAAAACAACAACAACAACAACAAACCAACAACAACAAACAAAACCAAACGGCCTTCTGAGAGTTGAGGTCTCTACTCAACTGTACCGTGTCTCCCATATGATCCGTGACTGGTCACAGTCAACCTCTGCATCAACAAACTCTGGATTACATTTCGGACTTGTATCTCAACGTCTTTGTCTTGCAGTAAAACAGTAACAGTAGTATAATACGCACACGAACATCCATGACAGCAAGCAAGACATGAACATACATTACAGCAAGAAAGACCTACATTGCAACAAGCAGGACATGAACATACATTACAGCAAGAAAGACCTACATTGCAACAAGCAAGACATGAACATACATTACAGCAAGAAAGACCTACATTGCAACAAGCAGGACATGAACATACATTACAGCAAGAAAGACCTACATTGCAACAAGCAGGACATGAACATACATTACAGCAAGAAAGACCTACATTGCAACAAGCAGGACATGAACATACATTACAACAAGAAAGACCTACATTGCAACAAGCAAGACATGAACATACATTACAGCAAGAAAGACCTACATTGCAACAAGCAAGACATGAACATACATTACAGCAAGAAAGACCTACATTGCAACAAGCAAGACATGAACATACATTACAGCAAGAAAGACCTACATTGCAACAAGCAAGACATGAACATACATTACAGCAAGAAAGACCTACATTGCAACAAGCAAGACATGAACATACATTTGGACAAGCAAGACATGAACACATGATACAGCAAGAAACACATGAACATACATCACAGCAAGAAAAAACACACGAATATATAGCAAACAAGACATCAAAATACACTGCAACAAGTAAGACATGAACATACACTACAGCATGCAAGACATCAAAATGCACTAGAGCACGCAAGACATCAAAATACACTACAGCACGCAAGACATCAAAATACACTACAGCACGCAAGACATCAAAATACACTACAGCACGCACAACATCAAAATACACTACAGCACGCACAACATCAAAATACACTACAGCACGCAAGACATCAAAATACACTACAGCACGCAAGACATCAAAATACACTACAGCATGCTAGACATCAAAATACACTACAGCACGCTAGACATCAAAATACACTACAGCACGCAAGACATCAAAATACACTACAGCACGCAAGACATCAAAATACACTACAGCACGCAAGACATCAAAATACACTACAGCACGCAAGACATCAAAATACACTACAGCACGCACAACATCAAAATACACTACAGCACACAAGACATCAAAATACACTACAGCACGCACAATATCAAAATACACTACAGCACGCACAATATCAAAATACACTACAGCATGCAAGACATCAAAATACACTACAGCACGCAAGACATCAAAATACACTACAGCACGCAAGACATCAAAATACACTACAGCACGCAAGACATCAAAATACACTACAGCACGCTAGACATCAAAATACACTACAGCACGCACAACATCAAAATACACTACAGCACGCAAGACATCAAAATACAATACAGCACACAAGACATCAAAATACACTACAGCACGCACAACATCAAAATACACTACAGCACGCACAACATCAAAATACACTACAGCACACAAGACATCAAAATACACTACAGCACGCAAGACATCAAAATGCACTACAGCACGCAAGACATCAAAATACACTACAGCACGCACAACATCAAAATACACTACAGCATGCAAGACATCAAAATGCACAACAGCACGCAAGACATCAAAATACCCAGCACACCACGCACGCACAACATCAAAATACATCAGCACGCACAACATCAAATACCTACAGCACGCAAACATCAAAATACACTACAGCACGCACAACATCAAAATGACACTACAGCACGCAGACATCAAATACACTACAGCACGCAAACATCAAAATACATACAGCACGCAGACATCAAAATGCACTACAGCACGCAAGACATCAAAATACACTACAGCACGCAAGACATCAAAATACACTACAGCACGCAAACATCAAAATACACTACAGCACGCAAATCAAAGCACTACAGCACGCAAATCAAAATACACTACAGCACGCAAGACATCAAAATACACTACAGCACGCTAGACATCAAAATACACTACAGCACGCTCAAAATCATACAGCAGCAATCAAAATACACTACAGCACGCAAGACATCAAAATACACTACAGCACGCAAGACATCCAAAATACATACAGCACGCAAACATCAAAATACACTACAGCACGCAAACATCAAAATACACTACAGCACGCACAACATCAAAATACACTACAGCACGCAAGACATCAAAATACACTACAGCACGCAAGACATCAAAATACACTACAGCACGCAAGACATCAAAATCACTACAGCACGCAAGACATCAAAATACACTACAGCACGCAAACATCAAAATGCACTACAGCACGCAAGACATCAAAATACACTACAGCACGCAAGACATCAAAATGCACTACAGCACGCAAGACATCAAAATACACTACAGCACGCACAACATCAAAATACACTACAGCACGCAAACATCAAAATACACTACAGCACGCACAACATCAAAATACACTACAGCACGCACAACATCAAAATACACTACAGCACGCAAGACATCAAAATACACTACAGCACGCAAGACATCAAAATACACTACAGCACGCAAGACATCAAAATGCACTACAGCACGCAAGACATCAAAATACACTACAGCACGCAAGACATCAAAATCACTACAGCACGCAAGACATCAAAATACACTACAGCACGCAAGACATCAAAATACACTACAGCACGCACAACATCAAAATACACTACAGCACGCAAGACATCAAAATACACTACAGCACGCAACAACCATCAAAATACACTACAGCACGCACAACATCAAAATACACTACAGCACGCACAACATCAAAATACACTACAGCACGCACAACATCAAAATACACTAACAGCACGCACAATATCAAAATACACTACAGCACGCACACATCAAAATACACTACAGCACGCACAGACATCAAAATACACTACAGCATGCAGACATCAAAATACACTACAGCACGCAAGACATCAAAATACACTACAGCACGCACAACATCAAAATACACTACAGCACGCACAACATCAAAATACACTACAGCACGCAAGACATCAAAATACACTACAGCACGCACAACATCAAAATACACTACAGCACGCAAAACATGAAAATAGAAGCACGCAAGACATGAACGTATATACAAGTAGCAAAGACATGAACATACAAGTAGCAAGACATGAACATACAAGTAGCAAGACATGAGCAATACATTAAAGCACGAGAAACAAGAACATAGTCCTCAGCAAGAAAGACATAACCATGTATTACGGCAAGCAAGATAGAACATACATTACGGCAAACAAAAAACGACTATTACTTGATTTATCGTGGTTTTCAATGTGCTCAGTAGTTTCAGTATTGCCTGGTCTTGTAAACTGGGGATCGTGAGTGGACTCAAGATCTGATGTCTCCACTTTGATTGCAGCTTGTCATAGAAAAACTGGCCTGTTGGCCGTCCATCTTAACGCCTCAATCATCCTGGTGGTATCACGTTAGTGTTGAATAGCTTCCGTTCTCCCCACACCCTCCCCATTTCAGGACCCTACCAGCGCAAAGGATTTTCCGCAAGGTCAAGGAGTCGGCAAGATAATTTCTTGCAGATATGGATAGAGTGCATGTGGTATTCGCAAATTGCCATGACTGCCTCTTGAACATACTCTGACTTTAAAAGGACCAAGACTATGCAAAGAGGAACACAACAAAAGAAACAAGGTACTCTCCAAGACATTGTGTACATTTCTTTCAGTCTTAAAACAATTTCATTCGTTTTGAAGGACATGTCGACAAAAGTACTTGCCATCTTCATGCTTAAGCTGTGATCCTAAATCCCCACTTTGATTTTTTATTTTCAATTTTGTCAAGCAAATACATGCTTTTATTGAGTACGCCCACTCTTAGACGAGTGTGTAAGTACAGAGAACTTATTCCCCTGAAAGAATTCTTTTATATGCAATCAACACGTATTCTCTCTCTCTCTCTCTCTCTCTCTCTCTCTCTCTCTCTCTCTCTCTCTCTCTCTCTCTCTCTCTCTTCTCTCTGTCTCTCCCAGAGATGAAAAAAGCCGGTAAATCAATAGTCTCGATCTAGTCACTCAATGTACACACCACACACACACACACACACACACACACACACACACACACACACACACACACACACACATACATACACACACACACACACACACAAACACACACATACATACACACACATACATACATACACACACACACACACACACACACACACACACACATACATACACACACACACACACACACAAACCACACACATAACAACAACAACATACCACACACACACACACACACACACCACCACACACACACAACACACACACACTCATACACACGCACTTGAGCGCGCGCCACACCCGGGCCGACACATCGACATATCACTGCAGACGTTAGCTGGAACTGGCTGGCTGAACTGCCTTGTACCTTACAGAGCGGTGCCAGACATGTTACACAATGACTGACAGTTGCGATTGGGGCCAGCAAGGTGATCGGCACAGGGCAGACAGAGCGATGACAGCTTACTGCTGGCTGTCTTTCGTCAGCATGCGGAGAACGAGACAAATTATATCTCAGAAACGTGGATGTTGTTAGCTGGGTGGCGCGTGTGTGTGCGCGTGCGTGTGTGTCTGTGTGTGTGTATGTGTGTGTGTGCGCCCGCACTCGCGCGCGCGCGAGGTGGAAGAAATGTCCGTGCGCGCGCGCGCACACGTGTGTGTGTGTGTGTGTGTGTGTGTGTGGGTTATATGTGTATGTGTGGTTATATGTGTATGTGTTTATGTATCAGTTTACGTGTGAGTGTACGTGTGCGGGTTGTGTTGTGTTACATGCATGTGCGTGTAAAGATGAAGTGATACTGACAGGTTGTTGTCGTATAGGAAATATGGAGAGATTGTTTTGTTTAAGAAAGCTGGACGCAGCCTTCTACATGACGTGTATGCGTGCGAGTGGTGAAGCTACATCACGTACTATACAAGATGCTGTCACTCACTTGATGGACAGATACACTATTATCTAAGAAAGTGGACGTTTGCAAGCGCGGTGACATGTACATGTGTGGGCAGAAAAGACTGGTGATGTGCCATTGACAAATTGCTATCTTTCAGTTCAAAGAAAAATGGAGAAATTGCGAACTTTACATCATGGTGTACCTGTGAGTACGTGAGTGAGTGAGTGAGAGAGAGAGAGAGAGAGAGAGAGAGAGAGAGAGAGAGAGAGAGAGAGAGAGAGAGAGTGTGTGTTCGTTCTTTGATTTAACGTCTGTTCACAATGAGTGATATTAGAGAGAGAGAGAGAGAGAGAGAGAGAGAGTGTGTGTGTGTGTGTGTGTGTGTGTGTGTGTGTGTGCGCGCGAGCGTGTATGTAAGTGAGAGAGAGAGAGGGGAGAAGTGGTTGGTGTACCACGGACAAGATGCTGAAATTTACTAGTACCCCACGGAATGACGAGGAATTGTGGACGTTGTCTGTTGAATGAGTAGTTAATTCAGTTCGTGTTGTTTACAGCCCCGCAAACCACCAAGGGCCAAGACAGATTGGAGTGGTGGATCCTGTCGCGTTCTTAGCGATGTCGTGGGGTGGTGTTTGGTCAGCATGTGAAAGCCCATGGAAGCTTACTGCTGCCATTGTTCTTGTCCCCCAGAGTTGTAGGACAGCATTTACCTTTATCATTCTCTCTCTAAGAATAATCAGAAATATGTATTGAGAACAAACAGCAGGAATGAGAACATAAACCGATAAAAGCTCTTTCCAAAATATCAAAAGAGGGGTTAAGAAGGGTTGTGTTCTGTCACCAGATTCGTTTTCACTTTACAACGAAACCATCATGAGGAATATACAAGAATGCCCTGGGATAAAAGTTGAAGAAAAAATGTTAAACAACATTCGTTATGCAGATGACACCGTGCTAATTGCAGAAAATGAAAAAGATCTACAAAATCGTTTGAATAGAACTGAAATAGAACGGAAAAAATAAAAGCTGGAGCTAAATAGCAAGAATACTGAAGTCATGTCATCGTCATCATCATGTGCCCTGCCGCATGGCGTTGGTGATTATGGCTCTCCATATGTATCTATCCCTTGTCGCTGCAAGCACATCTTCCACCCTCTCTGTCCTCAGCCACCCTGCAAGTCCGTTCAATATTTTCTCCCTGGGTTTACCTGGTGTTCTCTTTCCCTCCAGCTTTCCTGTTGTGACCAAGTACTTTATCTCCCTTTCCTCATAAAATGGCCTATAAATGTTGCTTGTCTTTTCCCAATCTTCCTTATCAATGATCTTCTTGTGTCCACCTCCATCAAGACTGTCTCGTTTGTTTTCTTTGCTGTCCATGGAACTCTCAACATTCTTCTTAGAAACCACATTTGTGACCCGTTCTGACAAAAGGTACAGTAAGTCGGGCGAAGCCTTTTGCTGCTGTGGGCTGATAACTCTGAACAGGGACACATTTGTCAATTTTTAGTTTTCTGCATTTTCATGCCCTATAACCACTTTTACACCATGTCCTAACACAATAAAGTCAAATTCAATCGATAAGTATCATTTTTTGTGTGTGTTTTAATGTGTGGTAAGTGCTACTATCTCCTTTCAAAATATTCACAAGTTCCGTAACATTTTGGTGATTAAAGCACGCTTTTCTTAAATTCATTTTTCTTTTTGTTGTTTTGGATGGATGGACAAGTAAGTAAACAAGGGAAATATGGAATTCAAGCTGATTTGGTTGATATTTAATGCTTGTTGCTGAGGAGTTTCTGACCATACCCTTTCAATTCAGACCTATTCTCTTCAACCCTGTTTTTCTCAAAATGGCCGACTTGACCCCTCTCACCTTTGAAAGCCCGTAACGTTTTTGTTTTTGTAGCCTGAAACTCAACTTTAGTACCATTTGAAAGCTGAGATTCTAAACTTTATAGTGATACCAAAACCTAAATATGCCTAAACTGAGACTTATTATGCCTTTTGTGAGAATGGGTCGCATTTAGGCTGCCTCAATCTTGTTCTGGTCTTGTGCGTTGACTGTCCACGCCTCACAACCGTATAACATTATCGGTTCAACATAACATTCAAGAACTCTCTTCCTGATGTTAATTGACAGGCAATTGTTGGTAAGTATGCTTTTCATCTTCTTGAATGCTGTTTTGGCTTGGCCTATTCTGCTGGCTATTTCTGATGTGCATCTGAGATGACCGTTCCCAGATATTAAAACTTATCAACCTGCTTGAAGTTGTGCCACTTGCTGTTATTTGGCACGAGGGGATTTCATGTTTTTTAGTGATTACTATGGCTTTAGTATTCTTGCTATTTAGCTCCATCTTTTATTTTTGCTTTCTGTTTCTATTATATTCAAAAGGTTTTGTAGGTCCCTTTCATTTTCTGCAATTAACACGGTGTCATCTGCGTAACGAATGTTGTTTAACATTTTTCCTTCAACCTTTATCCCAGGGCATTCTTTTAAGTTTCTCATGATGGTTTCGCTGTAAAGTGAAAACAAATTTGGTGACAGAACTCAACCCTGCCTGACCCTTCTTTTGATATTTTGGAAGGAGCTTATATCGTTTTCTATTCTCATTCCTGCTGTTTGTTCCCAATACATATTTCTGATTATTCGTAGATCTTTTCCATCAATTTTGTCTTTCTACTTGGTTGATCAATTCTTCATATCTTACCCCATCGAAAGCCTTGGTATAATCAACAAAGCATGAACATAAATCCTTATTCAACTCGACTTACCTCTCTATGATAGTTCTTAGGATGTATATGGCATTAATACTTCCTTTCCCTTCCACAAATCCAACTGATCTTCTGCTATTTCTCTTTTCATTCTGTTCTTTGTCCTCATCATGTTATTCTTAATAGGATTTTTGTTACATGACTCATCAAACTCATTGTACGATGGAGTTCGCATTATATAGCCCCTGTTTTCTTTGGAAGTGCAATGAAAATTGATTTTGACATAACTTTGGGATTTTTCCGGTGTCATAAATTTCATTTTGGAGAACTATTTTTTCAATACCAAATTCCTCCAGGGCTTCAATCATCTCTGTAGTAATATTGTCTGGTCCTGGGGCTTTTCCTGGTCTCATCTTTTTCTATGCTGTTTTAACTGCATCTTTCATTATGGGTGGTCCTTCGACGTTCTTTCTATATGTGTCATGGTAATCAGTTAAAAAAAAAAAAGAAAAAAAAAAAAGAAAACAAACAGGAAATCCCCTCATGCAAAATAACAGCAAATGGCACAACACTGAGACAAGTTGATATTCAAAACCAGCGTCACCTACCAATACCTGCATGGCTCACGGTCTAATTCAATGCTGATCAGTTTTCATTACCATTAGCCCACCCGTTGCGGTACCGCTAAGCTGGCGGGAATCCATGAAATGGTTCTTGTGGAGTTTGGGTAGGCTACAACCATTGTGGACTACTGTCTGTAACAATCATCATAAAATCGTTAAAACATCGATGAAACAAGCTTATAGCCGGCGAAATAGATAAAGAAACGAATGAATAAAATAAATAAACAAATAAAGATATGAATGAATGAATGAAATTATCTGAAAACATGTTCCAGTTTTGGACTTAGGCATGAAACTTTGCCTGTGACATTCAAACACACATCACAAAGCAAGATATAAGGAATAGTGCATTTCTGTACATCCAAAACATGACACTGTAGCAACTTCCTGTCATCCAAGAGTTATTTTCCCTTTGCTGTTTTTAGTTATCAGAAATTGAGAGTTATGTACCTTTGATCTGTTTTGGTCAGGTCACCGTTGTGCTTGTAAAGGTCGTTGTAGAGAAAAAATCTCAGACGCTGCATTTCAGTCTGTGTCTTTCTTTAGAGTTGTGTGCAACTAATTATTGCCATTCTATAACATACGGACTAGAGATTTTTTTTGTTTTTAATATCTCATCATAAAGCAAATCTCAAAACGTTTTTATCTGAAATGAAATGCAACATTTCTTCATCTAATTTATATAAACAACACCAACAACAAACAAAAAATCCAGTGCCTTTTCTGATGTAACATGCACAAGGTATCACCTACTAATCTCTAGCGTTGAAGATAATGATAATTCCATTGCGAAGCCCGAGTGAATGAACGTCCTCCCTGGCACAGGAAGCGTCACTATGTCCATTTAGTAACAACCCACATGATCTTCTGATAGTGAACATTTTTTCGTCAGGTTACATCAGATAAAACAAGAAGCCTGTTTCATCACGGTAAAAGATTGGCAGTGACTTGATCCTTCTAGAAGAAAATTTGAAAACAATAACTGGACAATTAACACGGATTTCTGCTCATTTCAGACATTCACAGAGTGGACCTCTTTGATCGAAAGTTCCTTCTTCACCGTTTTCTTCCCTCATTTTTGATTGTAAGAATCGATAGCAGATCCAATTTGGAACCAGGCAACAGAGCCAGCAACTGGTGACCAGACAACAGAACCAGTAGCTGGCAAGCAGGCAGCAGAACCAACATACACCCAAAGAGCGGTGATACCACAGCAACTTGCCAGAGGATAGGGTCGAACAGCAGCTGACCAGCAAGACCCACATGAAGTAAACTGATGCTTAGAAGTCTGGCCATTTTGTCTCCCTAAATCTGATTTTGATTGTAGTGATAAGTGAATACAAGTTACTTTTGTGTAAACAGATGACAAATAAATTGCTTTAAAACAGAAAAACAATGTCAAGTGATGCGTGTGTGTGTGTTTCTCAGAACCCTGGAAATGTCGAGAAGACGTAGACATGCATCATCTGTACCGAGCTGATCTCCCAGTCGTGTCCTGGTGAAGCGTAGACACAGTGCATATCAGGTTGTCAGGAATGGTGCCATGAGGAATGCGCTGACGCCGGGACGGCTGCTTTATTCACTTGCGACTTTTGCACGTGACCTGTCCGATGTATTGTACATTTTTCACGAATAATCTAGTCTCTTCATGCGATTTGTATTGAGGACATACTCAAATGAATGCAGATCAGCTGTCTGTTGACTTTCCTATTTTTCAGTAAATACTCATCAATTTTGTTTCCAAAACTACGCTGTGTAAAATGTGTGTGTGTGTGTGTGTGTGTGTGTGTGTGTGTGTGTGTGTGTGTGTGTGTGTGTGTGTGTGTGTGTGTGTGTGTGTTGTGTGTGTGTGTGTGTGTGTGTGTGTGTGTGTGTGTGTTTGTGAGTGTTAAAAGATTTTTACTCTCTGGAATCAGTAAATCATCTTTTGGACAGTGGGTCACTAAACTATGTTGCTTGTTTTGCTCATTATTTGGTAAGTTTTTGTGAAAATAATGTTCTGTGGTTTTCGAACAAGGATCCTATTTTTCCAGTTACAGTAACAACAAAGGATCTGAGATTCATTACTCTACAACAGCAATATGTGTCATTCCGCCCCATCGTGTCTCACCCTGTCTGAGAGCATGTTTCACCCTGAGTCCCCTTGTCCACCTGTCATTATGATAAATGAAAAAAAGCAAACACACACACAACAAACAAAACAAACGAATAACGTATGAATGGATAAATAAATGATAAAACACACAGAAAAAATGAAAAGAACACACGAAGGAATGTTCAAAAGATTGAATCAATGTTGGGAGGAGAGGATTAAAATAATACAAAAATATGCAACAGATAACTCATGTTAAAGAAGAGATCACACACAAAACGAAATCATCAAAAGTACGTAATTGACACGTGCATCGACAACAATAACAGTTTGTACCAACCAGTACAACCTGCCTTGTCACACCTCACCGGAAGCTGTCTATCAACGGCAACGTGTGAGCTACGCGTGCCACGCCATGGTCGCGTGACCCGTGTCATCAAGCACCTGTTCGTCATTGTGATGTGACGTGAAAACTGACAAGCTGACTGACAACACTAAGACAGAAGTGTCGACTGCAAGTTTGCGTCAACTATTTGTTATTGTTACTTCTACATTTCGCCAGCCTCATATGCTCTCCATTCAAGTATACATTTTGAACATTAATGAATAATGAAATAAACTATTATATTTCTTATATTCTTTACAGAAAAAATCCACGAAGAGCGGAGAATTAAAACTGATCCAGAAGGTGTCCCCCTATGGCACGACAGCCTACTGCGCGACGATCCAACGGCGCGACTACGAATGTATACAACGTGTTTGTGCGTGTGTGTGTGTGTGTGCGTGTGTGGTGTGTGTGTGGGATGTGTTGGCGCGCGCGCGCGCACGCGCACGCACGTGAGCCATTTGATGACAAAAACACACGAGAGGTGCCAGAGACAGACAGAGAGATTTCAAACGTCAGACTTCAGAACACTTCATTACTCACGGATGGTACAACTCTACAAACACAATATAAGCATATTAAAAATAAATAGATGAACCATAACGTATAATGTGAAACAAGTTCTAAAAACGAACACTGACATAAATATTGACTTTTACATATACTAATACGTCAAGCACTTTAACAAAAGTATGAGAGACGAAAGCAGACACGTGTGAAGCAAATGTATGTACGTATACATACCTATATATTATATATGTATATGTATAGACAGACAAACAGTGTTGTATTGTATTTTATGAAATATTAACATAGCAGAAGAGAAAGTTAAGAAAGCAAATAAAGAAGAAACAAAGAAGGGGTGCAGCATGTCGATTCGAACGTTTTGATGCAAATAGGTGAATCATGACACCGACAGTATCAAACAAATCATAAAAGAACAAAATAATACTATCAAATCAGCTGGAAAGGAGTAAAGAGAAATAGGGGAGAGCTTTGATATTTTAAAAAACAAAAGAGATAAAAATGGAACGGTGTATAGTAGTGAGGACGACCAAAAGATTTCGTAAATACGGTTGGTGTAGACCTTTTTTAAAAGAGGGGTTTTAATTACAACTTCAGTGTGACAAAAAGCATACATTAGTAGTGTCTCATGTTGGCCTGTCTCTCTCTCTGTCTCTGTCTCTCTCACCCCCTCTCTTTCTTTCACCCTCCCACCCACCCACCCACACACACACAAACACACACACACACACACACATACAGTCACTCGCACGGACGCAGACACTATCACTATGCACCTACGCGCGAGTTTTCACGTACACATCATGGGATATAAATTGCATAATGACAGGCTACACATATGTCCGTTGAATACATTCTGTGCTGAAGTAATTTAAAGTCAAGTCCTCATTTTAGTTGGTTGGAAACATCTCTCACCACTTTCGGGCCCAATTTACTCCACCATACAAGCACACACGCACACACACATATATACGTACACAATGTGCGTGCACGTTGCTAAAACACACTTCATCCATCTGTCTCTCTCGCAGAGAAACACACACACACACACACACACACACACGTACTCATGATGTCTGTCGTCGCACGTGCAAGAGGTCACAGTCTGTCACTCGAAGTTCGAGGGCCCGGGTCTGTTATGTCTGTGAGTGTTGTCAAGTTAGCAAAACATGTCACATAGGAAACTTGCATCAACACCACACTCTCCAGTTCCCATGGTCTACAGCTTAATACTCACACAGAGACCTATTGAACATATCACCAGCGTAAAACTTAACAAATCGTTATGCTAATCATTATATGATAATTGTAGCTTATATTGCATCTACACTTGGTTGAACTTCAGATCCTAAAGAAAACAGTGTTGCTAGTGTGGTAGTTCAGTAGTCCCATTCTGGAAGCACAGAATAGAGCACAGTGGAACTCTGTAGTATTAGTAGCAAAATATGCCTTGGATGATGTCCTATATTACTATGGTGTTGGCGTCTTCAAAATCGGAGGAGGTTTCGAGGGACTAGGTCGACTTAAGTTTCTTACATATTTTTTTCATAAAGAAAGAAGAAAGAAAGAAAGAAAGAACAAACAAATGAAAACAATGTTATTTGCACACAGACACACACAGACATACAGACTCAGACACACACACACACACACACACACATACATGTGTTATATATATATATATATATATATATATATATATATATATATATATATATATCACCTCACCTCTCTCCTTCGCCAGGATCGGCGGTGGGCAGACAGAAGAACAAACGATAGCATGTTAAGGGAACTGAATGATAAGCGCCAAATGCTAGCACAGATCAACGAAAGAAAGCTGAAGTATATAGGCCATGCGATCAGAAACAACAAAACCGATTTGATATCAACGGTCCTGCAGCGGAAAGTTGAGGCGAAGAGAAGAAAGGGACGACCGCAACCTCCTATTTCAACAACATCGCTGATGTCTGTGGTCTGGAGATCTAGGAGGTCGCCCACAGATGTCTTAATTGTGTGACCTGGAGAAGACTTCTGACGTCGAGTGTGGTTACTCTGAGTCGTCTATATAGCCACATTTCTGCTGCATTGATTTTATTTTCTTCGTCTTTTCTTAGTGTCCAGCAACCATACAGTAAAACAGGCCAAATCAAACTTTTCAGGAATTTTAATTTTAAATCTTTGGGAAGCCCTCTGTCTTTCCATACGTTGTTTAACTGGACCACTGTTTGTTTTGCCATGCCAGCTCTTGTTTTGGTGCAGGAGCCGTCATTTGCTTGAAAGATCCTAAATACTTGAAGTATACATATATATATATATATACACGGAGAGAGAGAGAGAGAAAGAGGGAGAGAGAGAGAGAGAGGAGAGAGAGAGAGAGAGAGAGAGAGAGAGAGAGAGAGAGATGGAATGGAATCTTTATTTAATGTCTGTTCACAATAGTGATTTTAGACACACACACACACACACACACACACAAAACACACACACACACACACACACACTCAGGGAGAATAAAATGGTGGGGGTGGGAAGGGGTAGTGAAAGTTTGAATGTAAGAAGGGGAACAATTACAATCAATAATTCAGAACAATGAAGAGAGAGAGAGAGAGAGAGGAGAGAGAGAGAGAGAGAGAGAGAGAGAGAGAGAGAGAGAGAGGAGAGAGAGAGAGAGAGAGAGAGAGAGAGAGAGAGAGAAAACTTACCCCGACGGATGTGTGTCTGTGTGTCAGTCCGTTTCGTACATATGGGAACAAAATATAGTCAGCAAAGATTTTTCAACAGTTTGTGAGTCATCATTTGTTGATTTCGGTCCCTTTCTGTGAGTACTGGCCCGCAGCGAGTGTTGAATCCTGTCCATGTTATTCAATCTCTGGCTGTCGGTAAGGTACCGTCATCATTCTCTGGCTGTCGGTAAGGTACCGTCATCATTCTCTGACTCTCGGTAAGGTACCGTCATCATTCTCTGGCTGTCGGAAAGGTACCGTCATCATTCTCTGGCTGTCGGTAAGGTACCGTCATCATTCTCTGACTGTCGGTAAGGTACCGTCATCATTCTCTGGCTGTCGGTAAGGTACCGTCATCATTCTCTGGCTGTCGGTAAGGTACCGTCATCATTCTCTGGCTGTCGGTAAGGTACCGTCATCATTCTCTGGCTGTCGGTAAGGTACCGTCATCATTCTCTGGCTGTCGTTAAGGTACCGTCATCATTCTCTGGCTGTCGGTAAGGTACCGTCATCATTCTCTGACTGTCGGTAAGGTACCGTCATCATTCTCTGGCTGTCGGTAAGGTACCGTCATCATTCTCTGGCTGTCGGTAAGGTAGCTTCAAAGAACCAGAGTACAGTAATAAGAGCGGGATAGCAGGGTCACTACTAGGGTTTTGATCTGGTAGGTATACTAAACATGTGCTGAATGGATTCTTCTGCCTGTCCCATTCGTGATGTTCCATGTTGAAGTCTGTTGTCTTTTGCTGTTCCGACATATCGTAGAGTGGGTTTCCTGGGTTTTCCAATGCCCAGAAATATGCCTTCACTTGTTCTGTTTTGTGTCTTGACTGTATTGACGGAAAATCAAGCAGGTATCGCATGGTCTCCGTGGGTGTGTCTTTTGTGGTTCCGAGGATCACTGTCGTTGCTTCGTTTTGTATTCTTTCTAGTTTTAGCAGGTTTGTCTATGACAATGTAGTGAAGCCCAGACCATAATCGATTACACTCAGAATTACAGCTTGGTATAGCTAAAAATGACTTGTTCAGTGTCTTTACCCGCCATTGTTTTCAGGATTGAAAGGCTTTTTTTTTGTTGTTTTTTTTTTTGGTTCAGTGATTTCCACATACTTTATGAAGGTTAGCATTCTGTCAAAACGGATGCCAAGGATGTAAGGCGTTTGTTAGCTCGATATTGGTTCCTCTGAACATAACGGATGGACATTTTTCACTGGCTGCTTTGTTGTCAATGGTGCAGAACAGTACCTGTGCTTTGGTGGGGTTGATTGCCGATCCGGTTTCTTGACACGACTGATCTACGTTGTTTGATTATTCCTGGACTGCCTTGTTTCTTTCAGATGCATTTTGGCCGCTCTTGTATATATGTCCGTCATCACAAAAGTGAGGCTGGTCCACTGCTGTCTAGGTCAGCAAGTCCTTTTGTATACATGTTGTAGAGAACAGGAGAAAGTGGCGATCCTTGAGGAGAGTTTTTGTGGTGCTGAACACCAGTTTCCAAGTGGTAGGATTAGTGTTCGTTCTTGGAGTGCAGCAGCAATCCGTCTTGTGACTGTCATGCTGACGCTATGTTGCTGACACTTTGGCCCAGTTGTAAAACCCTTCTGAATAGAGGTTTGACAAGACGCCTTGAGGAGATAGGCCCCAAGAACTTGCCTGAGACACGGCATGGGTGGGGGACGTGAGTCTAGACGAGATTTGGGCATCAGTCTGGAGCCTGTATTCAGAGTGTCTGGGTGTTATGCACCCTGGGGGAAAATATCAGTCGAGATCCAATACGCGCTAGGTGCACAGCTCGTTTGCAAATCAGAGGAGCGGAATCACTTGAGGCTCTCAAGTTTATCCAATCCAGCACTGGGAGATGGTGATCTCGATGGAGTTTAGGGGGTAGCCACATGGTGTCATAGTAGAGTCGAGGCCTCTCTTTGGGTATAGGGTCCCTATCATGTGGAGATCAGGCAACAGATAGTCCTTGTACTCTGTCGAGAACTGATCCACATCCCTAGTGGTAGAATGTTTGTGGGGGTCATTGCGGTACTCCCAGCCAGGGATTCTTCGTGTATGGGATCATGACCTATAATCCACTCCCCCAAGGATGGGTCACACATGATACCTTACTCCGTAGATGGTGCATTGATTGCAGGCTTCCATGCTTCCTTGACAACCAGTCGCCAACTGGATGTCCTCTGAAGTCTCTGTGACCTACATTGCGCTTTATACAAGCAGGATTCTCACTCCATTTGTAGTTAAACTTAACTAGGGAGACCCTTCCAAGAATGCTGGAACCAAAAGGCGCTCTCTCCTCCCCCAACCCACCGAGAGGGGAGCGCTGTACGCGGTCTCTCACAACAAAGGGAGAGAGAAACGCGTCTCAGGAAAAACATGAACCTTGATTTCCATTCTTCACGAGGATTACCAAATCTCTACGTCCCGACCTAGTGAGATCTCGAGAATGTCTAATCCCTTGCACTCGGGGTCTCTGGCTCCCCGGGTTTGCACACTTTGGAAAATCCCCAAAGGGGAAAAATCCAGGGAAACTTGCGGAAAATGGCCGGAGAGGCTGAACAACCTTGTTTCCCGCTCAATGTTAATCACGACCAAACAGAGCTGAGGTCATGTTCTCAGCGGAGATGCCTCAGCATTTCCTCCACTGACGTTTCGCAGGCATGGTTGCTTCGACCTCTGATTCAGAAAACGATTTGGTGGGAGAGGACGAAGCAGCTCGTCTTCTGGCTGCACAATCGAACGAGACACCCATTTCCATTAGATGGGGCATGGCACCATCAATGAACATTTTGTCTATGACCAGAATCGACAAGAATCAGGAAGAGTTCGAAGGGATATCGTCTACCTGCTCACCTGCACAAAGGGCGAGGAATGCAGATCATGAAACCATTGTTTGCGATGAGGGAACAGGGTTCTCTACTAGGTAGTCGATGAAATCGGATGAGAATGTGCCTTCCCCCCCCCCCCCCCCTTGCCATTTTCTTTCGTGATCTGGTTAATAGAGCTCTACGAGACTATATATGACAATGCAGTACTTTACGCTTATTTTCAAAGTCTTTCCTGGCACGCTCAAGGAGGACAGAACGAGAAGTTGAAGTGATCAAATAGGTTGGGGCTAAACTGATTTCTTTGATCCTACTTGGGACCAAATCCGTATGCAGTTGAGTTGTAATGGCATCTACTGATGGATGCGATTCGTGATCGATGCAAGCCAAATTCACTGTCTGTTCGAATTGCTCACGATACACAAGAGAAATACACAAGACGAATAACGACAGTCAGAAAATGAAGTCGCGAGACAAACTTAGGCTCAGCAAAATGTGAAGGAGGAGAAATCAGGACAGACTGAATTTGCGAGCATCCTTTCTTTTCGTATGTTGAACAGAACAATGAATAACAGAATCAGGATTCACCATTCGCTGATCGGGAAGTTGATTGAGGTGATGACACGCAGTTTACATGAGACCAATGGACATCTTTCATTAATTTTGGCCAATGACAGAGTGCTAAGCTGGTCAGGTTAGCTACGGTTCCTGATTTGGTGTACGACGTTGATTGTTGATTATAGATCCCTTTTGATGAGTAGTCGCAAATGCAAAAAATGGATCACGACAGTCCACTGTTTGCACGACAGTGGCCCGGGAGGAATTTCACAAACCTGGGGCAAAAAAGTAGTACAACGAAATCCCGTTAGTTTTCAGACTGGTCGAAGGTCAAGGTTTTAATTTCGCTCGACGTGACTGTACGTGTATCGAGGAATTTTTGCGTATTCATCAAGGGATAGAAAGCACATACCTGGCTTTTTGTCTAGTTCCAGAAGCGTAAGATCTCAATGAAATTGAGTACAATCCAATATTTCGAACACTGCATTTGCATGTGTAAGCAACGTAAGCGATTTTTTTGTATCTCGCTTATTCACAAACTGAATGAATCCAGTTGCAATATTTTTTTCACACCATGTAAAGAAAATTGCAGACAACTTCATTAAGATCAAGTTAATTTCACAATAAATCTTGTCTAAACCGTCAATGAACTTCAAAAAATGAGGTTTGAGTATTTTTTATGTCTCTTTCTTAATGGGAGATTGTTCCTACTGGAGATCCTTTTCCATCAACACAGAGGAATGGATGTCTTGTCCGATTGTATGTTCATGAGCAAAACGTATCTACAAAGATTTGTCATCTGTTTCTGGGTAGAGTTCTATAAACATAGTTGGCTAACGGGTCTCGTTCAGCTAGTGGTCGTGAATGCGTTATGTATGAACCACGGTGTTCCGACTTGTCCCGATTCGTGCCAATGCACATGATTGACACTGGAGCGCTAAAAGCCCAGGTCCTGCAGCCAGTGCCAAGGATGGAACAGAGGGCACACATGTTGAAGTGTTTCATTTGTCTGGTGTGTTTGCAGTACCTAATCAAAGTTTCGTATTCATAAAGGAGAGATGTCAGGACTCGGTAGCTTACTGGGCCTAGGTAAGACAGACATTTTATGCAGTTTCTCCAGTATCTGCCTGGCTATGCCCATCTTGCATTCGCTTTCTTTGTCCATGGACTATTCATTTCAGGAGAAACGACGCTTTTCAGAGCGTGAAGCATCGACATATGTCAGGTGTGTGCCATCCATAGTGGTATCTGAATTTGTGGGGTAGGGATGGGATTGTTTCCATCAGGTTAATAAATCACCTTGCTCTTGTTGAGGTTGAGTTAGATAAAAATTTGAATGGCTACAAAAATCTGTTCAGCATAAGTTTCAGATCACTATTCACATATTTACTTATGCATTCATTCGTTTATACATTTATTTTGCTGTCCCATCTTCTCCACCGCTCCTGTTATCATCGGAACGCCACTCATTTTGGCTTTCAATACCACTTCCGAACCCATCAAAATTAGGATCACCATGACAGCAGAGCATGAAGGGCCACAGAGTATGGGACATGTTTTCAGTGCTATGTTGATGAGAATAGGGATGGTGCTATGGAATTCCATATTGGACTGAGACTGCGTGACAATGCAGTACCTTACGCTTATTTTCATAATCTTTCCTGGCACATTCAAACTGAAAAATCCTGATTGATTGGGATTCAAACCCACGACCTCCCAGTCAATAGTCCGTTGTACTTACCATTTAACCACAATGGTCAGATCACTATTCTTTTGTACTTACCATTTAACCACAATGGTCAGATCACTATTCTTTTGTACCATGTAGGCACATTCGCCATCACAAAGTGCGTGTTCACTGGGGTATTGTCATCGATCCGAAGAAAACTATCATGCCTGATCATGGGTAGTTCACGTTAAAGTAGTTCGGGCCATAGTCTTGAACCACGCCATACAGGGCACTGAGGTGGCGGAGACCTCATTACTCTCGGGTCAGATTTCTGAATGGGGATCCTACTCGTATCTCTTGAGCTTTCACCTCCCCCACCTTGAACAGTGTCAGGTACTCATTTACAGCTGGATGGACAAGATGCGTCGCACAAAGTTTCGAAGCCTGGATCAGACTGCAAGATGGAAGCCTCCTTTCTATGTCAAGCTGACCTCTCACACATGGGGATCATACAAACTGGCACAGACGTGTCTGTCTCGCAGTGGAGAGAGAGAGAGAGAGAGAGAGAGAGAGAGAGAGAGAGAGAGAGAGAGAGAGAGAGAGGAGAGAGAGAGAGAAGAGAATTATGACACTTTATTTTCTAACAGTACAAGTTATTAGCTGAAGCCATTTTTTTTCAAACTTGGTGTTGTTTGCCTGCCGAATGTTTTCATGTTTCCATACGCTAGCCACTGACATGACTAACAGGATCTGTAACGTGCATGTTTGCTATTCTGCTTACGTATACATGCAAAAGGGGTTTAGTGGCTGGCAAATCGGGGCTCATATTGACTTGGGAGATCGGAAATACCTCCATCTTCTACCCACAAAGCAGATGTGTCCTGGGGGACTGAACTTACAGCCTTCCGATTGGAAGTCCTACGTTCACCCACTAGACTACCGTGCCCATCAGAGAGGGAGAGAGAGAGAGAAAGAGAGAGAGAGAGAGAGAGAGAGAGAGACAGAGAGACAGAGACAGAGAGAGAGACATACACACAGACAAATAGACAGAGAGAGAGAGAGAGAAAGGAGAGAGAGAGACACACACACACACACACACGAGACAGAGAGACAGAGAGAGAGAGAGAGAAAGAGAGAGAGAGAGAGAGAGAGAGAGGAGAGAGAGAGAGAGAGAGAGAGAGAGAGAGAGAGGAGAGCACGTTTGTTTTATTAACGAGGGTAGTGACATAAAGAAAATAACAACAAAAAACAAACAAAACAAAAAACATTTTACAGCCAACCCTCACCCATGGAGGATCTACACTGGCAGCATGAAAAGATCAAACTATCATAATCGGAAAATCAATAGTATTAAACACTTTAACACAAAAGGTATTGAATAAGATAATAAAAAAACGTATGCATTCCCGATTAATGTACTAAAACACACACACGCGCGCACGAACACACATACACACCACAATTTATAAATTATCTCTATTTACAAACATACGTAATACATATGCATATGTATGTATGTATACATGTACGAGTATGTATGTATGTATGTATGTATATATACACATACACACACACATATATATATGTACACACACACACATATATACACACACATTGTGTGTGTGTGTGCGTGTGTGTGTGTGTGTGCGTGCGTGTGTGTGTGAGTGTGTATGTAAATATGAAAGATTTGTTTAATCATTTTGTTATTTAGGATATCATTTGAGAATGGTGGAATTTTAACATCTTAATGCCCGCATTACATTTGCTTTGTCAACGTTGTTTAAGAATTAAGCTCTTTCACACGACGCTGATGAATTCGAGAGCTAACCTCCTACACTAAATTTAGTCATCTTTTTCTTCGATTGTTGTTTTAACAATCTACTGATACATACTGCCATCGGCACTTCACTTGACAATGTAATATGTAACCTGAATCAATCTTAGTTGACATGTTAGGCCTGCTGATCGGGCTGATCGCATTCCGTTCCCACTCTGCTCAATCGCAACGGGCGATCGCAGTGCAGACGTAGAATGTGGCTATACATCATTGATCCCGTCTGCACATTACAAACTACTTCAGGTAATCTAATACAGGGATCATCGGCAGGAGCTGAAAACAGCTTTTGACGACTTCTTCGCTGGGGGCATGACAAGACAATACCAGGTATTCAGTTTCAGTAATCAGTCAGTCTACTCATGGGGTCTTTTTTTTTTTTTTTAAACATTACAGTTAATTTTAGGTTGAATGTATACTTGAAGTTATTTGCATTTGTAACACAGATTTTAGGTACAATAATGATAACACAACAATGATGATGACAACAATAAAAACAATAGCACTACTACTATTACTACCATTGATAATGAAATAATGATAATAACAGTGCGTGTGAGTGTGTGTGCTTGTGTGTATATGTTGGAGGGGGGGGGGGGTTAAGTGTGCGTGTGTCTGTATGACAATGAAACTTTCACTTGTACATGTAGACTTCCAATCACACACTACATGTAGTCACAACAGACAGAATCGTGTAGACTTCCAATCACACGTAGTCACAACAGACAGAATCGTGTAGACTTCCAATCACGCACTAGTCACAACAGACAGAATCATCACGTGTGTGACGTAATTTATGTATACTGATTAAACGAAAATGTCCCTCTGGAGTTTATGACACTGCACTGTACTTTGCAACTGGATCTTGCGATACTATGGCATACCATACTGTAGTAATGTTTTCTTCATCATACCCTAACGTTTCAGACCATCATCACCATCCAGTGGCACAATATGTCGAGTGGGTTGACGGGGGGAGTGGGGGATTAGAGGAACGCATCAAAGGCAGGATCCTTCACCTCTGTCTCCGAGATGAGGGTCCTTCATCTCTGTTTCTGAGTGGCAGGATCTTAAATCTCTGTCACTGGCGTGTGGCAGGAGCTTCCATCTTGTCTCTGGGGTGTGGAAGGAGCTTCCATATCTGTCTCTGGGGTGTGACAGGAGCTTCCTTATCTGTCTCTGAGGTGTGACAGGAGCTTCCATCTCTGTCTCTGGGGTGTGACAGGAGCATCAATATCTGTCTCTGGGGTTGTGACAGGAGCTTCCATCTCTGTCTCTGGCGTGTGGCAGGAGTTTCCATCTCTGTGTCTGAGGTGCGGCAAGAGCTTCCATCTCTGTCTCTTGCATGTGGCAGGAGCTTCCATCTCTGTCTCTGAGGTGTGGAAGGAGTTTCCATCTGTCTTGGTGCATCCATCTTGTCATGGGTGTGGCAGGAGTTCCATCTCTGTCTCTGGCATGTGGCAGGACTTCCATCTCTGTCACATGGGGTTGTGGCAGGAGCTTCCATCTCTGTCTCTGGCATGTGGCAGGACCTTCCATCTCTGTCACTGGGGAGTGGCAGGAGCTTCCATCTCTGTCACTGTGGTGTGGCAGGAGCTTCCATCTTTGTCTCTGGGGTATGGAAGGAGCTTCCATCTCCATCTCTGGTATGTGCCAGGAGCTTCCATCTCTGTCACTGGTATGTGGCAGGAGCTTCCATCTGTCACTGGCGTGTGGTAGGAACTTCCATCTCTGTCTCTGGGGTGTGGCAGTAGCTTCCATCTCTGTCTCTGGGGTATGGCAGGAGCTTCCATCTCTGTCTCTGGGGTGTGGCAGGAGCTTCCATCTCTGTCTCTGGGGTTGGCAGGAGCTTCCATCTCTGTATTGTGCGTCTGGCAAGAGCTTTCATCTCTGTCTTCAAGCAGTGGCAGGGCACTTCATGCGTGCCTCTGGGGTGTGCAGGATCTGATATCATTCTACTGGCTTTTGCAGACATCGGGTCAGCCATGCTGAGGAAATATATTCCTCGACATTTGCAAAATATCGCTTCCTCTTCAAACCATAAAAACAAACATGATAGCACAGCACAGCATAGCTTAGCACAGCATAGTACAGGATAGCATAGTATAACATAGCATCCATAATGGACACAATCACATGTGCTTCTGTTGATACAGAAACTATGATATCGAATAGTTTGACGAATGTCATGTGGCCCGTGACTGGTGACAACAGACTGCACCCTCCAGAATTGGCCATCAATACGATGTAGAGAGAAAGACGCCCGGACAATATGCGTTATGGCAGCTTTTTGTGAGAACCTGAATCGGAAGGCTTGTGGAGACAAACAAATAAAACATGTGTATTCCATACACCACCACCTTATAACGCACCATACCATATCATACCATACCATGCCATACCATACCATACCATACCATACCATACCATACCATACATACCATACCATACCTTACCATATCACAATATACTATACCATACCATATCATACCACACCATACCACACCTTACCAACCATACCATACTATACCATACCATACCATCCATACCACACCATACCTACCTTACCAACCATACCATACTATACTCATACCATACCATGCATACCATATCACACCATACCTTACCATATCACACAAACCAACCATCACCAACTTACATTATGACACATATCCACACCATACCTTACCATACCACACATCACCATACTGTCATTTAACCATATATACCACACCACACCTTACCTACCCACTATACCATACATGCCAGTGATACCATACTATACCCTCCCATACCGTACCGTATGTACGGTACCGTACCATACCATACCATACCATACCATACCATACCATACCATACCATACCATACCATACCATTACCATACCATACCATACCATACCATACCATACCATACCATACCATAACCCATACCATACCGTACAATTATCCACATTGCAACATACCATATTAAACAGTGTTGACTCATACCATACCATACCATGTTCTTCCATATAACACAACACGTGTACACATTAAAACGACAGGCCTAGAAGAAGTAAGAAACTCTGGTGACAGCCAGACAGCAGAAGGTCCTCAGAGGAGAAACCCCCGTCAAGAAAGTGTTTCAACCCTTAAACTCCTCACACTCTAAGGGGGCTGGGCCGCATCCAGGTCATGACCCCTGAATACCCTTCAGTTGTCGTCATTTTTTTTTTTTTTTAATAAATTTGTCCTCCACCTAGAATTGAACCCGCGCATCCAAGGTCATCAGGCGTCTTAAAGGCAAAGTCACACTTGCAACGGATGTCTTTACCATGTAGCTATGGTCACTAGCATCATAGGGGGGGGGGGGGGGGGATTCTAAGTCTTCTGGAGTTCACTTCCGTTCCTACTGGTCCATATCAAGCTGGAACTCTTTTCCACTACTTTTGCCGTCGCCTTTAGTAGGGTTCTGTCTTCTCTCTCCCAGAAATCGACAGCTGTTTCATGAGATCATAGGCTGATGTGCCGATCAACCCCCTTGCTCTAACCTCTATGGCGAGGACTTTGGCTTGAAAGCCAGATATCCTCAAGTTGCTGGCTAAACTGGCATACTTTTTCAGTCTTATATATATGGGCTTCCTCCATTCTGCTTTCATACTGTACAGTGAGCTCGATCAGAATCATTTGTTTTGATGAATGGGAGTGGAGAACTAACTCCCGCCTCTCTTGCTGATAATTTCTGGGTGTTTTTTCCCCATTGTGGAAGATCTACTGTGCACTCCCAGTCGTTCGCTCCACCCAGCAGATCTCGCTTCCATGGTCTGGGTATCACATCTTTTTCAGGCCAAATTTTGCTGCCTCCTGCGAAGTAGAAGATTGTTGGAGCTTCTGGAAGTAAGGTGTTTTTTTTTTGACAGTGCTGATCGCAGTGCTGATCACTTGTGCAATCTCTTGAAGCACTTTATTGTGCCTCCATGTGTACCTTACTTGGGTTAGCGCTACCTTGCATGAACTCAGGACATGTTCCACATGAGCTCAGGACATGTTCTACTGTCTGTTTGCCCTGGCAGAGTGGGCAAGCAGGGCTTCTGATTTCCTCCATTTCACCAGATTAGCATTCTACGGCAGCAGGTCATACACAGATCTGAGGATGAAATTGATTCTAAGAGGACCTAGGGGCCATATGCCACAGATCATTCCAGCTTATACTTCTTTGGAGTGCATTTTCCCCAAGTCGTCCACTGCCGCTGTTGGCATCTGCCTTCTGGAATCGTGTGGTGTCCTGTTCTTTCTTCATCTCTTGTATCATACATCATATCTCTTTTCTCCTTTCCGTCGCCATTTGACCACCATTCCATTTTTTGTTAATTCCAGTGTCTGCCTGTTGGTTTGCGTGTGCCCTGTTATTTCTCTGACCATGAGGTTTTCCGTCACAGCGACTAGTGCTCCTGGACTTTCCAATTTCTAGCAGTCCTCAACTTGGGCTAGAATGATCTCACAACCTTATCTCCCGAGTCTTCAAGCATGCTAAGAAGCCTGACCCTTCCTGACTTGTACTCCCCAACAATGGATTTTAAGGGTAACTTCAGCTTTGCCGCCACACTGGAGTGCATCGTCAGTGAGACTCGGTGGGAACCATGCCATTTCCTTATGTATTTGTTGATTTTAGCTCATATCAACAGAAGACAGAGGAGGTCTGGAATCAGCATGAACTGCGGTCACCATACTTGTATTTGCCAAGAAGGTCACTACAATCTATACCTGCAAACTTTCTTCTTCCATTTACTTGGTTTCCTTACCTCTTTGTGTATCTTTCAGGGAGTCGTCATACCACCTTCCATGGCTTTACACTGGTTCCTCTGTCACTGTTGGAATGGACTGATTGGCGACAGTAAACGTTACTGTTTTGTCTACTTTACCGTTCCTCATGTTCAGTGAGAGGCTCCGTAACTTTTCCAGTTTGAAATTCATGCTATATCAGGCGATGACTTTGTCCAACTACTTCAGGGTCCTACATGTCTCTTCTTCTTTTGTGTAAAGCCCTGTCGTGTTGTCCATGAAGGCTTTAAGAGGGGGCATTTGACATCCACTTCCGAGGTCAGCTGGCCCTGAAATGTTCACTGCTGCCTTCAAGGTGATCTCCATTGCTAACATGAACAGTACTGGAGAAATGGTACAACCCATGGCTATGCCTACTTCCAGTTTGATCCAGTCTGCATTCTTTTGTGGAGAACCGCATTGAGAAGCCATGAAACAATTCTTCAGCATTTTTCGGGTGATCTTTGGGACATGGTACATCTCGAAAGCCAGATGAATCATCTTGTGCGGGACTGATCTATACGCATTTGCCAGATCGAGCCACACCACGTCGAGGTCCTTCTTCTCCGTTTCAGCTCTTGGGATTCTTTCCAAACTCATCGTGGCATGCTCTACAAAGGCAGACACTCCAGGGATGCCTCTTTTATGGACTGACAAATCCAGGTACTCATTTCCTATTAGGTATTTGGTCAACCATGTTGCCATGATGGCGAAGAAGATTTTTCCCCTCGAAGTTCAGAAGTGATATAATAATAATAATAATAATAATAATAATAACAATATTTATATAGCGCAAAATCTTGATAAAATCAAATCTAAGCGCTGAAGCAGACACACACGCAAGCACGCACGCACGCACGCACGCACACACACGCACGCACACACACACACACACATACACACACACACACACGCATGGCTATAAATGGGGAGAAAGAATAAAAGCAATAAAAGCAAGAATAAAACCAATGGAAAATTATAGAGAGCATAGCATATACAATTATATATTATAACCATGTGATTCCCTCCGAGCGGAGACAGGCTGCAGAGGGGGGTTAGGATTTTATGCGGAGGAGAAAAGGTGAGTTTTGAGAGCGGACTTGAAGGAGACAAAAGTAGGTTGCTGACGGACTGAGAGAGGAAGTTTGTTCCAGGAGAGTGGACCAGAAACAGAGAAGGCTCGTGGACCATAGGTATTGAGCTTAGTGCGTGGAAAGCGAAAAGTCAGAGGATCGGAGGCAGAGCGGAGGGTACGTGAGGGAAGATAGATCTCAAGTAGGCTTGACAGGTAATCGGGGGCTGCGTTATTGAGGCTTTTGTAGCACATGGTGTCTAGTTTGTACTGTATGCGCTTTGATACAGGGAGCCAGTGAAGTTGTGCCAGGAGAGGAGATATGTGGTCAGCTTTTTTCTTTTTGAGTACAAGGCGTACAGCATTGTTTTGAATACGCTGTAGGATGTGAATGGTGGAGGCAGGAAGACCAGACAGGAGTGAATTGCAATAGTCAATGCGAGACATTATGAAGGAGAGAACGAGTTTTGCAGTTGTTTCGACAGAGAGATACTTCCTGATCAGCCTTATACGATGGAGATGATAGTAGCAGGATCTGGCAGTTTGAGAAACAAAGTTGTTCATGGAGAGGGTAGAGTCAATGCAGACACCAAGGTTTTTAGCTGAATCAGAAATTGGGACTGATGTGTTACATAATGGGAGAGAAAGAGGAGGCAGCTGAGAAAGTTTCTGACGGGTGCCAATGAGGATAGCTTCTGTTTTGTCGTCATTAAGCTGAAGTCTATTGTGTGTCATCCAGTTCTTAATGTCCGAGTAACACTCAGTGGTGCGAGTCAACAGGCGCTGTATATTATCAGGTGAGTCACTGTCTTGAAGTTGGGTGTCATCAGCATAGAAGTGGTGTTTTATAGAATGGGAGTTGATGATGGTGGACAGGGGGGAGGTGTAAAGAGTGAAAAGAACAGGGCCAAGGACAGATCCTTGTGGAACACCACAGGTCAGGTATGCAGGTTGAGAGTAAGTGCCATTGATGAGAACGGTTTGAACTGGTTTATGTCACTTGAGTACTATTTCTTTGGAATGTACATTCCATCAATAACCATCCACTGGTTGATGGTCTTCATGTTCCTCAAACCTGGTATTATCAGTTTATGGAACCACTCGAGGACACTGATTCCACAGTGGGATGTATGATGTGGTTTGCTGTTGTGGTAAGTATGATCACTATCATAGAATACAATTTGCTATGATATAAAAACATTTTTACACGCACACACCCCCCCCCCCCCCACACACACACACAAACACACACACACACATGCAAGGGCGCACACCATACATACGCATGGACTATAAGATCATAAAAATATAGTACGGTTTGTTATGATTTAAAAGCATACTTATTAAAACACACACACACACACACACACACACACACACACACACACACACACACACACACACACACACACACACACACACACACAACAATGTTGTGGGAAATATGGTCAATATAATATAATACAATTTGGTATAGTCTACATAAGCTATACTGATATTTTTCTGAATACTATGTTTAGACACACAACACAACCATACTTCATTTGAATTTGTAACTGTACTTTATTCAGTTTGACACGGACTGACCTTTCTCTCTCTGTAATGCTGACTGAAGAACAGGTCTTAAAACAGACACAGAATATGAACTTACAAATAAATACATATTACGCCCAGTTTTCGTCAAGAACCAACAGAATCATGTATGTTTTCAGAAGCACTGACACAAAACATAAAAATACGAATGAACTATACAAATTAACCATTGACTGCAAAAATTTTAAATTTTTCAGTAAGCTTTACATTATGTAACCCTGCAATGGCTGATTTTATATCTTTCAAACAAATTGTCTGAAAACTGAGAGTAAATCACATAAAACGTAATTTGCATAACATGTCCCAAATTTCTTTACCGATTATGACCACCTGACAATAAAAAAAAAAAATTCCTTAAAAAACCTGTTGTTGATGTCAGTACAATGCACAGAGAATCTTGAATAAAATGACGCAATGAGATACTGACAGCATGTAATACAACAGCACATCCACCTTCAGTACCACATGTGACTGTCCACTGACAAGGCCGTGGGTCGTTCCAATAATTCATGAAGAGAAAACATTTCATGAACAAGTAAACAGTCTTGGCTGTCCCTTAACACTTGAACCATGAAGAGACAGCGGGGTAAAGGAAAGGGCAGCTCAAACTGTGTTTATCTTACAAAACTTAATGTACATTTTACACACATGTGGTACAAAATCAAAACTCTCGTCCAGATCATCGCCATAATCACCACCACCACAACCACTACCATCATCAGCTTCGTCATCATCACAACAGTACCAAAATCACCATCATCATCACAACAATAAGAAGATGATGATGATCATTATCAGGTGCCCTGTCGCATGGTGTTGGCGATCATGGACTTCCATCTGTCTCTATCTCTCGTTGCTCCTAGCATCTCCTCCACCTTCCTCGTCCCCAGCCACTCTGCAAGTCCATCCAGCATTATCTCCCTGGGTCTACCGGTGCTCTCTTTCCCTCCAGTTTTCCCGTTGTGACCAGGTGCTCCAAATCTCCCTTCCTCATAAAATGGCCTATAAATGTTGCCTGTCTTTTCCTAATCTTCCTTATGAGTGATCTACTTGTGTCTGCCTCCATCAAGACTGTCTCGTTTGTTTATTTTATGATAACATCATAAAACTGGTAAAGTGCATTCCGGATGATAACATCATAAAACTGGTAAAGTGTATTCCAGATGATAACATCATAAAACTGGTAAAGTGTATTCCAGATGATAACATCATAAAACTGGTAAAGTGTATTCCAGATGATAACATCATAAAACTGGTAAAGTGTATTCCGGATGATAACATCATAAAACTGGTAAAGTGTATTCCAGATGATAACATCATAAAACTGGTAAAGTGTATTCCGGATGATAACATCATAAAACTGGTAAAGTGTATTCCAGATGATAACATCATAAAACTGGTAAAGTATATTCCGGATGATAACATCATAAAACTGGTAAAGTGTATTCCGAAGCCCAAAGTACTATATTATAGGAATAAGTAAAATCCTGCTGATAAGCCTACATGTGAATTATTTTGTAACCTTCTCTCACATCAAATCAAATCTTAATTCTATAGTTTCCTACAATCACTTTGTCATCCACTCCCCTAGAGGTCGAAAGAACACTTTGAAGGTCATGCCGCGATACACAGAACGGTGTTGCTCCTGCACCATGTCCACGTCATCAAATCCTTTCTCCAAGCCACGACGTATGACATCAGAAAGTCGAATCGTCAGTGATGACGTATTCATCATCTGGGATCGAAGCTCTTCCACCGTCATCCAGCGGCACTGACGTATTTCCTGGCTGCAGGGGGTCAGGTCGAAGGTCAGAGGTCGCAGGCGGCACAGCACGTAGAGGTCGGAACGACCGAAGGCGCCGGGCTGTTTGTGTTGCTGTCTGAAGGCCAGGACAGACTGGAACTCTGGAGGACAGACGATATAATATGGTCGGTCAGACAGACAGACAGACAGACAGTATACTGTAGTGAAACAGACAGACAATACAATTAGTATAATATAGTGAAACAGACAGACAGATAGTATAATATGGTAGACAGACAGACAGACAATATAATATGATCAAACAGACAGACAGTATAATATGGTCAAAAATACAGTGTAATATGGTCAGACAGACAGAAAGTATAATGGTCAGACAGACACAGTGTAATATGGTCAGACAGACAGAAGTCAATGGTCAACATATAGAAAGTCAATGGTACAGACAGAAGAAGTATAATGGTCAGACAGATAGAAAGTACAATGGTCAGACAGACAGAAAGTACAATGGTCAGACAGACAGAAAGTACAATGGTCAGACAGACAGAAAGTATAATGGTCAGACAGATAGAAAGTACAATGGTCAGACAGACAGAAAGTACAATGGTCAGACAGACAGAAAGTATAATGGTCAGACAGACAGAAAGTATAATGGTCAGACAGACAGAAAGTACAATGGTCAGACAGACAGAAAGTACAATGGTCAGACAGACACAGTGTAATATGGTCAGACAGACAGAAAGTACAATGGTCAGACACACACAGTGTAATATGGTCAGACAGACAGAAAGTATAATGGTCAGACAGATAGAAAGTACAATGGTCAGACAGATAGAAAGTACAATGGTCAGACAGACAGAAAGTATAATGGTCAGACAGACAGAAAGTACAATGGTCAGACAGATAGAAAGTACAATGGTCAGACAGATAGAAAGTACAATGGTCAGACAGACAGAAAGTACAATGGTCAGACAGACAGAAAGTATAATGGTCAGACAGACACAAAGTATAATGGTCAGACAGATAGAAAGTACAATGGTCAGACAGACACAGTGTAATATGGTCAGACAGACAGAAAAAAGTATAATGGTCAGACAGACACAGTGTAATATGGTCAGACAGACAGAAAAAGTATAATGGTCAGACAGACAGACACAGTGTAATATGGTCAGACAGACAGAAAAAAATATAATGGTCAGACAGACAGTATAATATTGTCAGCCAGGATATTATGGTCAGACAGTATATGGTCAGACAGACAGTATAATATTGTCAGCCATGATATTATGGTCAGACAGACAGTATATGGTCAGACAAACAATATGTCAGCCAGGATAATATGGTCAGACAGACAGTATGATATGGTCAGACAGACAATACAGTATGGTCAGACAGACAGTATGATATGGTCAGACAGACAATACAGTATGGTCAGACAGACAGTATGATATGGTCAGACAGACAATACAGTATGGTCAGACAGACAGTATAATGTGGTCAGACAAACAGTATGATGTGGTCAGACAGACAGTATATGGTCAGACAGACAGTATGATATGGTCAGACAGACAATACAGTATGGTCAGACAGACAGTATGATATGGTCAGACAGACAATACAGTATGGTCAGACAGACAGTATGATATGGTCAGACAGACAATACAGTATGGTCAGACAGACAGTATAATGTGGTCAGACAAACAGTATGATGTGGTCAGACAGACAGTATATGGTCAGACAGACAGTATAATATGGTCAGACAGACAATACAGTATGGTCAGACATACAGTATAATATGGTCAGACAGACAATACAGTATGGTCAGACATACAGTATAATATGGTCAGACAGACAATTACATATGGTCAGACATACAGTATAATATGGTCAGACAGACAGTATAATGTGGTAAGACAAACAGTATAATGTGGTCAGACAGACAAGTACAGTATGGTCAGACAGACAGTATTAATGATGGTCAGACAGACAATACAGTATGGTCAGACAGACAGTATAAGTATGGTAGACAGACAGTATATGTGGTCAGACAGACAATACAGTATGGTCAGACAGACAATACAGTAGTGGTCAGACAGACAGTATAATGTGGTCAGACAGACAATACAGTATGGTCAGACAGACAGTATAATGTGGTCAGACAGACAATACAGTATGGTCAGACAGACAGTATAATGTGGTCAGACAGACAGTATATGGTCAGACAAACAGTATAATATTGTCAGCCAGGATAATATGGTCAGAGAGACAGTATAATATTATCGTCAGTTAAGCAGAGATTCAGTATAATACTCTAGCAGTATGTGTCAGACAAACAGTATAATACGGTCATAGACACATGTAATGTGGTCAGACAAACAGCATAATATGGTCATACATACAGACAGACAGACAGTGTAATGTGGTCAGCCAGACAGTATAATATGGTCAGACAAACAGTATTATATTATGGTCAGATAAGCAGACAGTATAATATTGTCAGGCAGACAGTATAATACGGTCATACAGACAGACAGTATAATGTGGTCAGACAGACAGTATATGGTCAGACAAACAGCATAATATGGTCATACATACAGACAGACAGACAGTGTAATGTGGTCAGCCAGACAGTATAATATGGTCAGACAAACAGTATATGGTCAGACAAACAGTATAATATTGTCTGCCAAGATAATATGGTCAGACAAACAGTATAATATTATGGTCAGGTAAGCAGACAGTATAATATTGTCAGGCAGACAGTATAATGTGGTCAGACAGACAGTATATGGTCAGACAAACAGCATAATACGGTCAGAAAGAAAGACAGTACAACATGGTCATACAGTATACTGTGAATTAGACATGTCGACAGAGAGTATAATATGGACAGACAGTATAATATCGTCAGACAGACAATATAACATGGTCAGATAGAGGAATTATCAAAATGGTTACTTTTATGTTTAGTTGCCTCAGGAAAATGTAGGGTGACCTTGGAAAAATAATCTGGAATACAGCATTGGACATATCCCAACTTGAAGGAATCCATCCCATTTGTTTTTTTCAATACATGACAGAACAACAACACTTTAAGGCTTAACACTGTTTACCTGTCAAGCAGCCTTAGATCTAGAGGTCATGCTACTTTTGTTCGGCAGGGTGGAGCTGCTATTAGATTACCAACAATGATGACACCACCTGGACAGAACTAATCCTACAAACCCAGAAGAAAAACAAGACACATTTAAATCCAGTCATCGTCAGCACAACAGACGTGCCGGGGACAAGGAACTCGATCTACGCAGTGGAACATAACTCCTTAACACAAAGGAAGACAACCCGCGTAAAGAATGTCAAACATCTCCACCTCCTCCTTCACTCACTCAGGCTTGCTGCTTTGTTCAGTAACGGCAAGATCTGTGACTGTCATTCCATAGCAGACACTCGGATTCCATCGCAGACACTCGGGCACAAGGAAGTTGTGAGGACACTTTTCCAGCAGATCCAACAATGTAAAGAAAGGAACAATCAATCAATCAATCAACCAATCAACCAACCATCCAAACAAGAAATAATGACACAAAGGAAGCGGGTGCTCCATGGGCTGCATGCAACTGATGTGGGAAGCCACGAAGGACACACAGATTCTCATCCACACGCTGCAGGGCGCTTCCTTCATATTATTTTTCCAAAGTCTTGACTTTTCTCTCGCCGAGGGTGGGATTTTAATTTTGATTGATCTAAACTTATGATAAACCGAAATAGATGATTTCTGAACTCAAATGTGCGTGCGTGTGTGTATGTGTGTGTGTACGCGCATGTGTGTGTGTGTTTATGTTTGTGTTTGAAGAATATTACGCATACTCACTCCCCTTTAAGCTTTGTTTTACGCTTTTGGTGGCAGTCTTTCTGCCCATTTCATCCTGTTTTCCATTCCATACACACTGCAAACGTAAGTTTATAACTTACGCTCATGCGTATAATGTGATCAGGTGGATCCGTCGACAATATCCACAAGCATACAAGTTCAGACAGAACAAGGGACTTTAGAATTCCCACTTTACCAGTTGGAAAAAATGTTTGTTTCTATCATCAAATTTTAAGTAACACTGTTATTTCTGAGAATTTGCAGTTATGATTAACGGTGTCAGTTTTTTTTTAAAGATCTCTTGAGTGAACCAAATACAAGGTATTCAAAATTCAAGAGGATCATGTATCATTTTCAAACAGAGATAATATATTTTCTACGATTTTTTTCTTACTTCCTAGCCATATCATTGTGTTTCTTCGCTAGTCTGAGCAAGCAAGAAACAGTGCCATACGTATCAAGTATATGCACAGCTCTTTCAAAAAAGGTTTTATCTCCTATACCTATTATCTGGGCATTATCTGCAAACTGTGAAATTTTGTGTTCTACACCATGAACCTCGATTTCTTTTATAGAGTTGTCTTCTGCTATCATTGCAGATAGAACCTCTGCACTAAGATAAAAAGGGACGGCGAAATTGGATTTCCTTGCCTGCATCCCCTTTCTACATTGAAACATTCTGTAATAATAACAGCTGATTTCATGTTTTCACAGATAATTTCAATCCAACGAAGACCCATCTTGATTCCATGAGTCAGCGTTCTTCAGAATGGTTTATATAAATTTATATCTAAGACTCTGTCACCGTCAGCCATAATAAAAGACGAACTATAACCACAAAGAATGAAACTGTTCCTGTATTACAAACAGGTTGTCAAGACTTGACAACGAATCGCACCCATTCACCAGCACGTATATGGACATAGTTTTCCCCTCTGTCCAGTCACACGGCTGATCCAAACCTGATTCAATTCAACCAAAACCAAGGTAAGTAACCTCAATGATCCTCTTACTGGCCCATCTGCATGTGGTAAACTGACCAGGCTGATTCTCTCACCAACACAATCTTATTTAGTGAATCTCTGACAGACTATGCCCACCAAAAACTGAGCGAAATGTTTGACCACAACCCAAGATAGGTAAGTCTACAAACTGTCAGTTTACATAACTGATACATATTAACAAACATTTCAGTATCACCTTCGAATAATTAGTCTATCTACAAATTGCCAGTAAAGCATAACTGATACATTTCAATATCTCTTTCACGACAACCTACAAAATGTAGAAGAGATTTAGTCAATGGTCTTCTAGAAGAAACAAAAGAACAAAAAGTGCAACCGGCAAGGGCATATAAAAAAAAAACAATAAAAAAAAAACAACGATAATGAAAGGATTGTTAACAAATAATTAAGTCACATCAAACTCAAATTCCCCCTTTTTACAACTGCACATCTGAAAGTCATGACATACGGTTCAGAAATCTTTTAGTTACACACACACACACACACGAGCACAAGCACGCCAGCTTATCCATTTTAGGTCTACAGTTGGATACACGTCGACCATAGTTCAGACTACGTCCCTGATGTGGCAATCTCGGTGGGTGAAGAAAATAACATGCACAATGCTTAGTGAATAACCAAACCTAATCATACAAAAATAATCTTCCTACTTCACTGATAATTTATCCAAACATTACTCTACACTGTCAACGAACTGTACTTATTTAGGCAAGGTTTAAACCCATTTCACAGATAATTGATACTTGTTTTTTACAATTTAAGGAAGCTGAATAGCCGAAGAGCGAAGGAAGCAGAGGAAGACAGGGCATTGTGTTTCAAGAGCTGTTGGTTGGCCATGTTGGAACGCCCACAGTATGGAAAGGAAGGGGTAAGGGGGAGTGGAGTCAGTACTTTGAAATGTTGGGTACAAGGACGGCGGCATCCTCAATGCCCTCACCCGCCTTAAAAGACTGGGGTGAGAGGCGGGTGGGACCCAGCTACCCTCCATGCTCCAGGGCAGACCACACGAGATGAAATCTTTCATCTTTTCATCTTTGCCGCCCCACAGGTATGGGGGAAAGGCGAGAGGGCTGGAGGGAAGCATGTAGTGAACAGAAGGCGAACAATGGTGACACACGTTGACAATGACTTCTACGCCTTCCCCCTCGTCCCCCTGACTGTCGTTAGCTGACGCTGCCTTGTCTGCTTCCTTTCTTTCTTTCGCTTCAAGCCCGACACCTGATACAAAACGAAATCACGGCTCGGCCTCTCCTTCAAACCAGCAGGGGCCACCAACTCAGCCACTTACTCCTGTTTCACAACATGGTTTTTCCCGCCCGCAAAGTGTTAACAGTCGTTCCTGGTCGTAAACAAATTTACCAGTTTTGAACTTGTCCGACGTAATCGAAATACGCAGATCATAAGTTTCTGCCACTCGCATAGTCACAAACTAACCTATCCAGAGACACATTGACTAGGTAATCTTAGATTGTCTTCTATGAACACTGACGTATTTGCTGTTAGCAACATGATTATTAGGCGCTCGTTCTAGACGATAAATTGCCTCTGAAGCTCCAGATGTTCTGAATATGAATATTCAGCGCTTAGATTTGATTTTATCAAGATTTTGCGCTATATAAATATTATTATTATTATTATTAATATTTCAAGGACATACTACTCTGTAGACCGCATTCTGGCAGGCCATTAGAAAATAAACATAGGCTGGCCGGCTCTTTTTTATACACAGGGTGTCGACTCGTATTGTTTACGGCCTCGCCGATCGATAATGTCACTGTCAGGTTGGCTTGTCTCAATGCTCCTGTAATTCTGGTGATGTCACCAGTCGCCGTGATTTAGTGGTTACCATAACGGACAACAGACTGGAAGATTCTCGGTTTGAATCCCCACCAGTCCCTTCAAAACTCATTGTGGGATTTTTCAGCTCTAACCAGCTCCTATCTAAAGCTGAGTGCGCAATGGGCTCATTGGGAAAACTGGGACTACACAGTTGAGTCTCATCCATTTCACGGATGCATCACTGAGGGTGTTACTCCAATCTTCTGACCTGCACCGCGAGTATCTGTACCTCTGAGGCCTCGTTGCCGCCAGAATATATTATGATAGTACAGTTCTGTCACGCAGTCTCAATCATAGAAAGAACTCCATAGCATCATGATTATCATCCTCATCACCACAATCATCATCGCACTGTAATACCTGTGCCAGCTTCTGAGGCCATAAAGGTGGCGTGCAAAAATGCTAACACTAAAAACTTACTTCACGTTCTCCTTGCAATACGTAGTAAAACTCTTGGAGCCCATCCTTGTCAATGAACTTAAAAGAACAAAATATTTTCAGATCTGGCTCCAGCCCAGATCTTTATCGGTAGAGGTTAGCGCTTCTATACCCTTGAAGCTCCGCCTCCTGGGGCGCGAACAAGTCACTATCACACACAGACAAGAGCAAGCAAGTAAGCAACTCATCAACCGCCATAAACTGATAACGACGGCAAATAAGAGGCAACTGGATGCAAGTAGAAGACAGCGGGAGGAGGATATGGGGGAACAGGAGGAGAGGGGAACAGAAGAAAGAGAGCGCTGGAGGGGGGGCAGTGTGGGTGGAAGGGAAGGGGGCGATGGCAGAGAAAGCGCAAGGAGACATCATGGCTAAGGGTCTACACATGCAAGACTGGTACGCATGTCTAGTGTCACTTTCTGCGTGTCCAGACAGCAACAACCAACCTCTTATACGCACAAACCACTACAAACCTACGGAGTCAAATCATCGATGAAAGGGGAACTTTTCCAGAAAGATGAAATGAACACGGTTGTAATGAAAATGGAGAAAAAGATTAAACTTCCCTGCTGCTCTGTCCAGTGTGAGAAAATGAGCAGCATGGAAGTTTCAGCCTTTTTCTCCTAATTTTTGTATCCGGTGTTTGTTTGTTTTTCACCTTACGCTTGACAAAGGCCAGTTGGCCGAAAATTTGCGCTTGTCTTGTCTTATTGTGTTAAATACGCGTTCTTATTCCTTTTTCGTGTTTTTTTTTCCCGGTTTCAGTCTGTTATAGTCCCGTATCCTTTGATGGACTTTAACTTGTCATTGTCCATTACGATGCCTACCCCTCTTTCATGTGTGTCCCCACAGTATACATCATTTTATGCGCTCCTCTCTGCCATCTCATCTCCCCTAGTCTTATAACTATTAGTGTCTAGTCTTCCCATTTCTACCTTGAATGTTTTGCATATAGATGCTGATACTAAGACCTCTCATAGATCAATTGAGTTAAATAAGGATTTATATTTATGTATTGCGGGTTATACCAAGGCTTTTGATCGGGTAAGACACAAAGAATTGATGAACCAACTAGAAAGGCTTAATGTTGATGGAAAAGATCTAAGAATAATAAGAAATATATATACATTGGATGGAATAAACAGCAGCAATGAGGGTAGAAAATGATATAAGGTATTTCCAAATTATCAAAAAAGGGGTTAGGCAGGGATGTGTACTATCACGAAATTTGGTTAAACATTCTTCGTTATGCAGATGACATCGTTCTAATTGCAGAAAACGAAAAAAACCCTACAAATTCCTGTGAATAGAATAGTAATAGAAAGCAGAAATAAAAGGCTAGAGCTAAAAACCAAGAAGACTGAAGTCATGGTAATCAGCAGAAAACAAGAAATCCCTCATGCAAAAACAACAGCAACTGGCACTAAATTGAGACACGTTGATAAGTTTAAATATCCGGGAAGTCATCTCACCAGACAACAGATGCACATCAGAAGCAGCCAGCAGAATCGGCCAAGCTAAAACAGCATTCAAGAAAACAGGCCTATCAAATAACATCAGGAAGAGAGTGTTTCAGTGTTACATAGAACCGATATTGTTGTACGGATGTGAAGCGTGGACAGTCAATACCAAAGTAAGAACAAGACTGAGGCAGCTGAAATGTGGTTTCTAAGAAGAATGTTATGAGTCCATGGACAGCAAAGAAAACAGTCAAGACAGTCTAGAAGGAGGCAGACACAAAAAGAACATTAATAAAGAATATCAGGAAAAGACAAGCAACATTTATAGGACATTTCATGAGGCAAGAGAAATTAGAGCACCTAATCACAACAGTAAAGTTGAACTGAAAAAGAGCACCAGGTAGAGCCAGGGAGAAAATATTGGACGGACTTGCGGAGTGAACGAAAACAGAGAGGGTGGGAGATGTACTTGCAGCAACAAAGGATAGAGTTGTGTGGAGTGGCATGGTCAACAACGCCAAGCAGCAGGGCACACGATGATGATGAGATGACGAACATGATTGGTGTCACAACACATTCGTGGCAGACCCTAGACGCCACTTGAAACCCAGGGGTTCTGCCAGCATTCACATGTTTTCATAGAGCTGGTCCTTACCTCCATACCTTTAAGACTTCCCCAAATGATTCTATTACACAGTCGAACACCTTTCTCGATCCACCGTGACGAGGTGAAGCTGCTGGTGGTATTTACACACTTTCTCGCAGAGTTGATACCATGCCCAATTAGCATCAGTGCATCCTCTTCCGTTCCTAAATCCAAACCGGTCTTTGCTTAAGAATGGTTCCATTAAGGTCCCAGAACGTTGTTTTAAATTTCTGGTATACATCTTGCCGACATGGCTAAGAAAAGATATACCTATATAGGTGTTACAGTCTTTCTTGTTCCACATGGCCACTAAAATTTCTTTCTGGCCGTCATTTGTAACCTGTCTTTCTTTCCAGGCCTTTTGGAATACATACTCCATGTAACTGCAGTATCCCCCTCTCCCCAGGCCACCACAACCTCAGTTGTTATGCCGTCCACTCCTATGGCCTTGACAATTAAGCTCGTCTTCAGAGTTCTGATTTCTCCACGATCTTTGGTTCTGCATGTTCTTGACATTTTGACGTGAACTGGGCACTTATTACCAGATAATGAAAATACTATATTGCCTCTTATTTTCCGTCATATTTGCAGAGATTTTGCAGACTCCATTCATCATGGCAGCAATTTGATATATGTAGATCAGATGACTTCTACCAATTAAAACTGTATAGCTGATCGTTCGTTCCTTGATTTAACGTCTTTTCACTATAAGTGATATTAGACGGGTAAAAATGGCATGGAGGATGATTTGGGGGGGGGGGGGGTGGAGGGGGGAGGGGACAGAGGGGAACAGCGTAAGAGACGGAAAAAAAATTAAAAGGAATCGGCAAGGTCACTAAAAAAGGATATGGATGAACAGAGAAATGAAACTAGAACAACGCTAACATTAAATGTAAAAGAAAACATCGTCATAAAAAAAACCCAAAATAAAATAATAATAATTAAAATAATAATCTTAAAGTAACGCATTAACAGGACTGTGAACCAATGATTCTGAAATTTTAACTAACAGAACTTGATCTGATATTACATCTTTAAAATGCTTTTCAAGATAGTTTCCTTGCGTAAACATCTTTGGTAAGAAATAACGAAGCTTTCTGCAGTAAAACAAACAATGATACAATGTGAATTGTTCACCGTAAATACATAAAACGTTTTTACAATATTTAGTTTTCAAAGCGTTCAATTGAATACGAAAATATGTGGTAACAATTAATCTCAAATGATACAACGAAGAATACTGCATTTTTTTTACAGATATTTTGAACTGAAAGTTTGATTCTTTTTTGAGACACAAATTTTTCATTTAAATGTTCATGAAATCGAATCCATGATGCTAATTCTAGCGAGTTGTAAGCTTCTTTTACCGAGGTGTTAACATGTAATTCTATGGAATTTTCAGAATTGAGTGCACCGGATTTAGCTGCTCTGTCAACTACGTTGTTGCCGTGAAGACCAACGTGAGAAGGCACCCAACACAAACTGATTTCCGAGCCATTTATCTTTAAACAGTGTATTAGATGATTTGCCTCAATTATTAAATCAGGTCTTGTGTCTGTATCAAAAGACTGTAAGGCATATAATACAGATTTTGAATCAACAAAGAAAACTACTTTGAAAGACACAGGCCGAAGGCTTATTAAATAATACAACGCTTGAACAACAGCGACCAATGAAAAAATACTTTTTAATGTTAAATTTTGGAACATAAAACGCTGCTCCAGCGCTCTGATTTGCTAAGACTGACCCATCGGTAAAAATGAGGAGGTGGGTACGGTACTTTTCATCGATGTGTTCACAAGCTGTGGACAGCGTAATGTTGACATTATCATCTTTTTTAACGTCTGCATAATCGAGATCAAACGTGGCCTTTAGCATTTCCCATGTAAGGATAGGCGTTAACGTTGGTTTCTCGGCTATTGCATCCATAGTTATGCTGGATTGTTTGATCAGGTCAGATATGTAAGTTGCAGTTGTAATTTGTGATGAAATGTTTTTTGCTCGTTTTGGAAAGTCAATATCAGACCTGATTTTAATTTCTTTGCTCACAAAATTATTCGCTTGTGAAGTAGTTCTAATTGCAAACTTTGCTGTAGCTAGCTCACGATGGTTGTTTAGAGGTAGAATTCCAGCAGCTTTGTACGTTACCAGAGTAGAAGCATGAGTTGGTACACCTAGTGCAATTTTAAGACTTTTGCAGTCCAAGTTCTGAATCTTTTTTAGTAAATATTTAGGTGCATTGAAAAAAACTTCTTGCGCGTAGGATAATTTAGACCTGACCAGCGCTGTTGACAGATGAATCAGTATATTTGTATCCATTCCCCAGGATAATTTGCTTATTATCTTTAGAAAATTTAAGGTTTTTCGTGCTTTTGTTAAAATATAATCAAAATGTACATTCCAGCTTAATTTCGACGTGATGTAAACTCCCAGAAATTTTACGACCTGTTTGTAATTTAACACTTCACCAAGCAATTTGAAAGTAGGTGAGTTATTTGAGTTACCACCAGGATCAAACAGCATCATGTTAGTTTTTTCTGCCGACAATGACAGACCATTTTCTAACATATAGTTTCCAAGGTTATCAAGATCAATTTGATACAATTTCCTGATGTAATTCCGTGTTCTCTGTGGAGTTGTCTTTTTCAAAGTGATATTCATCCAAGTACATATATCATCAGCATACTGTACTAAAACAACACGATTTGAAAGAGCTTTAGGAAGATCCTGTATAAGGATATTAAATAAAATAGGTGCTATCACTGAACCTTGTGGAATCCCCATGTCGAGGCATCGTGAAGTAGAATAACTAGCTCCCACTCTAGCCTGTATTGTTCTATTAGCTAAAAAAGATTTAATGTAATTGTACATATTGCCAGATAAACCGATTTTAGCTTGAACAATAAACGTTTATTGCAAACTTGATCGTAAGCTTTTTTTACATCAAAGAAAGTAACTAAAACACTTTTTCTGCGGGCAAACCGTTGTTTGATCTGAGTTGTAAGTTTAACCAGATGTTCAACTGCGGATCTCCCTTTTCTAAAACCCGCCTGGTTTACCGGAATAACGTTATTTTTATCACAGTAGTGTAAAGGTCTGTTTAAGATCAATCTTTCCATTAGTTTGCTCGTGTGGGACGTGAAAGCAATGGGTCTGTAACTGTTTTTATCAGTTTTCGATTTTCCTGCTTTTAATATCGGTATAACTATAGACTTTTGCCAGATTTGTGGTACAGTTCCGCTAACCCAGCATTTCTGCAGAATTTTGTGTAGGAAAATAAGATAGTTTTCAGGGCCTAGGGAGATGCTTAATCATATCAGTCGAAACAGCATTGTGTTTTTTAGCTCTTCTAAGGTGATTGGAGAATTAAACCAGAGATCATTCTGGGATATTGGATCAGTGTAGATTGGGTTGTTAACTTCCATTTCTCTGTGATGTTTGCAGTCAGGAGATAAACCTTCAACTTTACTGTTTTTAGCAAATAATTCCACAAAAGTTTCTGCTTTGTCCATGTCTGAAGGAAATGTGTTACATGTTTCTATCATTATCGGACACCTTTGTAAGTTGGTTTCATTCTTCATTTGATTCATTTTCGTACAGACTTTATGGAAATCTTTGAAATCTGAAATTTCTTTTGTGCAGAATGATGCCCAATAATCTTTCTTTGCTTCAGCGATGATTTTGTTACATTGGATGTTAGCTTTTTTCATTTCTACATGATCTTCAGGTTTCCGGCTTTTGATGTAGATTTTGAATTTCTCCCTTTTATATTGAACTGCTTTCTCACATGCCTCTGTCCACCAAACATTACCCAATCGATTATTCGATCTAGAAGTTTTGAGTTTCGGAACTGATACGTCTGCAGCGGCTAGAATTGACTCTTGGAATTTAGAAAACATAATGTCTACATTTTCACTTTCATAATGTCTGTAATCCTGATTAGCAAGAGCAGTTCGAAATAAGGACCAGTCTGCACGCTTGTAATTATATTCTGGAATAATATCAGGAGAGCTGTCTTTCATCCTGATGTTTTTGTCAGTTATGGTTATGATGATAGGTAGATGATCGCTTCCCAAAGTGTCTCTGTGAGTTTCCCAGGTACGGGATGGTGCTAATTCTGGTGATATCAGAGACAAATCGATGGCTGTCGCCCTGTGTTTGGAGGCATCAGGGATCCTAAAACACTACCATCATTTAGAAGGTAAAGCGATATTTTCTACCAAACGATTGCTCGTAACAGTAGAACAGTTCTTTTCCCAAAATGGGGAGTGGAAATTAAAGTCTCCACCTATTAGCCATTTACCACGCTGCAGATCTTGGATCGTGCGCAGCCATTCTATGTTGTGGTCATTTGGACCTGTTGGCAGGTACACTGACAAAACGTTGATGTTTAAAGAATTGCTTGATTGGACAGTGGCAGCACAAGCGTGCAAATCGTCACTTGATTTCAAAACTAGGGAAGTAAGTAAGCAGTATTGTAACTCTTTGAGTATATATATCGCGGTGGATACCTTCTTCTCGTGATTCCCACATTCATAGACTGGAGGATAGTAATAATTGGGGAAATTGGGAAGCTTGGTTGCGACAACATTCATCGACTGCAGAATCAAAACTTCACATCTATTTGATGTCAGGAAATGCTCCAAGTATGCCGAATTGGTGGAAAGGGATCTACAATTCCATTGCAAAAACTTGACTTGGGATTGCTGTCGCATTACTGATACTGGTTTATCTCCAACTTTCTATTGACTGTTATTTATGGTCGATAATAATGAATACTTTGATTTTCTGTGTACAGGAGAGATGGACAGAAAGAAAATTACGCAATTACTTAGACTACGAAGTAAAGATAACAAAATTGTAGCAAAACGATGAAAAGAAAATTATATAGTCAACGTATAAATAACTTATTGAGGAGATATTAAATTACAATGGATAACAAATAACCAATAATCAAAATAATAGCATACACGTCTTCAAATGTACAGAGTGTATAAACTGACTGAGTCTTGATAGTCAGACTAAAACCTGGTTATTGTTTGCTTTCAGCAGAAGAAATGTCAGAGATGACGCGGAAAAAGTCCTGTGACATGAACGTTAAGAATTGTATATGTAATACTGTTATATCAAAACATATTATACGGCCACCATGGAACGTAGTTGTCGAAAAGGTGGTACCGTCCTCTGGAGAATCTGGAAGGGTGTAGCTGTGCTGATCTTGATCTTGCTGTTTCTTTGGAGTCTCCCAAAACAGGTCTCGAATGTGTCTTCCAAGATTTCCTGCAATGATGCTGCTTCCTCTGGTGGTAGGGTGAATGTCATCTTTTAGAAATTGTTGAGTGGTACGAAGGTTCTCATGTGATACAAAAGAAATATTTTTCATATCAACAAGTTCAGCAGATAGTAAAGCGTTGAACAGATTTCGTTGAACCTCCATTCGTGCCTGCCGTACAGGGGCAACCTTACTAATGACTAATTTTGAATTAGGATGTTCTTGTGCTATTTGTTTAGTGCCTGAAGCGAGATGTTTAGTTGTTGCAGCGAGATTTTTGCTGTTCAAATCATGCACGCCACAATGAAAAACAAAACAGTCTGCAGTATATTTGGAAAGGGCCATGTCTAATGAGCTTTTAATGTCATGAGGGGCGGTCACAGGGCACGAGTCTCCTTCGAAACCGTAAGATCGTCCCAGTCTTCTCGAGTTGACACCTCTCAACACAAAGTCGTGGACAGTGATAACATACGGAAGATCATGGTGCTTTTTATCTTGTTTTGGAATATCTTCAGAGCGTGATATTGTATGGTTCGGATGTAAAATGACGTCTTTAGCTTGTGTGACGTCATGACGTTCTTTCTTGTTTTTTCTTTTCTTTTCAGGTACTTTTGTTGCTTGCTGTTTGGTTTTGCTGCTGGGTTTTGGTGCCTTGAGGTTTCGAGCCTGTTTGTCGTCCTGCTTGCTTGTGTGGTTTTGTTTCAATACGTCTGCATATGTGGGATGTGTATCATGGAGATCCGTCTGTGTATGACAGTTACGGGTTGGCATGGTGATGTTCTGTTTTTGCTGGGTTGTATAGCTGATTATAAGATCCAGATGGCAAAGAACAAATTCCAGTTAAACGATGATAGGACGAACGCAATGCTCATCTTTGCACCTTAGCCCCAAAACTGTCTTACTTTTTTTTTCAACCTTTCATGTGTATTAATGGCAATAACATTCCATTCTCGCTATATGTATGTAACATTGGTATCACATTCGATCAGACATTCTCCCTTAAACATCACATTTCCAGCATTTGCAATGTTATTATCTAGAATTCACGATAATCAGTGTTTTCCATTATTACCTTTTCACTTATGCCACTAAAGTACTTGTTTGTTCATTTGCTCTGTCTGAATTGATTATAGCAAAGTGTGTTTCGCTGCTCTTTCAAAGTATCTTCTTCATAGGCTCCAGAAAATTCAAAATAATGCTGCTCAGCTAGTTTTCAAATCTTACAGAAGTTGACAAGAAACACCACGAGGGTGCCCATGGGACCCAGAGCACCAATGCTTCGCACTTTCGAGACAATCACCTCCCAAGCTCCCGACTCCATTCGATAGTCATTTCATCAAGCAAAGAGGGGCTGTCCATGTGTTGCAGACCCATTTGGAATCGGTCATCAGCTCCTTTATTAAATTTTACAAACTGAATGGCAAAGTGGGAAGATGACAAACTCCAGGACATACCACACAACGCACACCAACCAGGTCCAGCCCAGCGTCCAGACCAAGAAGAGAGAATGGAAGACACCTATCGCCCCACTCTGGTCTTCATCTCTCTTTCGGGCAGTCCGCCCCGCCACCAGCTGGCATAGTTGCCGACCCCTTTCCCTTTACTATAGTGTCGACAGCTTGCAGCCGGAAGCTCCCAACGTTGCCTTACTTCAACCACAGCGGTTATATGAACGGCCGCAATCTCTCGAGCAGCCAGCCCTACCACCAGTTCGCATAGCTGCCAGTTCCTTTCCCCTTACTAGAGTCTCGACAGTTAGCAGTAGGAAGCTCCCAACATTGCCCTACTCCAACCACAATGGTTGTATGAACGACTGCGAAAGTGGCCAGGCATGATCTCCAGACACGCCCTATTTTGCTATTCAGCAAGGTCTGACATGCCCCAAAAGGGATTCTAAGTTTGCCGTCTTTCCAAGCAGCCAGCAGGTCTTTCCCTGCGATTATCAGGCGTGATTCCCTGTTGTCAGCCACTAAGGCACAAGTGTTTGGCTGCTCTTTCAAAACATCTTCTCTATAAGCTCCAGCGAGTTCAAAATAATGTTGCTCAGCTAGTTTTCAAATCTTACAGATATAAACATATCTCTATTCTTCTCAGCCCAGTGTATTGGCTATCTGATCGATCTAGAATCATAAATTCTCCTCGTTGTGCTTTATATCCGTTTCTAGCACAGACCTCAATATCTCTCTCTGGCGTTATTTACATCTACATCCCAATCAGAAAGTGTCGCTCCTCTTCCAATTCCAGAGTGTTTTCTGTTCTATATTTCAAAATAAAATAATCTGACCAACAAACATTTGTGGTTCAATTATATGGAAGGAATTTCCTGTCACATCAGACGTTCAGACCAATCATCTCCTTCAAGTTGGTTCTAAAGACTATTTTTTTCATCTGCAACGCGGGCACGTGCGCGCGCGTTTGTGTGTGTGTCTCTGTGTCTCTGTGTGTGTGTGTGTTGTGGGGTGTGTGTGTGTGTGTGTGTGTGTGTGTGTGTGTGTGTGTGTGTGTGTGTGTGTGCGTGCGTGTGCGTGTGTGCACGTGTGTGTGTAGTAAGTATGGAAGCTGTGACCGGTAAGTAAAGTAACGTACCACTTTTTCTTCCTTTTAGTCTCTGATCAGACCAGATAGACGCTCTGAGAGAAATGGATCTAGTAAAGATTGTTATTCGTCTGAGTACTCCATTCTTCTTGCGTTTCAGATGTCAAATCTGAGTGGGGAATATCAGTGTGACAGAGTTTGCCTTTGATTGTGTTTGTCCAGTTGCTCAGCGGCTTCGCTACCTCCACGCCGGCATGACCTTGAATCCAGGCTAAAATGATGTGACCGTCTTTTGTACTGATGTACGATTCATAGACACAGACAGATACAGACATACATAAAGACAGACATGGACGAACTGTGCTCAAAGAACAACATTTCATCATTTTCGTCATGGGCACGATATAACTCGCGGATAACGGGTAGAGATTTAACCAATCTTCCAAGTCAACATATGAGCATACCTGCCAATACCTGAATCACCCTATATGTGTACACATACATAAGTTCAAAATATTAATACAAACGTTAAAAATCATGTAAGGCTTGTAAATGTTTGGCAGCTTATGGAAACACACACACACACACACACACACACACACACACACACACACACACACACACACACACACACACACACAGAGACACACACACATACAAACACACACAGAAACCAATAATGAGTTTGCACTGTTCGCCCCTTCCCACTGCAAAAAGGAGTTAAACTACTTGCATAACAGTATACACCAATGACGGAATTAGTAGACTATGCAGCAAAATGAAACCTGCACAGTATGGGCAAAACAGTGAGATCAATGTGCAACTTGTATTTCAGAAACCTCACTACCATGGACAGCACAAAGCACAATTCTGACAGCATATGTTCATCAGAGACATGAAGCGCTCATCATGGCGAGCACTAACCTAGTGCAACTTTGCAGTCCCTTACCTGCTACCGCTGACAACACGCCCTGCAGAATACAAGTTATGTAAACGTATAGATGTTCGGAAATTTGGCTGACGTCCATACTTTCTTGACGTGTTGATAATTCTTCTGTATGTTTCAATTTTCTCATCTAAGTAGACCTGTGACTTATTTTCAACGTGTGAGGATTTGACAAAATGGGTGTGCCTTCTGGGAATCCAACGTCGCACGAACCATGCAAATTAAGATTCACGGTTCTGGAACTCGGCATTAAAGAAGTCCTCTGAAAGGGTCTATCGCGGGGATAACGCTATCAGCTTTTGTCTCTATTTCTGGCACAAACACACTGCCGGAAATGACGCCATACCGCCATCAAGCTTTCATCGTCTGACAATTACTGCCATTCACACAACTTTATCTACTTCTGGGGCGTTTTTGTCTATTAATTGCTTCTCGGCCACCCCAACATATTTTCTCCCTGAATCGTTTTTTTTTTTCCCTACAAATTGAATGATAACAGAAACACACGTTGAATGCTCAGGAACCAGATGATATAGAAAACCTGGAGACAATTGGCTGCTATACAGCTAGTCCCTGTTTTATGTTGTGTATGCAAAACGACAAAACTTAAATTCCAATAAACAAAACAAAATAGTAATGAGAACAACGGCAGCCTGGGATCACTCACGTCTTTCTAGACCAATATGTGGTATAGTCCTGAGGCTTCAATAAGAAGCTGCCAACAACAGTTTTAGTTATTTTCACTGGTAATAGCTTTGTTTCTTATTATGCTCGACGAAAATACAGTCCTGCCCATATTTATCTATTTGTCCATTTCTTTCCAAGTTTCTTCCTTCTTTTTAATTCTCTTTAGTTATTATATGATCCACTATCGGCTTGCTATGCCCGTCCCCCCCCTCCCCCCACCAGCCCCGTTACCGAGACTGTGACTGTTCCCAGCATCCACCACGAGGAAGAGAGATTGGACTGCAGGAGTCACATGGCATTTCTCCAAGTCCAGCTTTCCAACTCACTAAACTCACTATAGTCCGTCAACTCTTTCTCCCGGCAACACTCAAGACAGTACAAATCGAGAGATTAAAGTGAAAAAGAAGAAAATTCTCCCCCTAGTTTTATGACACTCATCTCCTCTTGAACGGTTACCTCGCTGTTTGACGAAGGATGAACTTCGACCTGTTATCATACTGTTTCATTTTCATTGGATAGCAGCCACAAGTCTTCACGGAGTCTAATTGTTTCCTGACTGTTCCTATGGATTTCTGTATCGGTAAGATGTCCATGTAAGTACGCAATGCCAGCCAAGAATATTTCTCTCTGCAGTTTTCAGCGTCAGTGCGACATGCACACGCTGAGAATGCTACAACATGTGTTTTGATGACTAATTTGAATTAAAACAGATTCCTATCTCTCAAGATATCTCTGCATTTTTAGGTAGTGGAAAAAACAACAACATATGTGTGTGTGTGTGTGTGTGTGTGTGTGTGTGTGTGTGTGTGTGTGTGTGTGTGTGTGTGTGTGTGTGTATGTGTGTGAATGTGTGTGTGTATGTGTGTGTGTGTGTGTGTGTGTGTTGTGTGTGTGTGTGTGTGTGTTGTGTGGCGCGCGCGCGCGCGCGCACGCATGCTTTAATACACACATGTGCGTTATTTTCGCAACGGATGTCGGAAACAGATGGTGAAGCATTCTTTTCCGGAAAGCTACTCGAAGATGCAATAATTTTGCACATCCTGAATTTGAATATACCGACATCTGGTATTTTTGGGGGTATACCAACATCTACCAAAGGCAGCGCTGTTTTAGAGACTGGAGGGCAAAGAAGAAGAGGAAAACCTAAAACACCCCTCAAAAGAACACTCCAGACTGAAGGAAGAGGGTAAACGTCAACGACCTGAAAGCAGCTGAACAGAAGGCAGCCGACAGAAAAAGATGGACAGCCCGGGGTCATGTTTGACACTGGAGGATAAGGTGAGATGACTTTTTGTAAACTGACCTAACTTTGTAAACTGAACTAACAAGAAACACCCGACGGTGCTGGATGGGGCCCAGAGCACCAGCGCCTCACCACTCTCCGGACAATATCCTCCCAAGCTTTCGACCAACGCCACTCGATAAGCCATTTCATCAAGCCAAAAATCGGTCATTATGATAAATGCCTACGGAAGATCAAAGCCAATGTCATTCCATGAGAACTGGTTCTGTGATCTGCCTTTACAGAAACAGAAGAGATCAGCACACAGAACCGTGTTTTCCGGGGGTACATAAACATAATCATGGTTAGTCTTGTGTAATGTGAAGCCTCTGGCAGACATTTCTTTTTCTGAAGATGTCAAAATACATCTGAATTCTGCCACATACAAAATGATCAATCTCTCACGGAAGAAATGAATAAATTCAGACATCACCCATCACCTGGTTCATTCATATACTACACCAAAGTCATACTCACAATAGTCAACCAGTTTCTCTTACCTCTGGCAAATGATTTGACCAACATGTCTGCCATGCAGAAACAAAGGCACTAATTTAAGCAGCTCTATGATTCGTAATACACGTGACACATGCTATGAAGTGGTCTTCCTATCAAATGTCCTCTGTTCTCCACGGCCTGTAGAATGACAAGGTTCCCTACCAGAAAAAAAAACCAAAACAAAACAGAAGAGCAGTCCTCCTGTGGATCCTCGCTCACTGTAGGGCACTAGGAAATGAGACGGTAGAGAAGCTAGCAAAGAAAGGAGCTTTGAAAGGCTATCCAGACTAAAGAGTCAGTTACTGCGGGGAGAGGAGCATCACCAGATCATTCCTTAAGCCACGGATAGACGGGGACGACTTCTAGTCCAGAATGCAGCAAGTGGTCTGATGAGACTACGTACCGGCCACGAACGGTTAAATACCCATATGAACCTAAAGTTCAAGCTGACGCCTTCGCTAATCAGTCCCTGCAAACAAGAGGACCAAGCAGCTGAACATGATTATATTGCAGCGATTTCGCTTCTAGCAAGAGTTTCCTCAGAACATCAATGTCTCGCCGATGGAAGCTCACTGATGATAAACCAGTCTTCAAGTCATCTATCCTTACAACTGTATATCAGTACCGAATCTTTACTTTAACACTGTGAGCGGTTTTTGTTTGTTTATTTTTTGACAGTTTTCCACAATTTTGATAAAGTCTCAACTGATGTTTCTCAATGAACTTGAACTACTTTATATCTAACTTCCCCCTTCTTGGTGTAACTACTATATATCTAACTTCCCCTTTCTTGGTGTAACTACTTTATATCTAACTTCCCCCTTCTTGGTGTAACTACTTTATATCTAACTTCCCCCTTCTTGGTGTAACTACTTTATATCTAACTTCCCCCTTCTTGGTGTAACTACTTTATATTAACTTTCCCTTTCTTGGTGTAACTATTTATATCTAACTTCCCCTTTCTTGGTGTAACTACTTTATATCTAACTTCCCCCTTCTTGGTTGTAACTACTTTATATCTAACTTCCCCTTCTTGGTGTAACTACTTTATATCTAACTTCCCCTTCTTGGTGTAACTACTTTATATCTAACTTCCCCCTTCTTGGTGTAACTACTTTATATCTAACTTCCCCTTCTTGGTGTAACTACTTTATATCTAACTTCCCCCTTCTTGGTGTAACTACTTTATATCTAACTTCCCCCTTCTTGGTGTAACTACTTTATATCTAACTTCCCCTTTCTTGGTGTAACTACTTTATATTAACTTTCCCCCTTTCTTGGTGTAACTACTTTATATATCTAACTTCCCCTTTCTTGGTGTAACTACTTTATATCTAACTTCCCCCTTCTTGGTGTAACTACTTTATATCTAACTTCCCCTTCTTGGTGTAACTATTTTATATCTAACTTCCCCTTCTTGGTGTAACTACTTTATATCTAACTTCCCCCTTCTTGGTGTAACTACTTTATATCTAACTTTCCCCCTTCTTGGTGTAACTACTTTATATCTAACTTCCCCCTTCTTGGTGTAACTACTTTATATCTAACTTCCCCCTTCTTGGTGTAACTACTTTATATCTAACTTCCCCTTTCTTGGTGTAACTATTTATATCTAACTTCCCCTTTCTTGGTGTAACTACTTTATATCTAACTTCCCCCTTCTTGGTGTAACTACTTTATATCTAACTTCCCCCTTCTTGGTGTAACTACTTTATATCTAACTTCCCCCTTCTTGGTGTAACTACTTTATATCTAACTTCCCCTTTCTTGGTGTAACTACTTTATATCTAACTTTCCCCTTCTTGGTGTAACTACTTTATATCTAACTTCCCCTTCTTGGTGTAACTATTTTATATCTAACTTCCCCTTCTTGGTGTAACTATTTATATCTAACTTTCCCCTTCTTGGTGTAACTATTTATATCTAACTTTTCCCTTCTTGGTGTAACTATTTTATATCTAACTTTCCCCTTCTTGGTGTAACTACTTTATATCTAACTTTCCCTTTCTTGGTGTAACTACTTTATATCTAACTTTCCCTTTCTTGGTGTAACTACTTTATATCTAACTTCCCCCTTCTTGGTGTAACTACTTTATATCTAACTTCCCCTTTCTTGGTGTAACTACTTTATATATAACTTCCCCCTTCTTGGTGTAACTACTCTATATCTAACTTTCCCTTTCTTGGTGTAACTATTTTATATCTAACTTTCCTTTTCTTGGTGTAACTATTTTATATCTAACTTCCCCTTTCTTGGTGTAACTACTTTATATCTAACTTCCCCCTTCTTGGTGTAACTATTTTATATCTAACTTCCCCTTCTTGGTGTAACTACTTTATATCTAACTTCCCCTTCTTGGTGTAACTACTTTATATCTAACTTCCCCTTCTTGCTGTAACTACTTTATATCTAACTTTCCTTTTCTTGGTGTAACTATTTTATATCTAACTTCCCCTTTCTTGGTGTAACTACTTTATATCTAACTTTCCCTTTCTTGGTGTAACTACTTTATATCTAACTTTCCCTTTCTTGGTGTAACTACTTTATATCTAACTTCCCCCTTCTTGGTGTAACTACTTTATATCTAACTTCCCTTTCTTGGTGTAACTACTTTATATCTAACTTCCCCTTTCTTGGTGTAACTACTTTATATCTAACTTCCCCTTTCTTGGTGTAACTATTTTATATCTAACTTCCCCCTTCTTGGTGTAACTACTTTATATCTAACTTCCCCCTTCTTGGTGTAACTACTTTATATCTAACTTCCCCTTTCTTGGTGTAACTATTTTATATCTAACTTTCCTTTTCTTGGTGTAACTATTTTATATCTAACTTCCCCTTTCTTGGTGTAACTACTTTATATCTAACTTCCCCTTTCTTGGTGTAACTACTTTATATCTAACTTTAACTACTTTATATCTAACTTTCCCTTTCTTGGTGTAACTATTTTATATCTAACTTCCCCTTTCTTGGTGTAACTACTTTATATCTAACTTTCCCTTTCTTGGTGTAACTATTTTATATCTAACTTCCCCTTTCTTGGTGTAACTATTTTATATCTAACTTTCCCTTTCTTGGTGTAACTATTTTATATCTAACTTCCCCTTTCTTGGTGTTTCATCGGGTGAAGTCAGCGGCATCTCTTACTGCAGCAGACTTGACCATAACCTCATTTTCTATTTTGCCAAAAATGACGTCTACCGTGCCAACATCTGTCTCCTGTTGCAAGTCAGTAAGGTGTTAGTGTTGCCAGAAGGTGAACTGTAGTTTTCAGTATGTACGTTTGGTTGAAACAAATACAGATGCGTAGTCGTCTAAAGGAATGTCACTTATTTGTGTATTGTCGCCTACTTCGTTCTTACTGCTGAAACCTTCAAGGAAACAGTCGGAGCTGTGCAGAGAGTCTGCTCCAGGAAAGGGGGAGGGGGGCTCAGACAAGTTGGGAATAGAGGGTCAATGGTGGTTGCAAGGGAAACACTAAAGACATTTTGTTGTAGACTTGACCTCGTTGAATTTTCTGAAGCTGATTTTCTTAAACACGTTTGGCCCTTTCGCCGGTTTAGCTTTGACAGAGGGCAGGGAGGAGGTACGAGAGAGCGAGAGCGAGAGCGAGAGAGAGAGAGGAGAGAGAGAGAGAGAGGAGAGAGGAGAGAGAGAGAGAGAGAGAGAGAACAACAACAAGAAAAGCATAACACAAAACGCAAATAAACGAAATAACTCAAAAGAAAAGCAGGTAAGGAGAGGGCACCATATCGATAGAATGCGGCACGACCTGCGGCACTCTGACGGTTAAAAAGCCAGGAAATGAAGCCAGGAAACAGTCAGCAACAAACCCCATGCATGTCAGCTATGGTAACGTAGTTGCTCGCCCCTCGACTATGTCTCTTGCTGTCAGCCTCCCAAAATTCTTGAGCTGAAATTGGGAACTGTGCAGTTTGAGTTCATGTCGCACGCGCGCGCGTGTGTGTCTGTATGTGTGTATGCTTAGTGACTGTCTGAATGTGTATCTGGGTATATGCGTGTGTCTGTGTATGTGTGAGAGAGAAAGAGGGAGAGACAGAGAGAGAGAGAGAGAGAGAGAGAGTGAGAGTGTGTGTGTGTGTGTGTGTGTGTGTGTGTGTGTGTGTGTTGTGTGTGTGTGTGTGTGTGTGTGTGTGTGTGTGTGTGTGTGTGTGTGTGTGTGTGTGTGTGTGTTCGTTCTTTGATTTAACGTCTTTTCACTGTAAGTGATATTAGACGGGGAAGGGGAGGGAGGGGAGTAAAAAAAAATAAAACAAAAATAAAACGGAGAACGATAGTTGGACGGGTTGGATTGGGGCAGAGGGGAGACAGAAGAAAAAGTCATAAATAGGTGGTAGAATAGTAAAATGGAACGAAATCTTAACTCTAACATTAGTAACAATTAACTTCAACAATGTGAAGGGAAGATTTAACACTAAAACACAAAATGCATAAAGTTAAAGTAATGCATTAACAGGACTGTGAACTAATGATTCTGAAATATTAAGTAACAAAGATTGATCTGATGTTACTTTTTTGAAATGAGTTTCAGAATAGTTTTCTTGTGTAAACATTTTCGGTAGAAAAGAACGTAGCATTTTGCAATAAAATAAACAGTGAAACAATGTGAATTGTTTGCCGCAAATACACTTGACATTTTTACAATATTTTGTTTTCAGTGCGTTTAGCTGAATACGAAAACGAACAGCAATAATCGATCGCAAATGATACATGGAAGAATACTGCATTTTTTGGTAAAAATTTTGAACGGAAAGTTTTATCATTTGTTGTGACACAAACTGATCATTCAAATGTTTCTGAAATCGAATCCATGAGGCTGATTCGAGCATGTTGCAAGCTTCTTTTACGGAAGTATGAACATGTAATTCTATAGAATTAACAGAATTCTGTGTACCTTGCTTAGCTGCTCTGTCAATACTTCGTTACCGTGAAGACCAACGTGAGAAGGCACCAGCATAAACTGATATCTGTACCTTTTATCCTTAAACGATGTACAAGATGATTTGCCTCAGTAATTAAATCAGGCCTTGTGTCGGCATCAAAAGACCGTAAGGCATATAGTACAGATTTTGAGTCAACAAAGAGAACTACTTTGAAAGACATGGGTTTAAGATTTACTACATAATGCAATGCTTGTATAATAGCGACTAATTCTGCTGTAAATATAGATAAGTTTGCCCCAATGAAAAATGACTTTTTTATTTTAAATTTTGGAACATAAAACGCTGCTCCAGTACATTTATTTTCTAAGACTGATCCAACGGTAAAAATATGAAGGTGGGTACTGTATTTTTCATCGACGGTGTTGTCTTACTGTGGATATCGAAATGTTGACGTTTTCATGTTTCTTGGCGTCTGTATAATCAATATCAAAAGAGGCTTTTAGCATTTCCTATGTAGGGATAGGTGTTGTTGATGGTGTCTCAGCTATATCATCCATATTCATGTGAGACTGTTTGGCCAAGTCAGATATGTAAGTTGCAACAGTCATTTGTGATGAAATGCTGTTTGCTCGCTTTGGAAAGTCAACATCAGACCTGATTTTAATTTCCTTACTCACAAAATTGTCTGTTTGTGAAGTAGTTCTAATGGCAAATTTTGCTGTCGCTAGCTCACGATCGTTGTTCAGAGGCAGAATTCCAGCAACTTTGTACGTTTCCAGATTAGAGGCGTGAGCAGGGACACCTAGAGCAATTTTAATACTTTTGCAGTCTAAGCTTTGTATCTTCTTTAATAAATATTTTGGTGCACTGAAGAAAACTTCTTGCGCATAGGATAATTTAGATCGTACAAGTGCTGTTGACAGATGAATTAGTATGTTTGTATCCATTCCCCAAGGTAATCTGCTTATTATCTTTAGAAAATTTAAGGCTTTTCTTGCTTTTGTTGAAATATAATCAAAATGGATATTCCAGTTTAATTTCGATGTTATAAAGACTCCCAGAAATTTTACAACCTGTTTGTAATGTAACACTTCACCAAGCAATCTGAAAGTAGGCAAGTTACTTAAAGTACCACCAGGATTAAATAGCATCATGTTAGTTTTTTCCGCTGATAACGACAGACCATTTTCTAACACATCGTTTCCAAGATTATGAAGATCAGATTGATACAACTTCCTAATGTAATTCTGCGCTCTTTGTGGAGTTGTCTTTTTTAAGGTAATATTCATCCAAATACATATATCATCAGCGTACTGTACCAAAACAACATGGTTTGAGAGTGCTTTAGGAAGATCCTGTAAAAGGATATTAAATAAAAGAGGTGCTATCACTGAACCTTGTGGAATTCCCATGTCAAGATGTCGTGAAGTAGAATAACTAGTTCCCACTCGTGTCTGAATTGTTCTATTGGCTAAAACAGACTTAATGTAATCATACATATTACCAGATAAACCAATAGATTTCAGCTTGTACAATAAACGCGTATGCCAAACTTGATCGTAAGCTTTTTTCACATAAAAAAAAGTAGCTAAAAGACTTTTTCTGCGGGCAAACTATTGCTTTATCTGAATTGTAAGTTTAACCAGGTGCTCAACTGTGAATCTCCCTTTTCTAAAACCTGCCTGATTTACTGGAATAACGTTATTTTTATCACAGTAATGTACAAGTCTGTGTAACACTAATCTTTCCATTAGTTTGCTCGTATGGGAAGTCAACGCAATAGGTCTGTAACTGTTTTTATTGTTTTTAGGCTTACCCGCTTTTAATACTGGTATAACAATAGACCTTTGCCATAACTGTGGTACAGTTCCACTAACCCAGCATTTCTGAAAAAGTTTGTATAAGAAAATAATGCAGTTTTCCGGAAGATGTTTAATCATTTCATTTGAAACTGCATCGACACCTACTGAACTTCTTTTGTTGTGTATAGACAAGATATTGTTTTTTAGCTCTTCTAAGGTGATCGGAGCATTAAACCAGCGATCATTCTGAGGTATTGGGTCAGTGAAGATAGGGTTGTTAGCTGCTATTTTTCTGTAGTGTTTGCAGGTAGGAGACAAACCGTCTACTTTACTATTTTCGGCAAAAAGTTCCACAAAAGTTTCAGTTGTGTCCATGTCAGAAGGAAATTTGTGACATGTGTCAATCATTATTGGACACTAGATAAGTTGGCTCCATTTTTCATTTGATTCATTTTTGTCCAGATTTTATGGAAATCCCTGAAATCTGAAATTTCTTTGGTGCAGTATGATGCCCAATAATTTTTCTTTGCTTCAGCGATGATTCTATTACACTGGGTGTTAACTTTTTTCATCTCCATATGATCTTCGGGTGTTCTGCTTTTGATGTAGATTTTGTATTTCTCTTTTTTATACTGAACTGCTTTCTCACATGCCTCTGTCCACCAAACATTACCCAAACGGTTATTAGACTTAAAGGTTTTGAGTTTCGGGATTGAGAGGTCTGCAGCAGCTAGAACTGACTCCTGGAACTCAGTAAACATAACGTCTACACTGTCACTTTCATAATGTTTGTATTCGTGTTTAGCAAGAGCAGTCTGAAACAAGGACCAATCAGCGCGCGTGTAATTATATTTTGGTATAATATCAGTACTGTCTTTTTTCCTGATATTTTCATTAGTTATTGTTATGATGATAGGTAAGTGATCACTTCCCAAGGCATCTCTGTGAGTGTCCCAGGTACAGCATGGTACTAAGTCTGGCGATATTAAAGACAGATCGATGGCTGTTGCCCGGTGTTTGGAAACATCAGGAATTCTAGTGACACTCCCATCATTCAAAAGGTAAAGCGCACTGTCAACTATATTTTCTACCAACCGATTGCTTGTGACAGTACAACAGTCTTTCCCAAAACGGGAAGTGGGAATTAAAGTCTCCACCAATTAGCCATTTACCGTGCTGCAGATCCGAAATCGTACGCAGCCATTCTGTGTTGTGGTCATTTGGACCTGTTGGCAGGTAGACTGACATAACGTTCAGGATTAATGAATTACTGAATTGTACTGTGGCGGCACAAGCGTGTAAGTCTTCAGTTGATGTTAAAACTGGGGAAGTAATTATGCGATACTGCAACTCTTTAAGTATATATATCGCAGTGGCTACCTTCTTCCCGGAATTCCCGAAGTCGTAGGCCTATATTGGTGGATAATAATCATTTTGGAAATTGGGAAGTTTGGTTGGAATAACATTAAGCGACTGCAAAATCAATATTTCATAATGATTCGATGCGAGAAAATGTTCCAGGTATGCTAGATCTACAATTCCACTGTAAAAATCTTATTTGTGATTGTTGGCGCATTTTAGTTTTTGGCTAATCTGTTATTTTCACATTAATGGTTATTTGTTTGATAATCACGAAGACCTTGGTTTTCTGTGTACGAGAAAAATGGCAAGAAAGAAAAAATCAATTACTTAAGACTACTATTGGGAAAAAAACAAAAACAAAAAACAACAAAAAAAACAACTATGGGAAGAAGTCCTAATAGAGATAAGAGTTAGATTCAGAGCAGAAACAAATAACAAATAAATAAAACAATGGTATACACGCCTTCAAATGAGCAGAGAATATAGTCCGACTGAGTCCTAATAGTCTGACTAAATCCTAGCGTTTATATACTTTCAACAAGAAAATTGTCAGAGATGACAAGGAAAAAGTCCTGTGACACGAAACGTTGATAACTGTAGATCTATTAAAACATTTCATAAGGCAGCCACCACGGTTCACAGTTGTCAAAATGAAGGAACCGTCCTCGGGGGAATCTTGAGGCGTGTAGCCGTGAAGATCGTGATCCTGTTGTCCTCCTAGGGGTCTCCTAAAACAGATCTCGAATGTGTCTTCCGAGGTTCCCCGCTATAACGCTGCTTCCTCTGGTAGTGGGGTGAATATTGTCGTGTAGAAACTGCTGGTTAGTATGAAGGTTTTCATGGGAGACAAAAGATATGTTTTTTATGTCAACAAGCTCAGCAGATAAGAAGGCGTTGAACAAATTCCGCTGAACCTCCATACGTGCAAGTTGTACAGGGGCAATCTTGCTGATGACTATCTTTCAGTTTGGGTAAGTTTGTGTTACATGTTTGATGCAAGAAGCCAGATGTTGAGTTGTTGCTGCAAGATCTTTGTTATTCAAGTCGTGGACACCGCAATGGAAAACAATACAGTCTGCAGGGTTGTTAAATTTGAATAGTGTCTTGTCTAAATAACTTTTGATATCATGAATGTTGTTCACAGGACACGAGTCTCCTTCAAAACCATATCGTCCCAGTCTCTTGGAGTTGACACCTTTCAATACCGAATCATGTACAGTCACAACATACGGAAGGTCGTGGTTCTGTTTACGTTGTTCTGTCCTTTTCGAGTTTGACGCGGCATGTTTGAGCTGTGAGGTGACATCTTTAACTTTTTTGATGTCATGATGTTGTTCTTCCCCATCTTTGGTTTTCTTTTCAGTTAGTATTTTCACTTGCTTTGAGTTATTGAGTTGAGCTTAAAAACATCGTACTGGATCTGCGCAACCACGTTAATTCTTTAGAACGGACTGTGTTTGCGCAGATCGAGGCCCGGTCGAGAGCAACCGCCACCATCAAGATAACCAGCGACAGGCAAACACAGACAGAACTCAATGAAAGAAATTCCACATACGCAGAGGTTCTAAAACAAAAACAAGCACACAGGCAGGACGACCAACAGACACAAAAATCAGAAGCCCCTAAAACTAGCCGCAATAACTCAAAGCAATGTGTGTGTGTGTGTGTGTGTGTGTGTGTGTGTGTGTGTGTGTGTGTGTGTGTGTGTGTGTGTGTGTGTGTGTGTGTGTGTGTGTGTGTGTGTGTGTGTGAGCGCGTATATGCTAATAATGACCGCCATTTCTTACAAACCACAGAACAAGGGTTATGAACTGTATCAAAGAGAACTTCGAAAAATTCAGGTAAGGACGCGTCAGTACACAACATTACTTGGTTGCACTGTCCAAGCTTACACGCATATTTCTTTTCATTTGTTTTGGAGCTGGTCACGGTCAGACATTTCAGAACTTCTTTTAAACACACTCATGGGTATTCGATTCGGTGTCTACAGTCTGTCTGGCCTATAATTTAGATTTCAGCCCGGGAGAAACACACAGTTGGAGAAAAAAAAAGTTCTCCTTAACATAGACATCACCTATCCCATCTGTCTTTACTCCCGATATCATGTTTAACGTTTCGAACAAAAATGATCGGTGTCTTAAACCACTCCCACTTCTCCTTCAGAATACCATCGACAAGCAGAGAGTACCATCTTAAAGTCACTGACAAACACCAAATACTACCACCACCCCAGCTACTACCCTGGCTTCAACACAAAACCACTCATTCTATCGGAAACGCCTTTACCAAATTATCGCGCGACTCTCTCCAACTGACGACAGGCCAAAACATTTCACAGCCGCGGAAAAGGAATGCTGGGGTGTCACGTGCTTGTCTATCATTTATCATCCTTCATTAACGTCACACAGATCTCCATGTCACAAACATGACAAACTCTAAGTGACGGAGGCACGATTAACCATTTCACTTCCTCGTCCCATCCACCAGCTCCCTCGTTCGTTGCTTGAGGTTTTTTTAATTCCTACCACACACAGCTATGAAAAGCTGGTGGATAAGAAGAGGTAGTGAACTGCTTAATCTGGAGAATGTCACCAGAATGCCACTAACGACACCAATGCTGTGCCAGACGCCGTGGCCTACGAGTGGTCTTGGCCTCACATACCTGCTTTCCACGATGGCAGCATCGGTTTGTAGAAACTGTCGATGAAAATGATATTGTGAAGTCACCACATCATATCTGCCTCGGATATAATTAAACCCAGTCTGTTTCCGCGAATCACGCTACATGTGGCCTCCCGAACTGTATATGCCGCCGATATTGACGTGAACGCGCGCGTGGATATGTTTGCGTCATTTTTCTTTTTTCCTTACATTCATTCCTTCATTTCAATCCAGCTTCGAGAGAAACTTTGCTTTCTTTATTACTTCTAGTCTCTCTTCTTTCATCTCTCCACAAAGGTCATTAATATGCTTCCCTTTATTCAACTTTTTCCATTGTTTCTGAGATAGGCAGCGTTATGATAGGCAGCGTCTAATGTGCTGGTTTCGTTCACGTCAATCTTTCATCACACAAGAATCATGACATTAATTAAGGGAAGTGTTTTTCAACAGTTTTCTACTGTATCCGTTTTGCATGCATATGACCATTCTTGTCATTTCCAACAAAAAACGCTTGGCAGGTAACAGCTGGTGGTTTAAGACTTGGTTTGCTTTATAATGAACAACCGGGAATTTTCCGTTGAAGAACTTGGAATAAAAAAAATAAAAAAAAAAAAATGAAAAAAAAAAAAAAAAGGAAAGAAGAAAACCAAATGGAATTTATAATCGCAGCAGAAACTCAAAATAAAAACGATTTGAAATATAGGCCTGTGGTATTACTAGTGCTCGCATTCACGCATACACACAAGTATACATACACAACAAATCAAATCCACTTACCATCTCCAGTGGCTTCTTTTATGATGAAGGTCATTTCATTTAAAAGTCAAGCATGCTTCATATGATTGCAAAACTATTCAGGTCAATAGACTGAAGCTGTTATCATCTGAATGCATAGACACCTGAAGGATGCTCGGCTTCATTCAAAAGTCATTTTAAAGTCACTTCCCTTGATTGGAAAACCACAGAAGAGAGTCTGAAACTGTCACTACCCTAAAGAACATACACACTGAACAAATACTTGGCTTTATTTGGCAGTCACACATCAACCTTGGCTGAATGGTCTAAAAAGTGAAGAGAAAAAAGAGAACCGTGAAAATGCAATGTTTTTTGTTATTGATATATCCAGTGTCATCGTTCATGCCACCATGGCAAATTTTGGTGCAGCGTTTGCAGTGCGCATGTTCACGTTCGTAATTCCTGACGCTGTCAGATAATTTCAGAGAACTTGTACATCACCTATTCACACTACAACTAGAGTCATTCGTCGATTTTTCAAACGCTTTTCGTCTACGGCTTCCTTGGCTTTAGACACTTTGGTGCAAAAGTACAATATCCGTTCAGATTGGTCGAGGGGCGGATAACATGAACCAATCAACAATCGAGTTTCAGAAGTCAAACAGTTTCCGGTCAGATCTCACGTCTTTTTATACAAACAGAAAATATTACTACACGACTTCCTGAACTCATGGGATTTTCGGCGTTTTCTTGCAATTTATGATTTTACTCGAAATTTAGGATGTTGTCTGGTCGCGTTATTTCCCACAAAATTGAAAAGGTAGGCAGGTCTCTGGTTTACACTAGATGATGCACTGGACAAGTGTCAACGGCATCTGAGCTTTCACTAAAACGTACCTATTTCAAGTAATACACGTTTTTCTTCTAACTGAGGGTGTAATTTGGCAAAAAAAACCCGGACACTTCTTCATGCATGGTGACTTGCACATACCACGTGAGATGCAGTGAGTGTTCAGTATGGTCTGCTGGAAGGTGAACTCTTGAGTACAATGGATCGTTTCTGGTATGCGCTCACCAACAAACGAGCACATACATGCTGCCAAATGGCTTCCTTCAATAGACGACCGACGTTGACAAGAGAACGCCACCAACGTTACGCGTGACGTCAAGATGGCAAATGGGTCGTCACGCCTACCTGGCCACCTACTCAACAATTTGCAGCTCGGTAGAATTAAAATTCCCATAAAAAAATGTCTATGCCTTAGTAGATGGTTTCAATGACCTATTTTGGGTTGCCAGAGACATTTTTCCCCGTTATAATTATTTTGTTAATAGTACAGATAGCCCCAGTTCCCAGGTGTGGTACGGAACGACTATCCTCATTTCAGTCTGTCTGCTCTCTTACTTTGCTTTATCCTTCCTCAGCCATTCTGACAATTCTTTTTTATTTTATTTTTTGCCCATCATTCCATTCATTTCTATTTTCTTCCAAAGCTTTCCTAGGAAATGCTTAAGATACTTGCTAAATGCTCTGCTCTATTGTTAAGAATTGGTCCCAAGTTTAATCAATGAAGTCATGTTTTTTAGCCATGCAAGTATAAAGATATCGAACACGTGGTCGCTGGGGGACTCATGAGACGTGGCAGCGGGCAAGATCCTCTACCTCTGTCTCCGAATTGTAGCAACAAGCAGTTTAGGAATACCTAGCTCTTTCGGGTGAAACAATAAACTGAGGTTCCCCATGTAGTATGCACTTAGCAGATTTGAAAAAGCCTTGGAAAACAAAAAAAACTTATGGCAATTTCTGTATAAACTCGATCTTGATTGGGAAAACACAAACACGAAAACAAGGTGCACTGCATTGAAATGATACGCTTTCCCCAAGCAAAGCATCCCAAATCATACAAAGTAAAAACCCGTTCTAACAAAAAGAACGAGAAATATGCAAAACACAAAAGAACACAACCCGTCTTTGAGTCCCAAAAATATTGTAGTGATTTAAACTGTTTGACACTATTTGACATGCTCGCATTCACGCCTACTTTTATATTACGATAAAGCGCGGCATCAACCACTACTAATCAAAATCCATAAAATTTCGCATTCTGCATCGGTTGTGACTCAAATCGGTTAACAGAGATCCATACATAAACAGAGATAATAATATATAAATCAAACCAACTGGATTACTAAAGTACGGCCTTTAGTCAGGCAGCCGTGAATGGTATCTGACCATTTTCAGGGCAGAGGAATATAAGGCATCGGGGGAAAGGAACGGATACCGCCCTCTAACAGCTGCCCTGGTAGTGGTGAGGTCTCTCCCACCTCATTCCCAACCATCCGACAAGGGGATATGCATCAACTTTTACCATACTATCGGGCCAGAATTGTATCCAAATTTATCTAATTTTTGAAAAATAAATCCTTTCAGATATGATGTTGCCTCAACACATCGTACCAACAGAAAGAAGATGCCATATAGGCTGCTTCACAAACCCCATGTGACACCCTACAACAGTCATGGCAAGTATCATTACTCAGACAGCATACCCGAACATATAAGTAATTAAATACACGGACAAAGAGGTACCAAGCAACAAGTTCCCCAGACCCAATACTCTACTCTCTTTTAAAGCCAACGATTATTTCAGTGGATGCACATCCCGAGCAATTGGAATGCCACAAATAAGGAGGACAAAGCACAAAGGGGATCTAGTGATAGACGACTGCTGGGTGATCTTTAACCTGCCTGTACCGAATTTCACTATGCCATTCACTCAAAGCCCTCACAGCACTATCGGTAGGGAAAAACGTTACATTCACTGCTTCAAGTCTCTTATTTAGAAGAGTCATGGGGGAAGGGGAAGAGGTTTAGGAACGCTTCTATTTAACACACAAACTCGACCACAAACTAGACCCGAAAAAATAATACCGGAAGAAGTCAGACCACACACACACACACACACACACACACACACACACACACACACACACACACACACTCATACACACACACTCATACACACACACACACTCACACTCATACACACACTCACACACACACACATTCATACAGACAGGCACGTTCTAGTCCATAAAACCCTAGCGAACAAAGCTTAAGCCTCACTCCTCTCCCATACTCCTGCCCCTCCTTACCCCACCAAACACATCGTAGGCTACCACCTTTAACTCCTTACCCCTCCATCATTTGTTCAACAGAAAATTAAAGAGAATCTGATATTGAACTTTGTCAGAGAGGAACAAGTGAAGCAGACGAGGTCATAAGTCAGCTGAACAGTTGCGAGCGTCTCACAAAGTCAAAGGGTTTGGAACTCACCTCCCTGATTCTTCTGGATCAGTGACCATAAAATACAACGGCAAGAAGAGCCGGTGTAACACGAGAGACTATTCCCTAAGTCATATTTAGTCCAGCGTAAAAACCGCGTACCAGGATTTTACTCCCTTCATGAGGAAAGTGCTCCTCGCACACAAGCCAGAATTACTCCTATGTGAGATCTTGCTCCCCTTCTGTTCCATAGATTATTTCCATGTGTACATGCAAAGGGAAGCATTCTGTCATTTGTCAGAGTTCTACTCCTTTTGTTTAAAATTAATACCTGATCATTGTGAAAGGCACAGAATTAAACAGAAAGAGAGAACAAACATGACGTCACGCCCTGTGTCCGCCAACGAGCCAATCTCGTTCAGCTCCACTGCGTGAAGCCACACTGCACTGTTTATTGTAAACGGTTTGCAGATAACACACGTGTTGTGTGCTCTGTTTACTTGTCATGGAAAAAACGGTGCATCAGGAAAAAAATGTGTATTAGTTGTGGACGTAGTCGTCTAAACAGTGAGTGTGAGAGTTACAGAGGCACAGAGAGAGACAGAGAGCACACCAGCGTACACATACATACAGACACAGAGACACACATGTGGGCACGCCGGTATCACAGATTATTTCCATTGGTATTTTTCAAAAATGATAATACTGAAACAAAAATAGACTTGATGGTATTCCAAATATAACAAGACTTGAGGTAAACATCCACCATTAACGGGAACACCATCTCGACGTCAATGCTAAGTCACTCAAGTGTTTTTCTTACACTATTCCAAATCCAGTATTTAATTTTGCAAGTCTTGAAATCCAACGTAACTTTTCCTTTTTTCTCTTTAATTGTCATATTAGTATTTGTGAATGCGTTCATTTTCTTTGTTCAACATGTTGACAATTTTCCACTGATTTGACCAGAACATACAAAACGAACTGAACATATCAAGGCACATAATCCTACTGACTTCGTTTAGGCCAAGGTATACAAATTTCTGAAGCTGGAGGAAAAAAAAAAGAAAAAAAAAGGGAGGTACAATTTTTCTTATTCCACTGTTCCTGAGTCTTTGAGTTATGTCTTTCCCGTACCCCGTTTCTGCTTTTTAATGTTATTTCCATAAAAATTTTGACTTTGTCAGTAAAACATCATATTATGTATCCACTGTGTGCATATACAAACAAGTAAATAAACACTGAATGTCCCAGTGCGTCGTGTGTGACAACACGCCCATAATCACAAAGTACAAACCTTGAGCGCCGTACGTCGCCGATGTGAAATCACCCGCGCTATTTTTAGAGAGACGGCTTGTTCTCCTGTGTGCATGCCATGCATGATAGGAGTGGCACCACAAGTACCGATACTGGAAACAAAGAACTGACCTGCTGACCCTTGAAATGCGTGTCTGCAATTTCCGGCCTTGCCAAGAGAGGTCTTGATTAAGGGAAATAGTGCCAATTGTTATATAAACTGAGCTCTGCAGTAATCAGTCACATCACACGCATTCTCTGAAATGTACATTCATGACTAGGAATGTACACACACTGGCACATACCAATTTGATCATTCGTATACACATGAACACACATTCACATCAATATTCCAATGTCACCCCATTCTCTTCCACACACACACACACACACACACACACACACACACACACACACACACACACACACACACACAAAAGCTCGTGGACACATATATACACACGCACACTTTCTCTCTCGCTCTCACACACACGCAGTCTGTTTGACTCTCTCTCTCTCTCTTCTCTCTCTCTCAGACTCTGAAGTCTGAAGTCTCTCTCTCTCTCTCTCTCACATATAGTCCAGTGTTCCACCATCTACTGATTCACAGCATTGGTTTATGTGAGTCAATACCTACAACAGCTCCAGGTGAAAATTCTACCTTCATTTCCAGTCAATAAAATGATACTCCCACTGACAAATACCTCCAAGCACTCTGAAAACGACCACAAGTACCATAAAGCACCACAAGAACACATTTCCAAGTATTTATAGATAAGGTATATACTGAGGTACGTACTGACAAACATTCCCTAGATCACACTCAGACACTCCCAAAAGGCCTTCCATGCATTCATGCGTGAGGTACAAACTGACTAACGCACTGCTCTAAACCATAAAGGATACCCTACACCACCTTTACCGCATTCCATTTTACTCTAAAAACACCCTAAAAAACATGGCCAGGCATTTATGCATCAGGTACACACTGACGAACGTACTCGCAAGGATCTCTAAAACCATCCAAGACATCATAAAACACTCTTACAAAACTCCTACATATTCTAAAACATCCCACAAATAGCTCTCCAGGCATTCATACTTCAGGTACACACTGACGAACGCACTGATAAATACTTCCTAAACCAGCCATGATACTCTAAAACACCCTAGGACATCCTCAGACACCTGAAAACACCCCAAAATACATTTCCAGGCATTTATACACCGGGTACACACTGACAAACACTGATAAATTCGCGTTTGGTCAAGCGCATGCGTGAATGCATACACGCGCATTGCTCGTTCCCATCGGCTTGCTTTACAAGTTCACACAAAATCTACTCCCAGTGAAGGGGTGGGGGTGGGGTAGGAGGAAATTTGTCGTTCGCGCAATTTACTCCCGGTAAAATTCTGCCGGCCAGATTTTTCGTGACGGGAGCAATTCTGGCTTAGTAAATTAAAGGGAATAATTTTCTCGTACGCAAAATTTTACTCACAATAAAAATTGGCGCACGCGATTTTTACTCCGTAGTAAGTTTTGCAGTGAGTAATTTTCTCATGTTACACCAGAGTTAAGAACTCTATTCTCTCTCTCCTCTCTCTCTCTCTCGCTCGCTCGCTTGCTTGCTCGCTCTCTGTCTTTGTCTCAAGGAGAGAGAGAGAGAGAGAGAGAGAGAGAGAGAGAGAGAGAGAGAGAGAGAGAGAGAGAGACAGAGAGAGACAGACAGAGAGAGAGAGAGAGAGATGTTATCGGAAGAATGGAATTGAGCGAGAAATGAAGGCAAGCTGAGTACAATTACATAATGTGACAATCTTCATGTGATAAGAACTGAAAACTTGATTTTTTTTTTCAAAAAGTCCTAGGAAAAGAGTATTTTACCTTTCGGCCGACAATGCACAGTTGTAACTGTTGTAGTAGCATCAATATGAATAAAATATAAATAAGCCAATACATACTTCCACACTTCGCTGTTTCTTACTCAAGTGATTTAAATCAGGGAACAAACGTATTGCTGTCTTACAAATGCGGCTTGCTCAAACTCTGTCTTCGGTGCACTAGCAGGCTAGCATACGTTTTCCAATCTCCATTTCTGTTTGTTGTCGTTTTTATCATGCTGAATACCTGTGCGTATGCGAGACAAAGAATAGTTGATATCAGAGTTGGTAAAAAGGCGAATCATTTATTTTCAAAAGCAGAAAACTTACGTGAGATAACTTACGAAATAAGACTAAGCCAAAAATTCGCAACAATGTAGACAAAACAGAAAGAAAGTCTTCAAGCCCTGCCTTTTCTAAGGAAAACTCCAAAATGTTCTGATATATTCAACTTTCTGCATCAAATCTGTACCATTATCACAGTTTATACTTATAGTATCAATTTTGTACACTAATTCTATTAATCCAATCATCAACTGTGCCTGCGTCTTATTCGTGTTGCGGAAAGAGAGAGAGGGAGAGAGAGAAAGAGAGAGAGAGAGAGAGAGAGAGAGAGAAAGAGGAGAGGACAGGAGAGGAGAGGACAGGAGAGGAGAGGAGAGGAGAGGGTACAGGTGCGTGATATTTTTATAAAAGCCAATCCAAATTTAGCTCTGCTACGAAAGAAGGAAACAAACAAAGAAGTTTTCTCTTTGTGTGTGTCTTTTAATAATAAATGGAATTTAGAGACTGAACTTAAGTCAAGAGGAATTCATCACACTTGAACAATCCTACAAAGGTTCCACCCAGTCTGCCATCTGTCATCTGGCAGACTCCTTAAGCCTGCGTAAAACTCAAAGTGCAGGCAAGGTCTTGAAATGGGCAGGGAAGCGTGACCTACACTGACAGCACAACAATAATAGGAGCACCGAGATGGGTAGCAAACAAGCCAACTTGTAGGATGCACGGTGGGACTGAACTCCAGACATGACAAACTAGAACAGTTAAGCCCTAGTATCATGCAAAACAAACTTCAAGAGAATAAAACTGCATTTTCATTATTAACGAAATCAGGTCACTGATCACAACAGTAGAAGGAAAAACCCTATGAACTGCCCTTTGTGTGTATCAACACTACCAGCTTACTCTACATGTATACAGCACTGACTGTTGTGGCAGGGTACTGGTGTCGGGACGTTGACTTTCTCTGCGTCAGACACGCACACCGTACTCCTTCAAAGGACAGCGTGTGCCCTGAAAAGCCAGGTGATGACAAAGCCTCTATAGTCACTGAGGGGTCAAGGACCTACACTGCATAGCACACCCCTCACTTATCGCCAACACACTAGCAGTAACTAAGCTATAATTATTATGGCCAAGGCGAGCAAGAAGTCTGGGCAAGGACGACTCCATAATTACTGAAAAGTGCATGCCAAAACTAGGCACACTACACTATACACACACACATATATATATATATATACATGTATATGAGTGTGTGCGTGTGTGTGTGTATTTCACAGAGAGTGAGAGGGGGAGGGAGAGAGAAAGAGAGAGAGAGGGAGAGAGAGAGACAGACAGACAGAGACAGACACGGACAGAGAGAGGGGGAGAGAGGGAGGGAGGAAGGGAGGGAGGAGAGAGAGAGAGAGAGAGAGAGAGAGAGAGAGAGAGACAGAGAGAAAGAGAGCGAGAGACAGAGACAGAGAGAGAGACACACACAGACAGACAGAGACAGACAGACAACAGACACAGACAGATAGGGACGTCAAATATGCGCAGTTTCTCTCTTTCACACACACACACACACACACAGATACAGCAAGCACAGACACGTATCTCCAACTAACCCTTTCCAACCTTTCCGCAATTCATAGGTTTCTTCCTTCTTCTTTCTTTCCCTGTCTTTTTATTTATTCAGCCCTCTTTGTGACCAGACAGCACAAAGAGCCAAGACATACGATCGCCCTTTTCTAAACACGTTCCGCACATTTCAGGACAAGGAAGATAATTCAGAGCTAGACAGAAAGCAATTTCCCTCGCGGTATCAGTAAGTCTTATCAGCACCCACAAAGCTGGATGATAACTCGTTTTTCAATAACGGTTTAATCTCTGTTGAAATTGCTGAACGTAAGACCCGACGAGGTCTAGTCTATTAAAACTAATGGCTCAAAGATGGTAACTAAATGTTTTTTCCCCACATTAATTTTGAATCACATCGCTACTAACCGCTTTTTTCGTCAATAGATTCAATAATCTACTTGCCACTTGACAGGGCCACACCTACGGTCCACATTATTTGGGTGAAAACCATGCAGACCCAGCTGAGGCGCTCTAGGATGATCAAGCTGGCAACAGCGTCAGCTACAGCGAGAAGAGGAGTATCATTATATCACTCCTTATGCCACCGACACAGAGGACGGCTACCACATTCTATCAAGAGAAGCAAGTGATCTCAGTGGGGCTCCACACCGGCCAAACCAGCTGAACGCCAATATGAACCGCAAGTTCAAATTGATGCCATCACCAAAATGAACACACAGTGCGGCGATGTCGCATCTATCAAGTGAAGCGACAGGAAACATGGCCGACAACAACTTCTTTGACCACCAACGAAGCTCTATGGAAGCCTGAAAAAATGGCAAAAAAAAAAAAAATCACTATGCAGAGGGCGAACACACTCACACGCACATACACAAACACACACACACGCGCGCGTGCACACACGCACGCAACGGAGTCGTGAATTGGTTGAAGGAGAGTATAGAAAGAAGGCAGCAAGCGCTAACCTAACAGGCAGGGTCGTTATCATTTGCAGCGTCACAAGGCAAGAATCTTAAGCACGCGACCCAAAGCGTGACAGTTTCGTGCTGTGTATCAGCATCTTTTTCACAAAGATCGCTCTATTACTTTTTTCCCCTTTTGCTTCCAGTCTGTCTGTCTGTCTCTCCTTCCAATTTCCTTTAAAAAAAAGTGAAGAGATGAAAAGAATTTAGGATTTACCCGTCCACTCTACCCTCTCTCGGGACCAATGAAGGACACCTCGTGGCCCTGAAACGCTGGGATTCCATATGAAGCTTGGACAAGAACAGACAGGAACGGACAATCCTTGTTGCTGCCCTATATGTCAGGACATAATGGGAGTTGAAAATAAACTACGGCATGTGGTTACACGTGTGTAGGTAAAAAATAAACTATGGCATGTGGTAACACGTGTGTAGGTAAAAACTTAACTATGGCATGTGGTAACACGTGTGTAGGTAAAAACTTAACTATGGCATGTGGTAACACGTGTGTAGGTAAAAACTTAACTATGGCATAAGGTAACACATGTGTTGGTCTTTCAGGTGGATGAAGGGGGAAGACTTGAGAAATCTCTGCAGTCATAATGTCATGCGGCTATCCTGCCGCCTGGTAAACTGACATATATACAGATGCTGTGATGTCAGTTTCGAAACTTATTTCGACATAGTTTACTCTGCGTGTTGTTGCTTTCTCTCTGTCTGTTGACAATGTGTAAAGGTTGACTATTTGGTGAGGGATGGGGCTGTGCAGTCTACGTGGTAGATGGATTGCTCGGGACTTTGCCAGAATGTGGATACTGTGCAGACCTTGTTTTTAGCAATCTCCAGACTATCAGTTTGGAAGATCATGCCAGCCTTTGGCATTCCACCAAAAGTAATTACGGCCACAGAAAAGTTATAGCAACTGAAGATGCTGTGTTACGAGGAGAGTAGGTGCAAGCAACTGGTTTGAAGTGCAGACAGGGGTTGGTGGGCTGCATCTTGTCACCCCTCCTCTTCGCGCTGACCACAGACCAGGTGTTGAATAAGGCTGGAGAAGGGAACGGCGTTCAGTCACATGAGGGGGACCGCCTGTCCCATTTGGACTTCGCAGAAGACGCACAGCAAGAGCTAGTGACATTAGTGACCGTCAATCACTCGTTAGTGATATCAATAAAGAGGGTAACATCACTGGACTTGCCAATAGTAACATGAAAACAAAAACATGCTTGGTGGACCGTACTCATCACTGTCAAGAGTACTCACTAGACAGAACGAGGTTAAGGTCGTCGAGAAATTATCTGGGCCGTATGCATGTGAACACTGATGTTATAAATGTGCTATAGAAGCACAGACATCTAAGGTATATCTTAGATGTCTGTGTATAGAAGCGTAAATTGCTCCACAGAGCGACGCGGGCAGCCAATACAGATGGCAGACATGTTCTCCTCCCCTCCACCCCCCCCCCAAAAAAAAAAATTTCTGACCCGATGATTCAGCAAACAAAGTGAGTCGACGTGGTGAGGCCATAATTATACAGGATCAACTTTTACGGCCGAGATGCTTTCATTGTTCACAGTGAGGATGCTGTGCATACGGCTGTTCTGAATGCTATGAAGTCTGAACTTTGTTCAAGAGGGATTCATCATGCTAGGACAATTCCGTATGTGCTCCATCTAAATCTGCCAGCAATTATCTTGCAGACGTCTTGAGTCAGAGCGAAACCCTATGCACTGGCAAAGTACATAGATGCTCTACTGAAGCACAAAATGCAGCAGATAGTGGCAACCAGACAGCAGTCTACTACATCACTAAACAGCTGTGTGGCAGGAGGAGTAACAAAAACGTCTCCATCAAGAATAAGGAAGGTGCTGTGTTGAGCTCAGACAAGGAACAAGAAGAAAGATGGGTAGAGCATTTTAAGGCAGTACTTAACAGGCCCTTCCCAACCAGTCAAGCAGTGTTTTCAGAGAAGACAGGAAAACGCTAAACATAGATACTGGCCCCTTCCCACAATCAGAACTCAGTGATGCCATAGAAGAAATGAAGACAAACAAGGCAGGAAAGAAAGACGAGACTACGAGTGAAATGCTTCAAAACCTGAATGAAGACATCAAACATGTAAAGCTTGCACTGCTTGATATTATGAATGAAATTCCAGAATCTGAACAAGTCCCTGAGGAATGGAAGCATGGGATAATCATCAAACTTCCAAAGAAAGAGACCTCTCTGACTGTAATAACTGCAGGTATTACACGTCTATCAGTAGATGGTAAAGCCTTTAACATAATGCTACTAAACACAATAAGAGACAAAATGACATACTTCTCAGAGATGAACAGGCAGAATTTCGACCTGGCAAAAGCTGCATAGACCAGATTACTATTTTAAGTATCATTATAGAGGAATGCTCAGAATGGCAGACTCCCCGAACAGTCAACTTTGTCGAATTTCAGAAGGCCCTCAAAAGCATACACAGTGAAGCCTGATGGAATACAGCAGCAGAATATGGAATTCCAAACACATCATCAACATAATGAAACATCTGCATAAGGATTCAAAATGTTCTATATTGATGAATAATTGCTGCTCAGAAAGATTTACTGTCAACACAGGTGTCAATCAAGGATGTATCCTCTCTCCAATTCTGTGTCCTGACCACAGACTAGGTAATGAGAAAATGCACACATGACAGCTGAGGCATCAAATGGTCAGAGGCAACAACTCTCCAGGATTTGGACTTCGTCGAGGACCTCACCTTACTCTGCCACTCGAGTATAATTATGACAACCAACAGGAACTGACAGATGCATTAGCAAGGGCTGCTGGTACAGTCGGACATCAAAAACCAAATGAAATGAATTAATGTAAATGCAGGAGAAAGAACGGTTAAACTCAACAGAGAAAAACTTGAAAATGTAGAGAAATTTACATAGTTAGGAAGTAGTGTCAGCAGATGGCAACATCATCAATTGCATCAGAAAAGTCAGAACTGGAATAGCAAAGGCTGCTGTTGCAGTCAATTCTCTGAACCATATCTGGAAAATCAAAACATTATTAAAAACAAAGCTAAACCTTTCAAATCCAATATCCTCACGGTCCTAACGTACGGATCTGAAAGTTGATACTGTACCAAAACCTTCCAAGTACACTGGATGCCTTTGAAAGTAAGTGCTTCAGGAAGACTCTACACATTAGATGGGATGACTTCAAAACCAGCCAAGAAGTATGAGAAATTGCTCCACAGCCATACATATCAGACGTTATCAGAAAGAGAAGATGGACACATTATAGCCATGTGTTGAGAATGGACAATAATAGACTACCAAAGGCACGCTCGTTTGGAGGCCGTTAGACAAAGAAGAAAGAGGAAGACCAAAAACAACTCCCTAAAGAACACTCCAGACTGAAGGAAGAGCGATAAACAACGACCTAAAAGCGGCTGAACAGACGGCAGCCGACAGAGAAAGATGGTCCCTGCTCTATGCAAAATGTTTGACAATGGAAGATAAGGTAATCGTTAATATGCAAAGACAGATGGTATGTTTTATGGCAGTAGGTAACAACGAGTAATAACAATATCAACTGTCAGTGTAACGAGAACCGCACGAATGGCAAACAACATACCTACACATACTGTCCTTACTAAACAAGTCACAACCTGCAAAGCTGACAGATTATACCACAGCAGGTTACTGGAGACAGCGCTTCTATCGACTGAACAGTACACAGTAACTGTTCTACTGCAGATATCTTTCGTATATTGTAAGTGTCGTGTTGCGATAATTGTTACAGTTTTACTTTTCAAGGTCAACCAGTGTTGTTGCATAGTGTTGTAGTGGGCCACACTATACCATAAACAGCGTCAAACTCTGCTTGAACTTGACACAGTCTGTGCATCAATCATTTGTGATCGTATAGCGCTCGCTGACGTCTCTTCATTCCACTGACCTTTTTTCTTTCTTTTGTTTCTTCTGTATCCTAACGACAACAAGGCCGTGGATGAAGACAGTCACCAAGTTGTATTCTACGTACACTGAACTCGGTGAGGAGCATGCCGAGCAGGAGAACAGCCCACAGTGATAAGGATCGCTCAGGGGTGTAAATCACATCTTCCGTGTCCTGCTTATAACTACACCATGGCGACTCTTAGTGTTTTTAAAGCTAACAAAACAAAGACAATATGCGGCCTGCACCTGCTCTTTTCATAGAGCAAACCTGGACTGATTGTCTCTCTAAAAGCTGCTAAAGCAATGGTACAGGCAGTCGTCAAGATCCTTCTTTTTCGTAAGATACCTCTGCAAAACAGCTACATTTAGTCTACACTGGCTGTGTATTTTTTCCTCTTTCTTCGCTTTCTTTTTCTTCCTTTTCCCCTCTTCCTTTTTGTTTTGTCTTTGTTTTTCCTTTTTTATAAGTTGTTAAAGTAAATATTCACCTGGACTCTGGGGCACACTATCTAATCTATGGCTGCCAAAAATCTACAAGGACGGTGACAATATGAAAACCAGTATTCATTTTTCCCTGTCAGGCAATCTGATAAACTGGATGTCATACTTGGCTTACACACACACACACACACACCACACACACACACACACACACACACATACACACAGACAGACAGAGACAGAGAGAGGCAGAGAGAGAGAACCCCCCCCCACACACACACAAACACACACAAAAGAAATGCGCGCACGTAAACACACATTAACACAAATACACACACATGCACACACACACACAAACACACACTTGTAGAGACAGAAACAACGAAGTGTAACGGTCAATGGACCCGAACACATTACACGTAGAACAGTTCGCTATCGACCTCAACGCACCGTTCACCAGCTCACGTCTACCGCTCTTCCTTTTGCCATTGACTCTTTTGCCCCTTCCTCCCCCCACCCTCAATTAAATATTATGCCTCCACCTCACCTCCCACTTTTCCCCTCCGATCATTTTTTTTTTATAATCCCATTTTTGAACTCGTAAGAAGCAATGATTCAGTTCGATAAGTGGCACAGCACTGAGACAGGTTGATAAGTTTAAATATCTGAGAACGGATTTCTCACCGGACGGCAGATGCACATCAGAAATAGCCAGCAGAACCGGCCAAGTTAAAACAGCATTCAAGAAGATGAAAAGGATTCTTACCCACAAATGCCTATCAATTAACATTAGGAAGGAGAATACTTGAGTGTTATATAGAACCGATACTGTTGTACGGTTGTGAGGCGTAGACAGTCAACACGCAAAGCCAGAATAAGATTGAGGCAACTGATATGTGGTTTCTAAGAAGAATGTGGAGAGTTCCATGGACAGCAAAGAAAGCAAACGAGGCTATCTTGAAGGCAGCAGACACAAGAAGAACATTACAGAAGAGAAAGAAAAGACAAGCAACATTTATATGACATTTTACGAGGAAAGAGAAATTAGAGCACCTGGTCACAACAGAAAAGCTGGAGGGAAAGAGAGCACCAGGTAGACCCAGAGAGAAAATATTGTACGGACTTGTAGAGTGGCTGAGGATAGAGAGGGTGGGAGATGTACTTGCAGCGACAAGGGATAGATTCGTATGGAGGGCCATGATCCCAACGACATGGGGCAGGGCACATGACGATGAGGTGGCCTCTCCGTCCAATCTCTGGCCTCCCTTTTGTTGTCTGATCACTAGCTTCTCCTTCTTATATCAGTCCAATCATTATCATCTAGCCGCTTTCTGTGTCCGATGATTGGCCTCTTTCTGTGTCCGTTGATTGGCCTCTTTCTCTATCTGATGATTGGCCTCTTTCTGTGTCCGTTGATTGGTCTCTTTTTCTATCTGATGATTGGTCTCTTTCTCTATCCGATGATTGGCCTCTATCTGTGTCTGTTGATTGGCCTCTTTCTGTGTCCGTTGATTGGCCTCTTTCTCTATCTGATGATTGGCCTCTATCTGTGTCCGTTGATTGGCCTCTTTGTCTGATCAAGGCCTTAATTTCATGTGATGATCAGTGGCCTCTCTCTATCTCTCTGATCATTGGCCTCTCTATGTCTGTCTGATCACTGGCCTCTCTCTCTCTCTCTGTCTGATCATCAGCCTCTCTCTCTGTGTCTGATAACTGGCCTCTCTCTCTCTCTCTTTGTCTGATAACTGGCCTCTCTCTCTATGTCTGTCTGATCATTGGCGTATCTCTCTCTGTGTCTGATCACTGGCCACTCTCTCTCTGTCTGTCTGATCACTGGCCTCTCCTGCTCTGTCTGACCATTGGCCTCTCTCTGTCTGCCTGATCACTGACCTCTCTCTTTGTGTCTGCCTGATCACTGACCTCTCTCTTTGTGTCTGCCTGATCACTGACCTCTCTTTGTGTCTGCCTGATCACTGACCTCTCTCTTTGTGTCTACCTGATCACTGACCTCTCTTTGTGTCTGCCTGATCACTGACCTCTCTGTGTCTGCCTGATCACTGACCTCTCTCTTTGTGTCTGCCTGATCACTGACCTCTCTCTTTGTGTCTGCCTGATCACTGACCTGTGTGTCTGCCTGATCACTGACCTCTCTGTGTCTGCCTGATCACTGATCTCTCTTTGTGTCTGCCTGATCACTGACCTCTCTTTGTGTCTGCTGATCACTGACCTCTCTCTTTGTGTCTGCCTGATCACTGACCTCTCTTTGTGTCTGCCTGATCACTGACCTCTCTTTGTGTCTGCCTGATCACTGACCTCTCTCTTTGTGTCTGCCTGATCACTGACCTCTCTCTTTGTGTCTGCCTGATCACTGACCTCTGTGTCTGCCTGATCACTGACCTCTCTCTTTGTGTCTGCCTGATCACTGACCTCTCTCTTTGTGTCTGCCTGATCACTGACCTCTCTCTTTGTGTCTGCCTGATCACTGACCTCTCTCTTTGTGTCTGCCTGATCACTGACCTCTCTCTTTGTGTCTGCCTGATCACTGACCTCTCTTTGTGTCTGCCTGATCACTGACCTCTCTCTTTGTGTCTACCTGATCACTGACCTCTCTCTTTGTGTCTGCCTGATCACTGACCTCTCTGTGTGTCTGCCTGATCACTGACCTCTCTCTTTGTGTCTGCCTGATCACTGACCTCTCTCTTTGTGTCTGCCTGATCACTGACCTCTCTTTGTGTCTGCCTGATCACTGACCTCTCTCTTTGTGTCTGCCTGATCACTGACCTCTCTCTTTGTGTCTGCCTGATCACTGACCTCTCTTTGTGTCTGCCTGATCACTGACCTATCTGTGTCTGCCTGACCACTGATCTCTCTCTTTGTGTCTGCCTGATCACTGACCTCTCTTTGTGTCTGCCTGATCACTGACCTATCTGTGTCTGCCTGACCACTGATCTCTCTCTTTGTGTCTACCTGATCACTGACATCTCTCTCTCTGTCTGATCACTGACATCTCTCTCTCTGTCTGATCACTGGCCTCTCCCTCTTTGTCTGCCTGATCACTAACCTGTCTCTCTCTGTCCGATCATTGGCCTCTCTCTGTGTCTCATCATTGGCCTCTCTCTCTCAGTGTCTCTCTCTCTGTCTGATCACTGGCCTCTCTCTCTCTGTCTGATCACTGGCCTCTTTCTCTCTGTCTGTCTGATCACTGGCCTCTCTCTCTCTGTGTCTGATCACTGGCCTCTCTCGCTCTGTCTGACCATTGGCCTCTCTCTGTCTGTCTTGATCATTGGCCTCTCTCTCTATCTCTGTCTGATCACTGACCCCTCTCTCTCTCTGTGTCTGATCACTGGCCTCTCTCGCTCTGTCTGACCATTGGCCTCTCTCTGTCTGTCTTGATCATTGGCCTCTCTCTCTATCTCTGTCTGATCACTGACCCCTCTCTCTCTCTGTCTGATCATCGGCCTCTCTCTCTGTGTCTGATCATTGGCTTCTCTCTCTCTGTCTGTCTGATCATTGGCCCCTCTCTGTCTGATCATTGGCCTCTCTCTCTCTGTCTGATCATTGGCCTCTCTCTCTGTCTGATCATTGGCCTCTCTCTCTCTGATCAAAGACCTCTCCTTCTCTCTGTCTCTGATCATTGGCCTATCTCTTTCTCTGATCACTGGCCTCTCTGTCTGATCATTGATATCTCTGTCTCTCTCTGTCTGATCATTGGCATCTCTGTGTCTGCTCATTGGCCTCTCTCTCTCTGTCTGATCATTGGCCTCTCTGTCTCTCTGTCTGATCATTGGCCTCTCTCTCTCTCTGATCATTGGCCTCTTTCACTCTGTCTGATCACTGGCCTCTCTCTCTCTGTCTGATCACTGGCCTCTCTCTCTCTGTCTCTGTCTGATCACTGGCCTCTCTCTCTCTGTGTCTGATCATTGGCCTCTCTCTCAGTGTCTCTCTCTCTGTCTGATCAAAACTCATCGAAAAAGTTGTCCTCAACCAGCTGAACTCTCACCTGTCTGCCAACAATCTCCTCAATCCTTTCCAGTCAGCCTACCGCCAGTGCCATAGCACTGAAACTGCCCTGCTACACATTCTCAACAATCTCCTCCTTGCAACTGATACTGGCAAAGTCTCTCTCCTCACACTCCTTGATCTGTCTGCAGCCTTTGATCCCATTGATCATGGTACTCTCCTTTCTAGACTTCATCATACTTTTAGCATCTCTGACATTGCTCTCTCCTGGATCACTTCATATCTATCAAACAGAAAACAAACTGTTCTCATTAATGGCACTTACTCTCAACCTGCATACCTGACCTGTGGTGTTCCACAAGGATCTGTCCTTGGCCCTGTTCTTTTCACTCTTTACACCTCCCCCCTGTCCACCATCATCAACTCCCACTCTATAAAACACCACTTTTATGCTGATGACACCCAACTTCAAGACAGTGACTCACCTGACAATATACAGCGCCTCTTGACTCGCACCACTGAGTGTTACTCGGACATTAAGAACTGGATGACATACAACAAACTTCAGCTTAATGACGACAAGACAGAAGCTATCCTCATTGGCACCCGTCAGAAACTTTCTCAGCTGCCTCCTCCTTCTCTCCCATTATGTAACACATCAGTTCCAATTTCTGATTCAGCTAAAAACCTTGGTGTCTGCATTGACTCTACCCTCTCCATGAACAACTTTGTTTCTCAAACTGCCAGATCTTGCTACTATCACCTCCATCGTATAAGCCTGATCAGGAAGTATCTCTCTGTCGAAACAACTGCAAAACTCGTTCTCTCCTTCATAATGTCTCGCATTGACTCTTGCAATTCACTCCTGTCTGGTCTTCCTGCCTCCACCATTCACATCCTACAGCGCATTCAAAACAATGATGCACGCCTTGTACTCAAAAAGAAAAAAGCTGACCACAACATTTCCTCTCCTGGCACAACTTCACTGGCTCTCTGTATCACAGCGCATACAGTACAAACTAGACACCATGTGCTACAAAAGCCTCAATAACGCAGCCCCCGATTACCTGTCAAGCCTACTTGAGATCTATCTTCCCTCACGTACCCTCCGCTCTGCCTCCGATCCTCTGACTTTTCGCTTTTCACGCACTAAGCTCAATACCTATGGTCCACGAGCCTTCTCTGTTTCTGGTCCACTTTCCTGGAACAAACTTCCTCTCTCAGTCCGTCAGCAACCTACTTTTGTCTCCTTCAAGTCCGCTCTCAAAACTCACCTTTTCTCCTCTGCATAAAATCCTGACCTCACTCAATCCCCTCTGCAGCCTGTCTCCACTCGGAGGGGAATCACATTGTAATATATAATTGTATATAATATGCTCTCTATAATTTTCCATTGCTTTTATTCTTTCTCCCCATTTATAGCCGTGTGTGTGTGTGTGTGTGTGTGTGTGTGTGTGTGTGTGTGTGTGTGTGTGTGTGTGTGTGTGTGTGTGTGTGTGTGTGTGTGTGTGTGTGCGTGCGTGCGTGCGTGCGTGTGTGTTTTAGCGCTTAGATTTGATTTTATCAAGATTTTGCGCTATATAAATAAAATGTATTGTATTGTATTGATCACTGGCCTCTCTCTCTCTCTCTGTCTGATCATTGGCCTCTCTCTCTCTCTGTCTGATCACTGGCCTCTCTCTCTCTCTGTCTGATCATTGGCCTCTCTCTCTCTCTGTCTGATCACTGACCTCTCTCTCTCTCTGTCTGATCACTGGCCTCTCTCTCTCTCTCTGTCTGATCATTGGCCTCTCTCTCGTGTCTGATCTGTCTGATCATTGGCCTTCCTGACTTTTTCCCTCCTTGCGCTCCTCAGTTTAAGATCTTGTATACGTATTGGGTTTTGCAAAGGCTCAGGGAGTCTGCCAGATAACTGTTGAGTGCGATGAATCCCTCCCTAACAAACTCCAAACACCCTACGTCCGAGATGACTACAGCACGGTCTACCAAAGTCTATGAGAAAGAAGAAATAAGCCAATCCTTTATCAAACAGAACGAAATGTCAAAGAAATTAAGTTGATTATTATTGTACCATGCAACGTAACAATGACGTCCGGCAATTGTGGTCCTAGGAAAGAAGAGAAAGCCACTCCACCCACCATTCCCGTAATCATGTCTCCACTGACCTCGTGCTCTTTTGACTTCCCTATAACTTTGTCTTCGATGTGTGTTTGCAGTTGTGATTGTTTGACTCTCTCTATACAGTAGTATGTTGCTGTACAGTCAACTCTATACAGTAGTATGTTGCTGTACAGTCAACTCTATACAGTAGTATGTTGCTGTACAGTCAACTCTATACAGAGTAGTATGTTGCTGTACAGTCAACTCTATACAGTAGTATGTTGCTGTACAGTCAACTCTATACAGTAGTATGTTGCTGTACAGTCAGCTCTATACAGAGTAGTATGTTGCTGTACAGTCAACTCTATACAGTAGTATGTTGCTGTACGGTCAACTCTATACAGTAGTATGTTGCTGTACGGTCAGCTCTATACAGTAGTATGTTGCTGTACAGTCAACTCTATACAGTAGTATGTTGCTGTACAGTCAACTCTATACAGTATGTTGCTGTACAGTCAGCTCTATACAGTAGTATGTTGCTGTACAGTCAGCTCTATACAGTAGTATGTTGCTGTACAGTCAACTCTATACAGTAGTATGTTGCTGTACGGTCAACTCTATACAGTAGTATGTTGCTGTACAGTCAACTCTATACAGTAGTATGTTGCTGTACGGTCAGCTCTATACAGTAGTATGTTGCTGTACAGTCAACTCTATACAGTAGTATGTTGCTGTACAGTCAACTCTATACAGTAGTATGTTGCTGTACAGTCAACTCTATACAGTAGTATGTTGCTGTACAGTCAGCTCTATACAGTAGTATGTTGCTGTACAGTCAACTCTATACAGTAGTATGTTGCTGTACGGTCAACTCTATACAGTAGTATGTTGCTGTACAGTCAACTCTATACAGTAGTATGTTGCTGTACAGTCAACTCTATACAGTAGTATGTTGCTGTAGGGTCAACTCTATACAGTAGTATGTTGCTGTACAGTCAACTCTATACAGTAGTATGTTGCTGTACAGTCAACTCTATACAGTAGTATGTTGCTGTAGGGTCAACTCTATACAGTAGTATGTTGCTGTACGGTCAACTCTATACAGTAGTATGTTGCTGTACAGTCAACTCTATACAGTAGTATGTTGCTGTACGGTCAACTCTATACAGTAGTATGTTGCTGTACAGTCAACTCTATACAGTATGTTGCTGTACAGTCAGCTCTATACAGTAGTATGTTGCTGTACAGTCAGCTCTATACGAGTATGTTGCTGTACAGTCAGCTCTATACAGTAGTATGCTGCTGTACAGTCAACTCTATACAGTAGTATGTTGCTGTACAGTCAGCTCTATACAGTAGTATGTTGCTGTACAGTCAGCTCTATACAGTAGTATGTTGCTGTACAGTCAGCTCTATACAGTAGTATGTTGCTGTACAGTCAACTCTATACAGTAGTATGTTGCTGTACAGTCAACTCTATACAGTAGCATGTTGCTGTATAGTCAGCTCTATACAGTAGTATGTTGCTGTACAGTCAGCTCTATACAGTAGTATGTTGCTGTACGGTCAGATCTATACAGTAGTATGTTGCTGTACAGTCAACTCTATACAGTAGCATGTTGCTGTACGGTCAGCTCTATACAGTAGTATGTTGCTGTACAGTCAGCTCTATACAGTAGTATGTTGCTGTACGGTCAGCTCTATACAGTAGTATGTTGCTGTACAGTCAACTACCGTCGTATGTTGCTGTACGGTCAACTATAAAATAGTATGTTGCTGTACGGTCAACACTATAGACCAGCATGTTGCTGTATGGTCAGCTCTATACAGTAGTATGTTGCTGTACAGTCAATTCTATACAGTAGTATGTTGCTGTACAGTCAACTCTATACAGTAGTATGTTGCTGTACAGTCAATTCTATACAGTAGTATGTTGCTGTACAGTCAGCTCTATACAGTAGTATGTTGCTGTACGGTCAGCTCTATACAGTAGTATGTTGCTGTACGGTCAACTATAAAGTAGTATGTTGCTGTACGGTCAACTCTATACAGTAATATGTTGCTGTACGGTCAACTCTATACAGTAGTATGTTGCTGTACAGTGAACTATAAAAGTATATGTTGCTGTACCGTCAGCTCTATACAGTAGTATGTTGCTGTAGGGTCAACTCTATACAGTAGTATGTTGCTGTACAGTGAACTATAAAGTAGTATGTTGCTGTACAGTCAACTCTATAAAGTAGTATGTTGCTGTACAGTCAGCTCTATACAGTAGTATGTTGCTGTACAGTCAGCTCTATACAGTAGTATGTTGCTGTACAGTGAACTATAAAGTAGTATGTTGCTGTACAGTCAACTCTATACAGTAGTATGTTGCTGTACAGTCAACTCTATACAGTAGTATGTTGCTGTACAGTCAGCTCTATACAGTAGTATGTTGCTGTACGGTCAACACTATACAGTAGTATGTTGCTGTACGGTCAACACTATACACTAGTATGTTGCTGTACGGTCAACTCTATACAGTAATATGTTGCTGTATGGTCAACTCTATACAGTAATATGTTGCTGTACGGTCAACTCTATACAGTAATATGTTGCTGTAGGGTCAACTCTATACAGTAATATGCTGCTGTACGGTCAACTCTATACAGTAATATGTTGCTGTACGGTCAACTCTATACAGTAATATGTTGCTGTACGGTCAACTCTATACAGTAATATGTTGCTGTACGGTCAACTCTATACAGTATGTTGCTGTACGGTCAACTCTATACAGTAATATGCTGCTGTACGGTCAACTCTATACAGTAATATGTTGCTGTACGGTCAACTCTATACAGTAATATGTTGCTGTAGGGTCAGCTCTATACAGTATGTTTCTGTACGGTCATACAGTAATATGTTGCTTTAGGGTCAGCTCTATACAGTATGTTTCTGTACGGTCATACAGTAATATGTTGATGTACGGTCAACTCTATACAGTATGTTGCTGTAGGGTCAGCTCTATACAGTAATATGTTACTGTAGGGTCAGCTCTATACAGTATGTTTCTGTACGGTCATACAGTAATATGTTACTGTAGGGTCAGCTCTATACAGTATGTTTCTGTACGGTCATACAGTAATATGTTGATGTACGGTCAACTCTATACAGTATGTTGCTGTAGGGTCAGCTCTATACAGTAATATGTTACTGTAGGGTCAGCTCTATACAGTATGTTTCTGTACGGTCATACAGTAATATGTTACTGTAGGGTCAGCTCTATACAGTATGTTTCTGTACGGTCATACAGTAATATGTTACTGTAGGGTCAACTCTATACAGTATGTTGCTGTAGGGTCAGCTCTATACAGTCGTGTGTTGCTGTGCGTTCACCTCTATAAAGTAGTATGTTGCTGTGCGTTCAGCTCTATACAGTAGTATGTTGCTGTGCGTTCAGCTCTATACAGTAGTGTGTTGCTGTGCGTTCAGCTCTATAAAGTAGTATGTTGCTGTGCGTTCAGCTCTATACAGTAGTATGTTGCTGTGCGTTCACCTCTATAAAGTAGTATGTTGCTGTGCGTTCAGCTCTATACAGTAGTGTGTTGCTGTGCGTTCAGCTCTATACAGTAGTATGTTGCTGTGCGTTCACCTCTATAAAGTAGTATGTTGCTGTGCGTTCAGCTCTATACAGTAGTATGTTGCTGTGCGTTCAGCTCTATACAGTAGTGTGTTGCTGTGCGTTCACCTCTATAAAGTAGTATGTTGCTGTATGGTCAACTCTATACGGTAGTATGTTGCTGTACAGTCAGTGTACACCGTTTTCGGAGGGTAGTGAATGGCAGTGACGATCACTTTTGCCAGATATGTGGTTGTGTCTTTTTTTTTTTCTCTTTTCTTCTTTTTTTTTCTTTTTCTTTCTTACATTATCAAACTGGATTGGTCTTCTCCCCTTAGCTGAGTCTTTTCGGTTCACGAAGAGCGTGCTGCCCGCCAGACTCGGTTTACACGACCTGACTAGCACCCAAACAAGCACCCAAGGTCTAGTAGAGGGGTGGTGGGAAAATGTTCCTGTTCGATAGGTAATCGAACCCGTGACCTCTCGCATACCTAGCGAGTGCTGTAACCACCAGGTCACCGTTCCATAAAGACTGAATGACACTGTTCTGTCTAGTGTCAAGACAGCCACGGAAGCTTTTTCAAATACGTCAAAAGGACAGATTGATTTGCCCCTTCTCCCTCCCTGCCCATCCCCCCTCCTGCCCCCTCCCGTCTGTCTGTCTCTTATTCTTTCACTTTTCTGTTTCTGTTGGAATACGTTTCTTGTGTCACTGGCTGCTGTCGGCCGATTGATCTGCTTTTAGTCGAATTCCCACAACATGAATATAATCTATCACCAACACGCCTTTCTGCACCATTTGAACATATCCAGTGTTACACTTTCTTCATGTAATATAAGGCCCGGGAAGTGCAAAGACAGAACACCCGCCTTCCACTCTGCCTGTACAAGTATGCGTATGTGTGTGTGTGTGTGTGTGTGTGTGTGTGTCTGTCTGTGCGTGTGTGTGTGTGTGTGTGTGTGTGTGTGTGTGCGTGCGATCTCCAGTCCATTCGGCTCTGAATGGGTACCTCATCCTTTTAAGAATTAGGGAAGGTAAAATAGCGAGCGAGAAGTGTGGGACCCTCCGAGAATAGTGAAATCTTTACCATCTCATTCCCCATACGACCTGGTACAGCTAAGGGCATGTCTATACCTTTTCTTTATTTTACCTACTCTTTCTCCACTCTTTCGAATCTGAAATGGTTTCAAAGCGGGAAAGCGGATTCTTAAAGGTGGTAGTCTCTAACGTCTCTTTCCTGTGAAAACTGAAATTAAAGAGAGAGAGAGAGAGAGAGAGAGAGAGAAGAAAGAAGAGAGAGACAGAGAGAGAGACAGAGGAGAGAGAGAGAGAGAGAGAGAGAGAGAGAGAGAGAGAGAGAGAGAGAGAGAAAGAGAGAGCAACACCAATCTCATAGGTAACAATGTATTGGTTACGTGTTTAAAGTTAATTTCATGCTTTGAAATTCCAAAAACACTATTCCCAATACGCACACTGATATCTACAGAATAATGCACACTCAGAACTCTATACACGACGACCTGTCCCTATTTCAGCTAGTCTCGCTGCTCGTTCAAACCTACCCAGAATGCAAAAGCAAAACTATATTACCTGTTCATGTCATGTTCTTTGTGACTATTTTGTCGACTGTGTACATGTGCAGTTTTAGTGGATTAATCTGCAGAAGTCTGGACAGGTATTTTGTAACTTAGGTGGTCACAGCAGTTCCAAATCAATACAGAACGATTTTGTCGACGTATTTTAACCAAATAAGAATCGATTCGGACTTGTACACATAAGACACCGAAAATTAAATTAAGTAAGCTTGAATGGGCACATATTTCTTTTGTTTCGTTTTGTTCAGGGTAGTAGTTTGGACCTCGAGGAACTGAAAACCAGTCCAATCTCACACAACAAAGAAATGAAGCCAGATCATGGACACCAAACGGCGAAGCAGGACAGAACATTATACGTACACTTGGGCAGATCCTAAATTCCGGAAGGTGTTTTCAATGAAAACAGTAAGAGGGGTACAATCACAACGAGCCAACTTTTGTTGACATTCCTTTGATGTCGCCCCTGCTCTAACGCCTTCCCCTTTCCCCATTTCACTACCACCCAGTGATCGGACAGACACTCTTTCTATGTGGTATTTTGTGCCAAGACATCTTTTAACAGAGGTTACGTAGAATCTTTTCACATAAGCATCTAAAATGTACATTTTTCCAAGAAAGATAATTCATTCTCATACCGCATCTGTGTGCATAGTTTCGCAGACATCAAACAATACTTTGTTTTCCGTCGCGTTCACATCTGCAAGAATTCTTCGAATTTTCCCAAGAAACATTTCGAAAGTAAACATTTCCCAAATATATCATGAGGAGAAACAGAAACGAAGAACACATTATAAAAAAGAACTTTGAAGGACCATCCATAATAAAAGATGAAGTTAGAGCAGCACTGAAAAAGATGAAACCAGGAAAAGCCCCAGGACCAGACAACATTACTACAGAGATGATTGAAGCCCTGGAGGAATTTGGCATAGAAAAAATAACAGTCCACCTAAATGAAATTTATGACACTGGAAAAATCCCCAAAGATATGTCAAAATCAATTTTCATTGCACTTCCAAAGAAGACATGGGCTATAGAATGCGAACTCCATCGCACAATCAGTTTGATGAGTCATGTAACAAAAATCCTTTTAAGAATAATCATGATGAGGACAAGGAATAGAATCAAAAGAGAAACAGCAGAAGAACAGTGTGGATTTGTGGAAGGGAAAGGAACTATTAATGCCATATACATCCTAAGAACTATCATAGAGAGGTCAATTGAGATGAATACGGATTTGTATTTATGCTTTGTTGACTATACCAAGGCTTTCGATCGGGTACGACATGAAGAATTGATCAACCAACTGGAGAGACTCAATGTTGATGGAAAAGATCTACGACTAATCAGGAATATGTACTGGGAAAAAACAGCTGCAATGAGAATAGAAAACAATATAAGCTCTTTCCAAAACATCAAAAGAGGAGTAACACTGGGTTGTGTTTTGTCACCAGATCTGTTTTCACTATACAGCGAAAACATCATGAGAAACCTAGAAGAAGGCCCTGGATTCAAGGTTGGAGGGAAAATGATAAACAACATTCGGTACGCAGATGACACCGTGCTAATTGCAGAAAATGAAAGGGACCTACAAAACCTTGTGAATATACTAGAAATAGAAAGCAAAGGTAAGGGGTTGGAATTAAACAGCAGGAAGACTGAAGTCATGGTGATCAGTAAAAAACATGAAATCCCCTCATGCAAAATAACAGCAAATGGCACAACCTTGACACAGGTTAAAAAGTTCAAATACCTGGGAACGGTCATTTCATCAGACGGCAGATGCACATCGGAAATAGCTGGCAGAATCGGACAAGCCAAAACAGCATTCAAGAAGATGACAAGCATTCTTACCAACAAATGCCTATCAATTAACATCAGAAAGAGAGCCCTTGAATGTTAAATAGAACCAATACTGTTGTACGGATGCGAGGCGTGGACAGTCAGCAAGCAAAGCCAGAGCAGGATTGAGACAGCCGAGATGTGGTTTCTCAGAAGAATGTTGAGAGTTCCATGGACCGCAAAGAAAGTAAACGAGACAGTCTTGATGGAGGCAGACACAAGTAGATCACTCATAAGGAAGATTAAGAAAAGACAGGCAATATTTATAGGCCATTTTATGAGGAAGGGGGATTTGGAGCACCTGGTCACAACGGGAAAGCTGGAGGGAAAGCGAGCACCAGGTAGACCCAGGGAGAGAATGCTGGACAGACTTGCAGAGTGGCTGGGGATTAGGAGGATGGGGGAGATACTAGGGGCAACGAGAGATAGAGATGGTTGGAAGTCCATGGTCGCCAACGCCATGCGGCAGGGCACTTGATGATGATGATGATGATCATGAGGAGTAGCTTTACTTTCCAGTTAAGTCACTGTAAAAGTTGTTTACAAATCCCATTTCTTTCAATGATTTGGCCCCAATAATTCTAAAGAAAATGTTTCTGTAGCCATTTCAATTCAACGTTTTGTATTTTATGAATTTTCAAACGTTTTTTTCCCAGGGTACACCTGTTCTCAATTTCTCTAACCACTCAACAACCAAATTTCGGAAGGGTATCATCTGTTGTTCTGATTTCATTGTATAATCGGGCTCCGTAATCCCTTCGGCAATGATGTTTATGCACTTATAAGCAACCACTCTTAAATGAGACACTCGACACAGAACACAATTTTTGCTCTTTGAAATATTAATGTAAACAGCATGAACAATTTGTCCTCACAAATTTATGAAACACATATAAAGCACTGAAAAGAAGTTTATTCATATACGTAGAAGAAAGGAATTGAATCAATTGGGTTGGATACACCTAAACATGGAGAATCAGACACCACAGACGTTACCCCAGCAATGCTGCTAATGAGCAACCCAGGACAGCTCGTTACACATTTTCTCTTGCTGGACTGTGTACCGCCAGCTGAAGTACAAGAAACTAAAATGTGCTGATGGAATACCGGGGAAAGCACTTTAGTCTGTTTCTGAGGTTGCTGATAAATATTTACATAGACTGGAACAAATATACTATCCCGAAGAAGTGTTTTATCGACGTTCAAATCGTCAGCAAGAAGTAAAAGGCATACTGTGGATATCACAGCTACAACAGCAAGAGATATTTATCCACACACTCAGGACACACCCGTGACATAGCCAGTGTTAAAGGGTGCTGGGGAGGGGGGGGGGGGGGGGCGGAGGGGACCTCGCGGAACGAGGTTTAGTCGGTACAGGTTTCCTGTCACAATAAAAATCCTCGAGACATGGCCCGAAAAGAGAGGAAAACGAGAACGTAACATAAAGAGGAAAGCACAAAATGCAAGTAGGTGTGTAAATAGACTGTACGTGGGGAAGGGAGAGCTGTGAATGAATGAAGGAATGTCACTATGAATGAAGTCTCACCTTCTTCAGTCTCAAGGTCGGTAGGCACTACTATTTGGGTTGGTATAATTTTCTCCACTTAAAACCAAGATAGCAGTTAGACTAGGGGGCGGGAAGGCAGAAGTGAAAGAAGACGTGATAGGAATGAGGGGTAAGAAGACCAAAGAACAGACGTGTTTGTGCATGTTGGGGACAGAGGTATTTTACCTTATTTGTTATTCTAAATCTTTAACCATACTTCATGTCCAAAACTGACTGACTTTATCTGACATTGAGCTGAACTGAAATGAATCCCGTTCAACCAACCGCCGTGGTGTAGTGGTTAACGCAACGGACTGCAGACTGGAAGGTTGTGGGTTCGGATCCCCATCAGTCCCATCAAAAATCATTGTGGGATTTTTCGGCTCTAACCGGTTCCTACCCAGAGTTGGGCGTGCTATGGGCTCATAGGGAAGACTGGAACCACACAGTCGAGTCTCATCCACTTCGCGGATGCGTCATTGAGAGTGTTGCTCAAATCTTCTGACCAGCACCGCAGCTGTCTGTATCTCTCGGGCCTGGTTGACGCCAGGACATATTACGATACTAAGCGTAGAGTACAACCCTGTCGCGCAGTCTCAATCCTAGATGGCACTCTAAAGCATCATGATTATCATCCACATCGACATCATCATCATCGCATAATAAAAACTGTTTCAGCTTCTGTGGCCATTAAAGTAGCGTAGAAAATGAGACACAAAAAAAAAAAAAGAAAAAAAAAGGTGAGCACTAAGGTAACCTCCCTGAGTGCAATGATCCTTACAAAAACAAAAACAAACAAAAAAAGAAAAAAAAGAAATGAATCCCGTTCAATTCAATATCCTCTATCAATCCACATTTGGAAAACAAAGCGCACAGTCATATAATCCTTCGTATGTAGTACACGAGAAAAGAGCCTGCTGAAATAATGCGCATACGTAAAAGTGGACACAGCTTTGATGACAGTGTTAACAAAATGGATGCGCCCGCAACCTCGGAAAGGGTGGTTTGTTTTTGTTTGTTTGCTTGCTTGCTTTTTGTCGTTTTGTTGGCGGGAATGTGGATGCACGCATTTAACAGTTGAAAAGGTCTCTTCAGAACATTCAACACAAAATGAGGATGAAAAAAAGCCAAGAATAAAAATGCCTGTTTTACTGAAGTAAAAATATTTAAAAATAAAGACTTGAGAATAATAGAGTTCTTGTGGACACAACACTTCTGTATACTTCGATATATGACAAACACAGTCAGCGTGGTGGAGAACAATGCAGTAATGACAGATTATCCGCATCAGTGTTCTCATGGAAACAATTAGTGGTGTAACAAGGTGAAGACTGTCCCATAACCCTCAGGATGTATGAGAGTGCTGTGACAAAGACCGCAACTGTTCTTGAGGACTGCAGTGTGAGGATAGTGCCACTTCCATAACTTTGAAAACAGGCGGGTACCCATTCACACATGGACAAACTTGAGACATGTTTTGCTCGTACAACACTGGCACCAGAGCAAAAAACAAAAACAAACAAACAAACAAACAAACAAAAAACATACAGTCAGATTGGAAGTCGAGTGCTCTACCTCTGCGCCAACAGGTCTCAAGGTAGAGATGACCTAGTCGTAAAAGCGTCTTTCTAGGGAAACCCGGGTTTAGATCATCGGATGGCACAGATATTTTACTCCTTTCTTTCAAAATCTGCTGGAACTGAAGCGAGTATCTTCACATAAGTCCTTCAGACGAAATATCTGCCCATAAATGTCTGAGCATAAGTCTTTCAGATGAGACTATGAAGTGGAGGCTTCTGTGCATTATACACTTGGCACATGCAACAAAACCTACAGCAACACAGGAACTGCCCATGGCTAAATTCTGTTGAACAATCCATGTTAATAAGTAAGACAATGCACATACACAAGGAAATGGTCTAAGTGTACAAGGTGGATGACCGTACCATGTGTTGATACACTTTGGACTGTCGGTCTTATGGGTCGTGAATTTTAAGTATGAACTGGGTAGTTCAATATTAGGTCCGCATGTTATGCATAGTCTCTGAATGACATGCATTTCAGGAATCATACAGCGGTAATAAGAGTCATTCTTCTGCCAGTGTGAACTTGTTCCTTTGGGCTGAGCACTGGCTAGTGACTTGCTCCTGTTAGGTGGGACTAAAGGAAAAGAGAAGATTCGTAGTCTGTTAGCGGGCCTGAATAGCTCAGTAGACTGAGCATCGGTTTTATGTGCCAATGATTGTGAGTTCGAACCCACCGTGGTCTACATTAAACTATCCTTTTCACTGCCCATATTAGCGTATCACCTTCCTGGTGGTGTCAGTATAGAATCACTCTTTAAAGCCCATCCAACGACTCTAGGAGGATTATCCTCTTCAACACTTTCACCCGATGTTGGCTGCTGACGTAAAAATCGGTTAAAAAGGAGAATCTGTTGAGATGGACTGTACAAATATTTCAACTGACCAGTCGCCGTGGTGTAGTGGTTAGCGCAACGGACTACCGACTGGAAGGTTGTGGGTTCGAATCCCCATCAGTCCCATCAAAAATATATCATTGTGGGTTTTTTCGGCTCTAACCGGCTCCTACCCAGAGTTGAGCGTGCTATGGGCTCATCGGGAAGACTGGGACCACACAGTCGAGTCTCATCCACTTCAGGGATGCGTCATTGAGGGTGTTGCTCAAGTCTTCTGACCAGCACCGCAGGTGTCTGTATCTCTCGGTCCTGGTTGACGCCAGGATATGTTATGATAGTAAGCGTAGAGTACAGCCCTGTCACGCAGTCTCAATCCTAGATGGAACTCCATAGCATCATGAATATCATCCTCATCGACATCATCATCATCGCATTGTAAAAATTGTTCCAGCTTCTGTGGCATTGATGAGGCGTAGAAAATGGGACAAAAAAAGGTGAGCACAAAGGTAACCCCCTTAAGTGCGATGATCCTAAAAAAAAAAAAAAAAAAAAAAAAAAAAAAATATTTTTTTAACTGTGTTGACCTTGCACTGAGTAGAACTAATAATAGAGGGACGCGGATACGGCAGATGCATGGATAATACCACACAGATACAGTGAAGAAAACAGAACCATTTCTTGTTATGTCTTTCGAGTCAGGAAGCACCTCAAGCCCTCGCCCGCGTACATGTTTTATACACCACTGACTCATTACATCTGTCTTGATTAGTCTAGATTCCAGCTCATGGCAGTTTTGATGTACATGTAGTGCATCCCTGCGTTTTGTATATATATACATGTGTGTGTGTGTGTGCGTGTGTGTGTGTGGTGTGTGTGTGTGTGTGTGTGTGTGTGTGTGTGTGTGTGTGTGTGTGTGTTTGTGTGTGTGTGTGTGTGTGTGTGTGCGCGCGTGCGTGCGTGTATGTGTGTGTGTTTAGCAAACCGAAAATGGAACTATGTCAAAAAGCTATTTCCTTGGGGAGTGCAGGCTGACTGTCTCGCTGTAAACTATGCTGTGACAAAGAAACAATTACATCCATAACAATACAACATTAAACATACAGATTATGATAAGGCATTAAAAGAACAGCCATTTCCTTGATCCCTGACCAACACAACAGAAACCTGATACAGTCAGTAAATATGTGGACCCATGTGTCAACACCACACTGACACTGACAGTATCGCAAAATAAGTTCAAATCTAAAATGTTCCTATGTCAGATCTTTCAACAGCACTAAATCTTCGAAAGCGTTTTTACAGAAGGGGACGTGGCACAGTAGTATAGCACATCCGCCTTGGAAGCGAAAGGAGATTGGTTAGAGCCCCAAGAGTACAAGATTCGTCTCCATAGCTCCTTGCCTTCCCTCCCCAAGACCCCACCTCCTTTGTTGCAGCTAATTATTCACGTGCAATTTTTGTTGTTGCAGGTAGTTATTCATGTGCACTTAATGCACACGGCACATGGGACACCGGCGTATCCTGCCAACCAATGGACATAAACTCTGATCACCACAGGCTATAGTGAAAGAAAAAAATTCTGGGGTGCAACCCTAACTTTTTGGTTCCTAATCGCGTGTTGTAACCACTGAGGAACAACTCCAATCAGTACAGCTAGAGCGTGCAGACAATAGGATTCTAACAGCCTCTAGCAAAAATGTGTGCGACCCACATCCATTCAGTTGTAGGAAGATAAAACACCAACGGTATTCGAGATGGGTACTCCCTCATAATGTTGGCCCAGAGTAAAGTGGAGGTTTCTACAATCTCGCTTTCCTACAACTCAAGAGTTACAGAGGAACCTATACATTTTAATATACAAAATATGTTCAGTATAATAGAAAGCAAGAAAGAGGGCATGCGGCATTATCTGGGGGGAAAACCCGCTGGGGGTCTGGTCTGGCGTGAGAATATTTCTGCTTCGAAGAAATGCAGCGCATAATCACTTTACCAACAGCAATGATCCTGTGCCCAGACGATAACTTCTTATCACAGAGTAGACACCATTCCTGACAATTTCTCCACCCCCAGGTGGAGGGTGAGGTAGGGTGAGGGCTATGTGCACAACGATTGTGGAGTCTTTTGATCCCCCCTAGATGAAAGTTATTAAGATGGCAAACTTTCTTCCCTGTAGGTTAACTTTTATTCTTTGAAACACTTGGAACACACACACACACACACACACACACAACACACACACACACACACACACACACACACACACACACACACACACACAAATACGACCACATCCCCACCTCCTGACACACACATGGGCCTCCTCCTTTTGCTCTCTCCCTCTTTCACCTCTATCTTTCTCATTGACTGCCGGCATTTTTTGATAAAGTGTGTTTTTGTTGCTCGTCAACTATCGGCTGAAGAAAAATCTGTGTGTGTGTGTGTGTGTGTGTGTGTGGCTGAAAAAGCCAACTTGAATAACGAAGAGAATCTGATTCGTGAGATAGAACTGTCGATTTACGATAGTTATGTTGCAGAAAAAGAATCATATGAATTTTTTTAGCCCAATACCATCTTCAACCAACACCTACTGACCTGATGCAGTAAGAGAATACAGATACCATCAACACGAAAAAATAAACAACAAAAACAGACAAAAACAAAACAAACAAACAAACAAAACGATGGTGACAGATTAGGCACATCATCCAAAAAGTGCAGAATAACATCACCCGAAGTGCCCTTGAGGGACTGAAGTCCAGGCTTGAGATCAACTTTCACAGCTTTATCAAACAGCCAGCTCGCCGCAATGTTGGGTAGCAGCAAAAGGTATGGAGGGCACAACGAAGGTCCACCACTCCTGCCTCTTCTGGCCCAGTTTCAGCATGGTACCTCAAGTGTTTCGTGGCCTTGATTTATCATCCCGCAATATAAAAACATTGTGTCTTAATATTCCAATAATTCTGATGTGTCAATGTTTCACTGGCCTGGTCCCATCCCCATTTCAAGACTGCCAGCACATAGGGTTTTGCACAGGCTGTAGGAGTTTTCCAGATAACTGCTGGCAGATTTAGATAGAGCGCGTCTGGAATTGGCCGAATGCAATGAAATACTCTTGAACAAATTTTTGAGAAACTGCTGCATGCCACTGGCAAAATGGGCAGTAAGCATGAAGACTGACCGACACCACAGTCTCTTCTCCCTTGCATCTTCTCTCCAGATATTCATCGGCGATGACAAATAACTTCCAACTTCAGGGAGACGCTCTGTCAAACTACCGCAGAGAGCACGGATTGGCTTCACTGATGCACCTAGCTTGTTCAAGAACAGGGTTGGCAGGCAGGCATTTAACCACATCTCTGAAAAAGCCCGAAACAGGCCAGTGGACTCAAGTTCTATCCCACCCTACATGATAAACCATCCTTCAAAAGAAATCAGCATAAGACCGTGTTCTCTTCCGTGGGCTAGCTGGCATACAAAGCAGACCTAGTTCAACGCACGATCTTCAATCGGACCACCATTTATCAGAAAGCTTACCGTGCACATGTGAAACAAAGAGGTCAGTTCTAACTGATTGGTATATGATAAAAAGTGAGTGAGATGAGTGGTTATTTGGGGCTGGATCTTGGGCTTTTAATCATTTTCATCATCATGTGCTTTGCCGCATGGAATTGGCGATCATGGTCCTCCAAACGAATCTATCTTTTGTTGCTGCAAGTATATCTCGAAACATTTCTGTCGTCATCCACTCTGCAAAACTGTCTAATATTTTCTCTCAGGGTCTACACTGTATCTGGTGCTCTTTTTCCCTCTTCTTTTCCTGTTGTGACTAGGTGCTCAAAAATTTCTCTTGCCTCATAAAATATCTTATAAGTGCTGCTTGTCTTTTCTTAATCTTCTTCATTGATGTTCTTTTTGTGTTCGCTTATTTCAAGACTATCGCGTTCTTCTTTGCTGTGTATGGAACTGTAAAACAGTTTTCTTAGAAACCACATTTCAGCTGCCTCAATCTTGCTCTGACTTTGCGTGTTGACTGTCCAGACTTCGCATCCGTACAACAGTACTGGTTCTATTAACACTGACGAATTCTCTTCTTTAGGTTAATTGATACGCATTTGCTGTTTAAGCTTTTCCAATTCTGCTGGATATTTTTAATGGTTACCAGTCGTCCGGTGAGACGACTGTTCCCTATAATTTAAACTTATCAACTTGTCTCAATGTTGCACCATTTGCTGTTATTTTATTCGTTTTTCTTTTCATATCTTTTTAATATTTTTTTTTTGCTGATCACCATGATTTCAATCTTCTTACTATCTATAGCTCTAGCGCTTTATCTCTGCTTACTTATCTACAATATTCACAAGATTTTATAGGTCTTTCACATTTTCTGAAAGTACAACGATATCATCTGCATAATGAGGATTGTTTATCATTTTTCCTCCAACCTTTATCCCAGGGCGTTCTTCTGCGTTTCTCAAGATGATTTCGCTTTTCCGTTTGGTTGATCAACACTTCGTGTCTTACCCAATCAAAAGCCTTGGTATAATCAAGAAAACTTAAATATATACCCTCACTCAACTTAACTGATCTCTCTATGAGAGTTTTTTTAATAGTCCCTTTTCATTCGACAAATACACATTGTTCTTCTGCAATTTCTGTTTTTGATTCTGTTTGTCTTCATCATCATTATTCTTGATATAATCTTTGTTACATGACTCATCAAGCTGATTGTACGATGGCGTTCGCATTCTATAGCCGCTACTTTCTTTGGAAGTGCAATGAAAATTGATTTCGACTTTTCTTTAGAGATTTTTCCGAAGTCCCAAATTCCATTTAGGAGGACTGTCACTTTTTCGATCTCAAATTCATCTAAAGCCTCAATCATTTCAATAGAGAAATGTTTGGTAAACGGAGTATCCCACGGCCAAAGCCTTCGGGGGTATAGTCTAGGTAGGGGCCAGCTCATGGGTTTATGTGCAGACTTAAGGCTTGTGCCATGATCACCATACACATGGCACCTGTGACGTTAGTGCATATATAATTCATTTTGAGCGCTGAGACGTCATCTTGACAAACTGAAACTGAAACTCATTTCTATAGTAATATTGCCTGGTCCTGGGACTTTTCCCTGTTTAATCTTTTCAACGCTGCTCTGACTTCATCTTTTGTAACTGATGGTCCTTCAACACTCATTTTTATGTGTTCCTCCTTTCTGTCATCGTCAAAAAGGCCTGGATCTATCTAGTGCTTTGTCTTTTTTTCATAATAATCGTACCATCTTTTGATTTTACGCAACCAATTGTCTGGCCCTGGTTTACTTGGCGATGGTTTCCAACAGTCTTTGTGGAGACTCTCCGCTAGCCTTTGTCACAAGGCAATGGGGAGATAGTCTGTCTAGAAATAGTCTGTCTAGTAATAGTTCCTCCAAAAGGCCCAAACAGAATGAAAACAACGGAGTACAGAGAACGAAGTTTCTTCAACACGGATTCATAGCACTTGGGCGCTCCAGCCAATCAACTCTCCCTGAGCCTGCATCAAATCTTATGCGTTCGCAAAGTCTTGAAACACTAAACAGACACCATCAGAATGATGAAGCATTAAGACGAGCAGCGAGCAGGCCAATTTTATGTTACTGGCTGAGATTGATCTCGTGACATTATATCTCGAGCACATGCCAAAACCTGGCCGTTTTATTTAATTCTAACAGACTGAAATGCTCTGAATATCGATGAAAATCTGTATTACTGTTTTACATACATACGGTGAGCGATACAGATTCTCTTATTAGGACCGGGTCTCGCAGGTGCCTGACCACATCTTGTAACCTTTTGACTCCCTCACCCTATGTAAAACTTTTCTGTATTATCATCTATGATAACAAAGCAAATATAGGAAGCTGGTGGATAGGAAGCAATATACAACAACATCCCAGAACTAATTCCAAACTTCCATTTCCATTCCACAATTCTACAAAAGACTCTCGAAACCACATGCCTAATTCTCAAAACGCACGAATGCTTTTAAACTTGCAAACACGACGTCTACGCAAAACAAAAGAGAGCCAGCACTCTTCGAGACAGCAGCAAGATGGCCCTTCTGGCGTGATCCCGTTTACGTTTGCATATACACAAAGCTCACAAAGTTAAGAAGACTGCAGATGTCAAACAATTCCGTTTTATTTGCCAACCAGAACAGCAAAAACGAGACCCACTTGGTTAAAACAAATGTTTATTCGCCACGTGATGTATATTCATTTATACATTAGTATCAGGGACTCGCTGGCAGCGGTCAAAGCGCATGCAGCGCTCCCTGACATAAAAACTTATTTTGTAATCAAGAAAGTGATGCCAGCAAGTCATGTGAAAAGTGCGGAAGCAAAAGGTAAAAAATGTTAACAATGGTCTAAACAACTGAAAAGAACTTTTAAATCTATTATTCTTTGAAGACGGAGGATAGAAACTAAATGTAGCTCAAAACATTACTGATCAATTTACAGAACATAACTTAACATATTAATTAAGCTGTTACTGGTTAGTTCGTTTCGAAATGACTGTCTTACTTTGAGTTTCCTTTGCTCACAATGGAGTCCGATGACATTACTATACATGCTATCCTGAAACACAAAGAAAAGGGTCAAACCATCAGCGTTTTTACACTCATGAAGTTGCACAGTTTCTTTGGACAAATATACTCTGGTGTACAGAAAATATTTCCCGTGAATTCAGAACCCACTTAGGTGGTAACATGACACAACAGTGGTGTTTCAGATTTTGAAAAAAAATACTAACTTTTCATGAAATAGGTGATTGGACTATACCGTGTGTTCTTGATGTGTTTTTAATGCATTGTGAAACTTGCACAAAACATTTTCATCTTACACAAACACCCATGTTGTCCCTAGCTAAAAGAGTAAGGCTGTGATGTAGGAAGAAGAGAACTGGCAGTATCAAGTAAGTTCTGAGCATTTCCCACTTTTCTCTAAATTGAACCCGTTTTCAAAACTACCTTTCAGTCAAGACTGACCTATAAATTGCCGTGAGATCACTGCCACCAGGGGGCAAAGTAAAATATATCAATTTCCACTTACTGGGCACTGAGGATATTAAAGCGCCAACAATTCCAGTCGCCATGACGCAGTGGTTGGCGCAAGGGACTACCGACTGAAAGGCTGTTAGTTCGAATCCCATTAATCCCGTCAAAATCAGTGTGGTATTTTCCGCACCCAACCGGCACCTTAACAGAGTTAAGCGAGCTCTGAGCTCATTGGGAAGACTAGTACCAAACAGTCGAGTCTCATCCACTTTACGGATGCGTCATTCAAGGCGCTGCTCAATGGTCCTGACCAATACTGCTAGTGTCGGTGTCTCTTGGATGTGACTGATGAAAAGAAGCGCAGAGGCATATCACGCGGTCTCAATCCTGAAAGGACCTCTACAGCATCATGATTATCATCCCCATTGTCATTCATCTTCATAGTATTACGAAGATTGTCCTTGGCTTTGTAACCAGTCAAACGACGTAAAAATGAGACAGAAAAAAAAGAAGCTCGAACAAATCTGAGCAGGAATATTTCTGACACACTGAGATTTCAACAGAAAACGTGAAATCCCCTCATCTTTCACGGATGTATGCAGTCTATTAACACATATGCACAGAAAATAAACCCGAACATATCAAATGAAGGTACACATGATATTCCTAAAGCACCGGAAGCGATTTACTCTGCACCGAAAGGAGCACAATTATACCATGGAATATCAACAACAGATGCTACATTTCCAAAATCTTTAAGTGGTTAGAAAAATTAGGAACACTCCATGGGGAAAAAAGTATTTATAAAAGTTCATAAAATACAAGAAGTTGAACTGAAATGGCTACTGACACGTATTGTACATAGAATTTTACGAACTAATGTCATATTAAAAGAACAACTTTTGCTATGACCTTTGTTTGAAAATGAACGAAAGATAGCACTAATCATATACTTTGGAAATGTTTACATACGAAACGAATCTGGGGAAAGATCGAAGAAATCTTGAAATCAGAATACATCTAGATTGAATGAAAAGAAAATATTACTTGCAATAGATAAAAGCATGCACACTGACTCGGTATTGGATTTAATGATCCTGTTGGAAAATTGACATTTACAACTGCAATTTCGAAAAGACTCTACCAAATATAACCTCTTTTAAAAGATATTTCGCCACAAATTATCAAACAGAATAATACAATGCAAAACTGACGTGGAACTTGCACACCTTTATAGCAAAACAGCTGCCATATTTACTATTAGGTCTAATAATAACCAAATCTCGATACTGTTTATTCAATTCAGAATACACATAGCAATGTAAGCAATAAAATATGATGTCGAGTCTGAATTCTTCGCAATCTACCCGTCTATGATGTTGTTTGTTTCATTTTTAACTGTTATATTCCTAGCGTGCATTCTATTTCATGGAATAAATAAATACATGTAATTTAAACATATGGGTATTTCGCTTAAATTGGACTTTTTGCTATGTGATTACATTTATGTTTAAAAAGAAAAAGAAAATAACAAACGAGCCAAAAAACAAAACAAAACAAACAAACAAAAAAGGAAAAAGAAAAACAAAACAACAACAAAAAACACAAATCTCAGCAGTAATAATTTTCATATTTGGGTCATCGTCTTTGCAAGTACATACATCATTTCTGGAGTCTGACGGTCTTGATCGCTTTCACTTTTCCTCTCCAGCTCCTTTTCTTTTTTTAAATTTTTTTTATGGGTCTTTTCGGGTCGTCTCGTCTTCCTCCTCTCCTTTCTCTCTCTGTCTGCAGCAATCTCAGTATTCTTCCACATAGAAAATGGAGCAAGTTTGACAAACAACAATTCGACAGCAAAAACCACAAGTCTTTTACTTTGACCTTAATATCATCTCCCAAACCAACACGTAGATACATTCGCAAGCTGAAGAGAGAAAAAACGTTGAAAGGCGGAGAGAAGAAAAATTGGCCAAACGTACAGAAAAGACGAGATGAGGTTGGAAACAAGTTACCCAGACCTACAAACTGAAAAGACGAAGCAAATTTCTTAAAATATTTGTGGACAACAGGTATTTGAATTACGGCGGAGAAGTAACAGCATGGGGTGTACTGGAAGGCAGGCACGACAGAGGCAGCATAGGGACAGACACAATGGGAATCAAACATCAAAAGGACTCCAAGGAATGGCGCGAAACAGAGCGTACGCTGCACACCTGGGAAAGTTTGGTGAAGTGCCGACAACATGTGTCAAGACAACTTCAAAGGTGCGAAGATGAATCACTTAGCATTTTCAGCCTGACTGCTCTCTCTCTCTCTCTCTCTCTCTGAACTTGCACACAAAAAGACGTTGGTGTGGAGTGATAACAATAACAACAATAATAACAAAAGTAATACTAACAACAACAATAATAAATCTATAACATGTACACACATACCCACATTGAAACTTTCTTTCTTTTATTGTTGTTTAAAGCCCAGCCGACTGCGCAGAGCCATATCAGGGCTATAACCGCTTCAAAACACATAAAACTTCAACAGGAAAAAAAAAAAAAAGAAAAGAAAATTAAGTACACATATCAATGCATTCGCGCACATAATCTAAGGACATGCCCCCGGCGTAGGACCATTCCGTCCGATTTATCGCACAGGGGAGATTTAAAAAACACACCTGAATACAAATATGAGCATACATAAGGACACCAAAACATATATAAAAACAGGCATGAATTACTTAAAAATTGCTTCCGCATATCTCACCTCCTTAGAGCCAAAAATGTATTAATACATGTATCCAATTATCAATCCGAAGAAAAAGTACGTAAGACTTTATCGAAAAAATACAGGTGAATGGACCATTAAGGCAAAAAATAAGTAGAAATGACAGAAAGCAAGGTAAAAAGGCAGAAACAAAGAGAGTGACAGAAAAGAGGAAATTTCTAGCACAGAATTTCCAGAAGGTGGGGATAATATTTATACTGAATGAGCCCCCGGCAACCCAACGGGGGTACATTGAAACTTACATGCGCGCGCGCGCCCAAACACAGACACACACACACGCGCACACACACACACAACACACACACACACACACACACACACACACACACACACACACACACACACACACACACACACACACACAAACAAAACAAAGCAAAAAACAACCAAAAAACAAAAAAACAAAGAAACAAAAAAAACATGTACGCATTGACACACAAACTTAAAAACTCACTGTCCATTCAGTTTTGCTTTCTGTTATAACTCTGAATGGAAAGAAAAAACATGTCTCTGGCAACTGTAAAAAAATCATAGTTACGAAGAAATACACGCATATAAAAGAAAATAAAAAAAATGGATGGTGCTGCACTGCCGTTTTCACATGATAGTTCCACTCCCCCCCCCCCCCCCATATATATATATATAATATAATATATAAATATATATATATATATATAATCAGGAAGAGAGTCCTTGAATGTTATATAGAACCAATACTGTTATACGGATGTGAGGCGTGGACAGTCATCAAGCAAAGCCAGAGCAAGATTGAGGCAGCCGAGATGTGGTTTCTCAGAGGAATATTGAGAGTTCCATGGACAGCAAGAAAACAAACGAGACAGTCTTGATGGAGGCAGACACAAGTAGATCACTCATAAGGAAGATTGGGAAAAGACAGACAACGGGAAGATTAGGAAAAGACAGGCAACATATATAGGCCATTTTATGAGGAAGGGGGAATTGGAGCACATGGTCACAACGGGAAAGCTGGAGGGAAAGAGAGCACCAGGTAGACCCAGGGAGAAAATGCTGGACGGACTTGCAGAGTGGCTGGGGACGAGGAGGGTGGGTGATATGCTAGGGGCAACGAGAGATAGAGACAGATGAAAGTCCATGATCGCCAACGCCATGCGGCAGGGCACCTGATGATGATGATGATATATATTATATATTATACATATATAAATATATATATATATACACATACATACATACATGCATACACGGTCGAGCATAAAAGGTGATTTATCTGTTGCTTCTGTCCTAAATCTAGTCAACCTTTTTCTTAGCTGTCTTTTCTCAACGCTTGAAAAAGGCTAGGCAATTGACAACTGCTTGTTTCCACAGTAAACACACGTCTTCCTTCTATTTTCATGTTTCTGTTTCTGCATGAATGTGTAAAACATCAAGACGTGTAAAACAGCTGAAACAGATTGCTAAAAATCTGACAATATCACCCAAGGATTCTTAATTGAATAATGAACCTGACCCCCAGTATGAGTCATAGATACCCTGTGGAATAAAGACAACTGCAACTTTCGATAAAGCCAGATCTGTCTTGTGGTATGCAAACGATCCATCAATTAATAACCATAAGACTTAACCATCAAATTCCAATACCCCATAAAAAAGACAGCAAATGCTGAACGAAATACAATAAACTGGATAAATTCTGACTTCCATAGCATGGAAACTGCCTAAAATAAGCGATCATTCTAGGGTTCCTTGTCCATGTACTACCCGCTTTGGTCATACGGAGGTCGTCGACGTGCACGGGTCAAGCCGAGGAGCACAGGTCAAATCGAGGGGCACAGGTCAAGTCGGGTCAAGTGGAGGTGCACAGGTCAAGTCGAGGTGCACGGGTCAAGTCGAGGTGCACGGGTCAAGTCGAGGTGCACAGGTCAAGTCGAGGTGCACAGGTCAAGTCGAAGTGCACTGTTTTGGATTTGTTGGAGTCTGAGTATCTAATCATCAGAAAACCCGACTAATAGTCTAGTCTAGTCCAGATAGAATCAAAGACACACACTGCAGTTTGTGGCATCAGCAGAAAGATACGGGCGGATTCTATTTATTCTACGTGGCGGAAGTCATAAGGCGTTGCTCAGGTAGTGAATGTGAGCTTCCATGGAAGGGATTCATGAAGAAACACACAAAGATATGACACCCTTGGTCTTTGAGGTTACTCTCTTCGAGTTTGATTTTGTATCTCTGTACATGAGTTCTGTTTTCACTTCATTCATTTTCAGTTTGTTTTCTTCCAGCCAGCTATGTTTTAGTGGCGTTTTGATTTTTTCCAGCAGTCCTTGAGATGTGTCTCAGGAAAGCAGACCGGTACAGTCGTGAGCCTTAGTAAAGTAAACGGCAAAGCACACCTGAGTGTTTAATAACCGACCTAAGTGGCCGCGAGTACACTGTGACGATAACAGGGCCCAGAACAAAACTCTGTGGGACACGTATTTCGACAAAGATGGAGCTAATCCAATGTCACTGGTGACTACAAATTAATTTTGACAAGAAAGATAATATGGATAACAATCTTGAGATCATGATGTCATAGTTCATAGTGTCAAGCGTTTTCGAAATATCTAGTAACGATAGAATGAATACTTTTTCACAATCCGAAGCCTGCAGATCAACAACTTTTAACAAAGCAGTTTCTGTTACTGTGGGCTTTTCGGTAGGCTGACTGAAACGGGTCAAGATTATTGGTTTCTATGTGATTTAACAGCTGTGAGAAGACGGTACACTCTAGGGTCTTGTGGACAAAAATGGAAGATTGAAATTGGGCTGACAATCTTTTTTGTTTGTTGTTGTTTTTTTTGTCTTTAAATTATCAGGATCTAGGTGAGATTTTTCTGAGCAGAGGGTTGAGTAGGACGTGTTTAAAGCTCTGCAGGCATGGGACTTGTGTTCACAGAAAGATAATTTTTTTTCAGTAACATTTGGATTGCTACATAACTTTTGTCACTTGATCTACACCGATAATTTGAATGATCTAATTATGATACCGGTAAAAGGAGCAGACACAGGAGCTGACATTTCATCTTATTTGTTAAAATGTTTCTCTGAAGAAGTCGCTGAATATGTCAGGGAAGCATTTGGGTGTATGTGTTTGGGAGGATTAATTCAGTTGTTGCACCCATCATCTGGCATTCACAGTTCCTGGGAAAGAATCTGAGAAAATGATTTTGTCATCTATGCACTGCTTTCTGGCCAGAAAATAATCATACTGATCATGTTTATGTGTTGGACATATTTGTCTGTAACAGTCAAGCAAGTGTTGTGCCAACATCACTCAGTCTGACGCCATTTTTCTTTAGCTTGTTTGATTTCAAAGGACATCCATGGGGATGAGGTGCGATCTGTGATGGTACTTCTGCCTTTACCAAATCCGGCCTGTTCTTCGGCAATAACAGTATGTGCCTGCAGATGTTATCTATTCACAATGATTTTGAGCATCACTCTGCTGGCATGGCTGACCAAACTGATAGTGCGGTAGTTCTGGCAGTGGTGGAGATTTCCTTTCTTGAGAAGGGTGACGAGTAGAGATTGGGCCCATGGTGTAGGCCACTCGTTTGTGCGCCAAATTTTGTTGCAAATGGCAGTCAGGATATCAGTTACAGCCTCTCCGCCAAACTCAAACAAGTAATTCAAATAAAATTAAATCTTTACTCAAAACAAGGGCAATAACTGGAATGAAGAAAAAAGAAAAATGGATTATCGTGACACTTCCGTAAGTGACTGTAGAATGGGCCATGGCAACCAGAAACAGAAGGGGAGTAAACAGTCCCGCTAGCAGCTGGATTTGTCTTGCCTCGCGTCAGCCAGGATAGTACTCACGTACGGAGGGAGGGCACTAGGTCCAAGCTGAGGGCGCTTACACTGGAAGTGGGGAGGCCTTGCCATCGAAGAACCTCAGCCGTCTAAGGGCGAATGGGACGTTACTCCCACCACACTCTGGTTCGGATGATCGACCACCAATTAAGGCATGGCAACTGAAGCCGCACTCTGAGTCGAATTATTGACCGCCTAGTGGGACATGGAAACCAGTGCCACGGAATGGACATAGGAACCGCTGACTGTAGGGAGCTGGTTGCAGATGTTGCAGAGGAAAGACAATCCAATAAGGCTTGAACAGCAGCCAAAAGCTGCAGCATGTTCCAACTAATGCCAGGAATGCCCCAAATGCCATACTCTTCATCCACCCAGGCTGGTGCTCAAGCATGAGGGAAGAGATTGGGTCACAGACGATGGAAGTGGAGGGGGTACCTCTACCTGTTCTGGGCGCCTGGGACTGAAACCTCTTGCCGTACTCTGGGTCACGTTATTGACCGTGACAGAGGCAGGGCAACAAAGGTCCTGGCCACACTTTGGATCGTGCTACCAACCACGGAGTGGGACATAGAAAATGGAGTCATGGGGAATTCTGGGCCGTATTAAAAACCATGGAGTGAGCCATGAGAGCCGGAAATTATATGGGATCAGTTGCCAGAGCAGGGTAGAACAAGGATGTGGCAGCTAAAAGCTGCAGCTTGTTCCAACTGGCGGCTAGAATGCCCCATATGCCATATCCTTCGTCAGTCAGTGGTATTCCCGCATGGGTGGGAGGAGGAGGGACATACGCTGGATTGGAGCGCTGATGTTGGAGATGAAAGGGATACCTTCACCTCCTGAGCGTGCCTGGGACTTGAACCTTTTCGCCGTACTCTGGGTCTCATTACCAACTACGGAGCAGGACAGGGCAACCAAGATCCTGGTCACAGTCTGGGTGCATTATCTACCACAGAATGGGACACAGTAATCACCGTCATGGGTTGCATTACCAACTATGGAGAGAGCAACGAAAGCTGAAAACATCATGAATTGGTTGCAGGGGCAGGGCAGAACCATGAAGGGACAAGCAATGCGGGAGGAGGGTCCCCTTGCGAGGGGCACTCATAAGACTAGGATGTGTGCCCAATCCCTTGGCGCCCAGAGGAGGCTCGACTCGACAAACGTAAGGATCAGGAATCAAAATGTATTACGTGGCCACAGAACCATTGTGGGACCAAAGGCGCGTCCAGGATTTCCCAAGTGCTGGTGAGTATGGAGTCATCGTATCGCGAAGTGGTGCTCAACAGGGTACAACTCACAACCCCCCGTCACCAGTATGTGCAGTGGGACTAACTGACTAGCTCTCGGCATGCTGTCGTAAAAGAACAGCGGGGTAGTTGGGCTTTTCTCCTGTTTTCGTTTCAGGCACCACTCCAGGTGGCCAGGGTAACACTTCAACGCTACACTCCTCCAAAGAAGAGGCATTAGGATTAAAAACAAATGTATTTGAGAGAGAAGGGGATTCGTTGCAAGGAGCACAGTTCAAGGAAGAGGCATTAGGATTAAACAACAACAACAACAACAACAACAACAACAACAACTGTACTTGAGAAAGAGAGAGAAGGACTTGCACCAGGGAGCAGAGCTGAACAGAGTAGGACTTACTGTCCCCGGTCCATCTGTGTGCGGAGTACTAATGGACTAGCTCCTGACAATGTCAAAGAAGAGTAGCAGGGGAACTTAGTAGTTCTCCTGTTCTTCATTTCTGGCACCCTCCTCCAGGTGGCCAAGAAATACTGAAAGTGTTATCCTCCTGCAAAGAAGAGGCATTAGGATTAAAAACAATTTCACTTGAGAGGAAAGAGGATTCAAATCGAAAAGCAGAACTCAACAGTGTACGAATCACAATCCCTTGCACTTGTGAGTGTGGGAGTTCGGTCATCCTTCCAGAAGGCCGCAAAACAATGAGAGTGTTATCCTCTTGTTAGAAAAAAAAGGAGCATGAGGTCGAGGATAAAACTGCACTGAGAAACGATCAGTTTTGGATCACATAGCGCTAGAGTTCCAAGAGTTGGCGCACCAATGTTTCTCACTGTAAAAACGATCCTTCTAATGACGAAAGATTGTGATCGTTGGAGAAGAAATGACCGGAATCCTGGCGGTGAGATCGAGAATCAGACCCATCTCGTAATCTTTGGAGAAGAAATGACCGGAATCCTGGCGGTGAGATCGAGAATCTCTTAAAATGATCTAGCGGATTCCCAGATTGGCACGCCAAAATGGATCACCTGGGAAGAAGGAAAGCAAACATTACGTTTTACTAACACTCCATGATCGACCACCTTAATAACCCAAAAATGTACGGGTCACAAGAAATTTTGTTGTTGTTGCTTGAAAGGGTTGCTGAAAGACAGCGATCTGTTTGATTGCTGACGTGGTCAGAAAACAGAAAGAGGATGTGCATTTGTGCACGACGTGGCATTATGGGTAAAGTAACATGTGCTTTTCTTCCTGATTTTTCGGCGATCTTGCGTGTATTCCGCAGAAGAAAAGAACAATTGTGTGCCATAGTGCACATACTGGATATGGCAGAATGTATAATGCTCAAGTCGATTTGTCTACACATTTCTAAAAGGTTTAACTCTCTTTGCTGTTGTGGGCTCTTTTACATCCTAAAATGCACACTGAACAAGAGGCCTTATTGTCTTATCCACAAGACTAGCATCCAGATTATGGCTTAAAGTCTAGCAGAGAAAGCAAGAGAAAAAAAAGTCTGTTCAACCTCGGACACCAATCCATTGTGACCAAAACCATGCGCAACTGTGGTCTTAAAAATAAGACATACCTGCAACCTGAATCTAATAAAAAAAATTCGTATATTAAAAGATATTTCTTCACCAAATGTAAAACTCTTGCTATATGAGGCATATCCATTCAAACTTATGCACACGTCATGGATCAACTGTCCATACGCTATTTCTAATTTCACCCCAAGACAGATGAAGAATTTTGCAGTCACGTTTGGATGACATATAAAAGACCCGTTATGTGAAATGGGTCGATCTCAGCAATGCACTGCTACCCATTCTCTCTCTCTCTCTCCCTCCCTCTCTCTCTCTCTCTCTCTATGCATATATATATATATATATATATATATATATACATATATATACATGTGTGTGTGTGTGTTTGTTGTGTGTGTGTGTGTGTGTGTGTGTGTGTGTGTGTGTGTGTGTGTGTGTGTGTGTGTGTGTGTGTGTGTGTGTGGTGTGTGTGTGTGGTGTGTGTCTATAACTGAGATTGAAAAAATGGCAGCATTCATGACAGGCAGACAAGGGCAGCCTATCTGTCACGGTTCACGATTTAAAATAGATGCGAAACGTTAAGTCTCTATCAGTGACCTTGCTGGGTTATCATCATAATCACATGCTTCAAAGCAAACTCTGCATAGCCCATAATCGTTATGGCAACTCATTACTCAGATGAAAGATGCTGCCACAAACCCCACACACCTTCAATGTTAGACTGAAGTCTGGGGCTGCTGCTCTGGTGCCTATCAAACGTTTCCCATTCACTTCATGCAGGCTTCTGCTCTGCTCCGTGTCCTACTTTTCACATTTGTTCCAGGCACCGAGTGGTTAAGTAACTCAGAGTTACAAATTAAGTCATGGGTTTATAATAGTTTTGTACACTGCTAGTGTCAGTTATCAGCACCAAGTATATTGAAGTTATGCAGGGTGACAAATGAGTCGTGTTTTCCACAGTAATACACCATCACGTAAATACAAGTGTCTTGTCTTGGTGGCTTCTTTTGCTGAACTATTTAAAAAAAACGACGCATGGTTTATTATCTCTATTTCTCGAGACTGAACGTTTGAAATACCTTTTTAAAGTGGGCTGGTGATACGGAATCAGGTACAAGACATGTCATTACGATGTGGTGTGTGTGTGTGTGTGTGTGTGTGTGTGTGATGTGTGTGTGTGTGTGTGTGTGTATGTGTGTGTGTACGTGTGTGTGTGTGTATGTGTGTGTATGTATGTGCGTGCGTGCGTGCGTGCGTGCGTGCGTGCGTGTGTGTGTGTGTGTGTGTGTACGTGTGTGTGTACGTGTGTGTGTGTTTATGTGTGTGTATGTATGTATGTGCGTGCGTGCGTGCGTGCTGTGTGTGTGGGGTGTGTGTGTGTGTGTGTGTGTGTGTGTGTGTGTGTGTGTGTGTTTGATTATGAGGTGGAAAGACAATGTGCGGAAGACACTGTAAAATGGGTACCAAAACAGCTGGAATATACCTAGCGACAGATTATGATGACAAAGAACAATGCACAGGGAAGAGCAATGGACTGGTTTTCTGTTTAGACACTAATTAAGAACAGATCGATGGACATGGAATGTTGTATCCCTTAAAAAGTCTCTGCAAGACTCGTGTTCTCTGTTGCCTGGTTGATTTCCTTGCTTACTTGACTAGCTCAGTAATTCGACGGTAGACGGTTGCTTGGCTGACTCTAGTCAGACTACTGATAATGATAATTATTCAGTAGCTGGTTTTTCGTCTGGTGTAAATGATCGTGTAGACATCTGATCTACATCGCAAGGTATTACAGTTTATTAGATGATGCCTGCACGCCTGGTGCCTCTGACTTCAACCTCCAGGTTTTTTGTAGGAGTTACCCCGCACATAGCTTTTTAGGTCAAAGACCTACCCTGCAAGCACAGAGGGGTAGGGCTTCAGACGGCCTTTATCCACCTGGGGGCTCCGTTGTAGGACATTTTTTTTCTTCTGTTACTGGTCTTCCTTCGATAACATGTGTCGACAAAACCTCTCTGTATGATCATGTAATCATTTTGATTTCACCAATCAGCCAATACAAGGTTTACGTGCACAAATCGTCCACATGATCATGCAATCATTTTAATTTTATCAATTAGCCAATGTAAGCTTTGAGAATATAAGTCATTAAAGAATGGTGTTGGCCCCTCAAGTTTCAAAGAAGACAGCTGCGCAATTATCTCGATGGAAGACACGCTGTGAAAAGCAAATTGCGTGAAAGCAAAATTGTCAAAGATTACTTGATCCTAAAATAAAAAAAAACAAGCAAACAAACAAAGAAAGGCCTCTCCTTCCCCCCCCCCCCCTCAAAAAAAAAAAGAAAAAAAAAAGAAGATAATGACAGTACAACCACTATACTACTGACTGCTGCTATTACTACCAGTAATAACAATAATGATGACGAAGACGATGATGAGAGGATGATGATGATGATATAATAACAGTAGAAGAAAAAAGGAATTTCTCCTCAGATCTCTGTTTATCTTGTCATGGGGAAGTGTTGGTTAAGGTTGTAAGGGGATGGGTGTGCAAAGGTCACAGGCAGATGGAGGACTCTTCCACTCGAACTCACATAAAGCCAGGACGGTGGTTCCCAAACTTTATTTACATGTGCACGAGTTCTCGCCAGATGAAGACAGAGTATATCTTCATGAGAACACAGTAAATCTTCAAAGGAAGAAGACTAAAGAAAACAAAGACAGTGTATATAAGACAAAACAAATTTCATAAATACAATGGCAAAGAAAACATTTTGTGAACTAACAGTGTCAATGTCCACAAAATGAATTCTTGCATTGTAAGCAAAATAGCAGTAAGTATCAGAATATCACAACTGTATGTGATGTCTGAATCTACATCCAGAATTATGAATGATTATAAACATGGGACAAACAATTAACACACAAGCATGTGATAACCCGTTGACAAGCTGAAGGCAAAATATTGCACAATGATGTTATGCTGTTTGGCTGTTATAAGCTGAGTAACAGTAAAGGTTGCTGTTAAGCAACTGAACGAACAGCATTTGAACGGACAGTTATTACCCAGTTAAGGCAGTTAATAGTTCATGGTGATGACAAATAACATAGTAGTTGACTATGTGAACTATGTTGTCACAATTTCAGTTGTCTATTGGACACATGTTCCATGTAGTTATGTGCATATCACTGTAATTAATGAAATGAAATAATGTTAAACTGCATAATAATTCCTCATAATTGTAGTTCTACAATAGTAATAACCACATTAAAACATTACAATGTTGTGAAGTGGAACATCAACAGTGATAGAGGTAGTAACAGCATGGAAACGAGGTATAACATTATCAGTACAGTTTAAGCTATACAACATCAATCTCAGGATAAATCTCAATAGCTGATATCAATGAATTAAACCCTGAGGCTTTAAATACGCACATAAGGTAAATGGGAATTAGTAGGCATAATGAAATGCATTTGCCAAAAGTTATGAACCTCCTTTGTTCCAATTCACGTCATGGCTATCACCCTTTCAGTGATTTGGGAAAACCCTTCGGTTGACGGTCTTACGCCTGTTTGATTAAATCCTGTGATTATCTGAAATACATGCAGTCGATAACAAATAAGATAACATGGTGTCACTGCTTGCATCATTTATTCAGGTCAATGACAAGCACTGATCAGACCGATGGTGGGTTATCTTTAGTGTTATAACACATTCAGGAGCGAAACCAGATAAGAATGAAAGTACTGTGCCCATTCAATAAGTTGTGCAGGCTCAGATTAAATAGCACATTGGTTGCAGTAGATCAGAATATAACTGATAAAAATAAAACCTCATGAGCTTTGAAAGAGCTACGGGGTTGTTAGTCAATATTTAGGATCTCTCAGGTGATATAATAAAATCACGGATAGTTTCAGTTTGTATTTTCTTTTCTCTTACTTGGACTAGTTCTTTTCTCTCTCTCTCTCTCTCTCTCTCTCTCTCTCTCTCTCTCTCTCTCTCTCTCTCTCTCTCTCTTCTTTAATTAATGCACTAACGTCACAGGTGCCATGTATATGGTGATCATGGCATAAGCCTTAAGCCTGCACATAAACCCATGAGCTGGCCAGGTCCTGAGGCCCTACCTATACTATGTTTTACTTAGTCTATATTTTTACTGGTATTTTAACAGCCTACCACTTGAATAATCTTGGTTACATGTAAATGATCGAACGGGCTTGTGTTTACATATACATTGTTGGCGCTATCTAGGTCAGTGCATACGCGATTGGTCAGTTTTCAAACTATAAAATCTGATAGGTTCTTATCACATACACAATAAACACCTGATATGTGTTGAAAGTTCAATTTGACAGAAAAAACATAGAAATAACAATCGCCCTTCTCCATGCATATCAATCTATTACATACTGAGTAGTACCCCTAACTTAAGTTGATACGCGGACTCGCACCGGAACAGTCTCACCAACAATGTGGTCTCCAGTTAGGCCAATTGCACTTAATAATACTTTCATTCATAAAGTGTTTTCCAAGTCATAACATAGTTTTTCTTCTCCCATCAGCAACCCATTTTGCCCTGGATCTTAATAATAACTGTTTGTATTTTCTTTTCTCTTACTTGGACTAGTTCTTTTTTTTCTCTCTCTCTCTTTCATTAACTATATACCTGTTTCAGTCTTACCTTCTTTTATTTCAAATACTTCAATTCACTTAATCAGTTTGCTTTCTGTATGTATTGTTTTCTTCTTTCTCATGTTACATGCCTTTAATTCAAGATCAGCAGAAAAAATCTACAAATGATTTATATGGGACACAGAGTGACTTCCATTAAAGAAATAGTGTGACTGCATTATAATGTTCAGTAGAATATTCCAATTCAACATTACCTATTAGTTCACACATTTCTTCTACATGTTGCTTTTTTTTCAATAAAGAGCAGCTAAACTTCAAAAGTGCACTTTATTTTATATCTTTTTTCCGACCTTTAGTTTTTGAATCTAGATAGAGTGATCACAGGTATTTCATGGTATAATATCTGTATCTTCAAAATTCAGCTTGTGGTTTTCAGACAGGATAAAGAAATCTAATCTACTTTGTTTTAGAGGTGACGTCTATCGCCAAATAAAACGGTCAGTATGGGGATTTTGTTTTCTCCCTGAATCCGTAAAGTTGGTTCTAGCATTTTTTCTAATGCTCCTTTTGCTTTTGGGTTGTTAATATTGATATAATTTTCACAGTCTACATATAGATCAAGGACGAGATTCGTCACATATATGGGCCAAGATTTCGATTTTTGTATTTAATGATGTTTTCTTTTTTTCCCATGAAATGAAGGACATTTTTGTTTGAGTGATTCACATTTATCAAAACAATAATCGTTTCCACTGTACTCAGAGAGATGATAATAATACAATTACCTTAATAAAATTACCATTATCATCTTTTTCTACTTCATTAACTTTATAGTTAAAATCATTACTGTGCAATACTGCTATTCCTTTACATTAGATTTGTATGATACAAAAGAAAAATTTACACTGCATTCGATGTTTCATACATTTCTGATTTTTTATACTCCATGCCGACGTTTCACACCTTTCCAATTTTGACATGAAATGTGAGTTTTGTAAGAGCATATATGATATAATTTCTTTTTAAGAAATTCAAAGAAATATCTTCGCTTTTGAATCTCACCAAGTCCTTGACAATTCTGTTAATCACTGAGTAAAACAGTCAAACGATGTCTTCAGAAAAAAAAACTGTGTGTATTGAAACAAAGTCAATTCTCCAATTACAGCAATACCTGTCTTTTCATGTTCAGAATGTAAATATACTTATGGCTATATACATAATCAATACGCTGAGTAGTATCTAACTGCATATGATAAAGACATCACTCTGACTGAAATTCTGGCCAGGGCAAAGACCTCAGTTGGAACATTTTAGAAACGGTAAATATGCACGAAACTGTAACAACAACAACAACAACAACAATAATAAATGGGCTGATACAGCGACTAAAAAATGTGCAAGGCATGTACACGTTCACCAGGCTTAAACATTCCTCTACCATTACAAAAGATGTAATGTTTATTAGAAAAAAAAAACGTATCTTGGGATAAACTAAAAACAGTTAAAAAAAACAAAGAGCATCATTTCATACTGGCAAATACATCATTCAACATACACCCTTTTAACTCAAAGCAAGTACAATGTTTTGAAAATACGACAATTTTTTTTTTCTTTTAATAACAGCACTAATGTACAGCTTAAATGCATTCAAAACAAAACAGAGTAATGTATTCATTGCTCAATGCAAATTTTGATTATAAAATTAGTAAAAGTTTACTTTACTTTAGTGCCCTTTTCGTGTTTGTTATGTTTGTTCGTGAGGCCCATTAGCTCAGTCGATTTGAGCACCGTGCTGATAATGCCGAAGTCGTGAGTTCAACCAGCGTGTAAGCCATGGATCGAAACCACACTCTGCAAACTGTAAACCCATACGCTACGCAGAACCTAAGGACCTGGCCAGCTCATGGGTTTCTGTGCAAGCTTAAGACATCTGCTATGATCAGTCTGGATCTTCTCCATCATATGGCATCAGTGCATATGGAATTCATTCTGAGCAAACAGATGTCATCTTCAGAAACTGAAACTAAATACAGTTGTTGGTGATTTTTCTCGCATTTAACATTTGTTTTCATAGGTAAATGTTGTGTATATTTATACCTCTATATATATCTCTATCTCTGTCTATCTACCTACCTATCTACCTACCCACATACGTGTGTGCGTGCGTGCATGCGTGCGTGCGTGTGTGTGTGTGTGTGTGTTTTGTAAATCTAATATCACTTCAGAAAACACACGTTACATTGAAGTACACACACACACACAACACACACACACACACACACACCCGCGCGCGCACGCGCGCTCGTGCAAAACTAATTCGATACTGTTCATAAGTAGATGGCGGAGGTGAATGTGGCAGCAATATGCCCCCCCCCCCCCCCAACTATCTATACCACTACTTAGCTGGGTGTATAGAAATCACACTGTAAGACTAACATCCACACACACACACACACACACACACACACACACCACCACACACAAGGGCAGATGCGTATGGCCAATGTGTTGTGATATCAAGTTGCCTGCAGATGTTTGAGTATCCCCCGAGCGACCCCCTCCCCCTACTTTTCCTGCACGTGGACATCGACTTCTAGAGATGCCTGTAAACACAGCATAGCTGTCATGTTCGCAGGACATTTTTTTCAAAATGAGGACCGTTTCTCCCATAGTCAGCGTCCCCCCTCCCTCTCTGTGATCAGACATGCGCTTTTGAATGCTGCATGCAGGTGATCTGTGCACGCAGCTTGTGTCAGGCGCCAAACCAGTCTGGGGTCAATGCTCAAGTGCCCCAACCCCCCTCCCTACACACACACACCTCCCCACTTTCCCTCTTTGTGATGGCCTCAATAGCTTCGCCGGCATAGCGTCAGATTTGCTTGCTAATGGCTGTGAGTTAGAACCAGTGGATGCGCTACATGATTAATTAAAACTGGCCTTCATACTGCCCTTATTCACATCACAGTTGTTCAAGTAGTGTCGGTGTAAGACTAGATAGGCCCCTTTTCCCCCACTTCAATGGGATAGTTACCTCCGTCGGCCATATCATCTGAAATGGGTGCTAATTTAACCTGAACCAAATCAAACAAGCCCATCGCCTGCTCGTGGATACTTTTTTGTGGTCCTCCCCCCGCTCTTTCTGTTCAGATGTAGTTGACTAGAGCATACACACGTAGTGGGGATTTGAAAAAAACAACAACAAAAAACAACGCGCATCCTAACTCAGAACGTGGAGATTAGCTTTGGAAAACTGTAAATGACTTGCGAGTGTGTACATGTACATAGTTGGGCGTAAAACAAAGCGAACACCCCTCTCAATACACCAACTCCTCCTCGTCAACTGTTGAGCCTCTCTCTGTACGTGGACTGCAGTTTTTGGCCAGCTGCTTGTAGTTGATCTGGTCATGTGTACATGCACGTAGCGTGCCTCCAAACAACATGTCAGTGTTCGAACATAGCACCGCATCCAACCCAAACCCCTGCCCACGACTCTCTCTCTCTCTCTCTCTGTCTGTCTGTCTATCTCTCTCTTGGTATGTCTCTCTCTCTCCCTAAGTACAACTGATCTGCACATACATGTTCACAGCAGGGCGCCAAACACGATGTAAACTGATGGGGTGGTCAACAAGCCCCAGATAATTCGCGCTGACACGAGGCGTCTTCTTCTTTGAACGTGAACAACTTGACACCTGGCTGAGAGGACACGCCATCCCGCTGTCAGTTGCAGCACTCAATTTGTGATCGTCTTTCTACGTAAATCTCCCCCTCCACCCCAAAAAAAATAGTCTAGGGAAGAAGCCAGACCTGAAGGAGCCGAGAACAGTGGCGCAATGTGTGTGTGTGTGTGTGTGTGTGTGTGTGTGTGTGTGTGTGTGTGTGTGTGTGTGTGTGTGTGTCTGCGTGTGTGTGTGTGTGTGTTGTGTGTGTGTGTGTGTGTGTGTGTGTGTGTGTGTGTGTGTGTGTGTGTGTGTGTCAGAAAGAGAGAAAGGGAGAAACAATGGCTCAAGATATAGTGTCTGGTCAATTGTCCACGTCTGCTCAATGATAATTACAGTAGATTTATAAGGCGCCAAATCTTGACAGTTCAAACCAAAGCGCACTCAAGCACCAGGCATACGCATACAATCGAGAAAGACCACCTTACAATATTTAATACACAGACTGATGGAAAGCAGTAGTTGTTGAATTCACTGTTGGGGAAAAGTGGTGAGTTTATAAATTGGATTTGTTAGGTGAAGGCAGAGCAGAAGTCTATTCAAGGCTGACGGTACTGATAGTACCATGAATTCAAAAAATGTTTTCAAGACGGAGAAGGATGGAGTGATCAATAGTATCAAAGACAGCAGACAGATCGAGGAGTATTAGGAGAGAAATTTTACCAGCATCAGAAGCAAGAAGTAGTTTGCTGATTATGTGAACAAGAGCTGTTTCTATACTGTGGTTTGTTCAATATGTGGACTGGTAAGGATGGTGGAGATGATTTAAGGAAATATGCTCATTCAGTTGCTTTAGTGCCACTTTTTCAAGGAGCTTAGAAAGAAATGGGAGATTGATACAGGTCTATAATTTTTGAGGTCATTAAGATATACATTATTTTTCTTGAGATTTGGCCGGACAAGAGCAGTTTTGAAAATTAAGGGGGAAACCGGAGAAGAATTGGCGATGGAGGTAATTGATGCGAAAAGTTGCAAGAAGATTTGTGAAAAGAGAGAGGCCAGAACGGAGTCGAGTTCACAAGATTTGAAATACATTTCTCTGAGGATCGTTAAGATTTCGATCTCAAAAACTGGATGGAAAGAGAGGACAGGAGTGCCAGTAAATGGAGGAACTGGGAGTGTTTGGTGAAAGAGAGCCGAGTCAAGTTTGGTACGCAAACTGGAAATCTTGGTGGAGAAAAATGTGGAGAAAGCAGAAGGGAGATCATCTGGACTAATATTTGATGGCAGTGGAGTTAGTTTCTCAATGCCAAGTAAATCAGATATAATGAAGAACAGAGTTTTTGTGTTTTTAGCTCCAAGAATTTGTGCTGTTGTTTAAATGTACTTGATGAAATTAAAATAAAACAGATATGACAGCAATGACTATGGATAAGAATAAAACATAAATACAGACCACCGAAAACAAAAAGAACCCTCAAAAACGCACAAGTGCACTTATCACCATTATTTCCTTAACACATATATTTCAGGTATTAATCATTTCATAACATCCATGCACTAAAGATACATCTTTATGTTTGCACATAATCACTATTTCCTTAAACATACTAAATAAAACACACACACGTATATCAATGATACTAGACAGATAGAGAGAGAGAGAGAGAGAGAGAGAGAGAGAGAGAGAGAGAGAGAGAGAGAGAGAGAGAGAGAGACAGAGACAGAGGGACAGACAGTGGAGAAAGAGAGAGTGAGGGGGAGAGACAGAAACTGAGAAAGACAGAGGGGGACAGACAGAGAGACAGAGACAAACAGAGACAGGCAGATCGAGAGATGAATACAGACGTAGAAACAAAGGAAAAAGTCGAGATACACTGCGACAAAGCATGCTTTAGCAGGCGGTGGAGGTTAGGACTTGACGTGGGCTAAAAAGACAAAATAGGACAGGAGTAAAGGGAAACGTAAAGATGCCTGATGTTTTTATTTTATGTTCAAACCTATCAAAATACACAATGTGTGGCTATCCTTTCAAGTGGCCATCCACAGTTGTCGACCTGCCTTTAACGCTGTCCATCTGTCGTGAGGGATATGAGAAGAAAGAATGAAAGGTATAGAGGGAGATCTAAGCACATTCTTCTGCAGCAAAAGACAAATTGTATGAAAAGAGTTCGGCCTGTTTTTGTTTTTTTTCAAACTGTACATGTTTAGAGTTTGTCAGAGGTGGATGTGATGCGTCTAGTGTGTCGGCTAGTGACTGGTGACTGCGTGCTTGTCACCTTTCACTTTCACAGCCTACACCGCTGGCTAGCACTGCTGCTTGCAGCTATGCGAAAAGAAGAGCTGAAGGCGTGTCTCTTCCTGTTAGTACATAGCCTCTCCATCAGCAAGCCCTACGCTGTGCCTCCTCGTGGCGACAGGCGGTAACTGAGCATCTCACGGACTCGGGCTAAATCTCGTGGGACTCAGAGGAGGTCTGGCCCCCAGACGTGCGGCATGCACGCCCATCGGCGTGTGGATATGCCCTGGTGCCCACGAACCAGATCCCCAAGCTATGGGTAAATCGTCCCACTGCCTTGTGGACATCTCGGGAGAGAGTAAGGCTAAGGGAGTTAATCCTGAAAAAAAAAACGGATGGAAGGCAAGAGGAAACCACCATCGTAGTTTTCCCCAGGAAAACCATGGACAAAAGAAAGATGAAGAATGAAGTTAACGAGGTTAATAGGTGCTTCTGTGGAGCACCTTCGTCCGGTAGGGACTGTCATGCGGCGCAGGTGACACCAGACCGTCAGCCAGCTACTGCGACCAAAATTAAATCCAAAGTCAAACTTAGAAACACCAAAATAGCAACATGGAACATCAGAACACTGTTGCAGAAGGGAAAATTAGGCAAAATCAAAATAGAGATGGAAAGGCTTAATATCAGTATTTTAGGACTAGGGGAAGTGAGATGGAAGGGGGCAGGCATGATAACATCAGAAGAATACACAGTGATATACGCTCGTGGTAATTCACATGAAAAAGGAGTAGGCATCATAATGGACAAAGACAAATCAAAAGCAGTTAAGGGACTCTGGGCTGTGTCCGACAGAGTTTTGCTGGTCAAATTGGGAGCCAAACCATTTGATATCAACATCATACAGGTGTATGCACCAACATCCGCAAGTACTCAGGAAGACATCGACAACTTCTACGAAGTGTTAGAGATGGCCAAGGTCCAAGAAGTTACAGTCATAATGGGAGATTTTAATGCTAAAGTGGGACAGGATAGGGTGGAGGATATAGTTGGACCTCATGGCCTTGGTACACAAAATGAAAGGGGAGGGAAACTTGTAGAATGGGCACAGATGAATGAGTTCATAGTAGGCAACACCTGGTTTGAGCAGCCTAACAGAAGAAAATGGACTTGGATGAGTTCAGGAGATAATACCAAAAATCAGATTGACTACATCCTGATCAACAAAAGATTTAGAAATTCTTTACTGTCAGCAAAAACACTACCAGGCGCAGACTGCAACAGTGACCACAATCCTGTAGTGGCAAGGTTTAGGCTGAAATTGAGGAAAAGGAAACAGACCAATAGCAACATCAAACTAAACCTTGGACTCTTAAAGACAGAAGAAATGATACGTCAAAAATTTAATGTACATATTCAAAACAAATTCAGTGCTCTGGAAGACGTTGGTGACAGTGAGGAAAAATGGACAAAGTTGAGAAATTCGATAAATGAGGTTTGTGAAGAAATACCTAAGGCAGATAGAAAAGCAAAAAAGAGCTGGATGACTAATGAAATTTTGGGCTTGATGGAGAAAAGGAGGAGGGCAAAGAGAAACGAGGAGATATACAGAAAGATAAACAAAGAAATCAGGTATAGGTGCAATGAAGCTAAGGAATCTTGGCTGAACACAAAACGCAAAGAGATAGAACACCGACACAAAATGGATCCTCGGGGTATGTACAGACGAATTGAAGAAATTGTCCACAGGAAAAACACATGCACACCAACTGGTTGCTTAAAATCGAAAGATGGCACGCTTATCATGGAAAAAGACAAAATACTGGACAGATGGGGAGAGAACATTAAAGACCTTTTTGAGGATGACAGAAACGAAGAACACATTATAAAAAAGAACTCTGAAAGACTACCCATAATGAAAGATGAAGTTAGAGCAGCACTGAAAAAGATGAAACCAGGAAAAGCCCCAGGACCAGACAACATTACTACAGAGATGATTGAAGCCCTGGAGGAATTTGGCATAGAAAAAAATAACAGTCTTCCTTAATGAAATTTACGACACTGGAAAAATCCCCAAAGATATGTCAAAATCAATTTTCATTGCACTTCCAAAGAAGACAGGGGCTATAGAATGCGAACTCCATCGCACAATCAGTTTGATGAGTCATGTAACAAAAATCCTGTTAAGAATAATCATGATGATGACAAAGAACAGAATCAAAAGAGAAATAGCAGAAGAACAGTGTGGATTTGTGGAAGGGAAGGGAACTATTAATGCCATATACATCCTAAGAACTATCATAGAGAGGTCAATTGAGATGAATAAGGATTTGTATTTATGCTTTGTTGACTATACCAAGGCTTTCGATCGGGTACGACATGAAGAATTGAACAACCAACTGGAGAGACTCACTGTTGATGGAAAAGATCTACAATTAATCAGGAATGCGTACTGGGAACAAACAGCTGCAATGAGAATAGAAAACAATATAAGCTCTTTCCAAAACATCAAAAGAGGAGTAACACTGGGTTGTGTTTTGTCACCAGATCTGTTTTCACTTTACAGCGAAAACATCATGAGAAACCTAGAAGAAGATCCTGGATTAAAGGTTGAAGGGAAAATGATAAACAACATTCGATACGCAGATGACACCGTGCTAATTGCAGAAAATGAAAGGGACCTACAAAACCTTGTGAATATACTAGAAATAGACAGCAAAGCTAAGGGGTTGGAACTAAACAGCAGGAAGACTGAAGTCACTGCGATCAGTAAAAAACATGAAATCCCCTCCTGCAAAATAACAGCAAATGGCACAACCTTGACACAGGTTAATAAGTTCAAATACCTGGGAACGGTCATTTCATCAGACGGCAGATGCACATCGGAAATAGCTGGCAGAATCGGCCAAGCCAAAACAGCATTCAAGAAGATGACAAGCATTCTTACCAACATATGCCTATCAATTAACATCAGGAAGAGAGTCCTTGAATGTTATATAGAACCAATACTGTTATACGGATGTGAGGCGTGGATAGTCAGCAAGCAAAGCCAGAGCACGATTGAGGCAGCTGAGATGTGGTTTCTAAGAAGAATGTTGAGAGTTCCATGGACAGCAAAGAAAACAAACGAGACAGTCTTGATAGAGGCAGACACAAGTAGATCATTCATAGGGATGATCAGGAAAAGACAGGCAACATTTATAGGCCATTTTATGAGGAAGGGGGATTTGGGGCACCTGGCCACAACGGGAAAGCTGGAGGGAAAGAGAGCACCAGGTAGACCCAGGGAGAAAATGCTGGACGGACTTGCAGGGTGGCTGGGGACGAGGAGGATGGGGGAGATGCAAGGGGCAACGAGAGATGGAGAAAAATGGATGTCCATGATCGCCAACGCCATGCGGTAGGGCACCTGATGATGCTGATGCTGACATGTTTAGAACACTGAACAGTGTTTACCCATGCTGATGCACGCACGCGAGCGCATACATACACGTATACCAACACACACACATACGCACATGCGCGCGCGTGCACACATACACGAACATATGTCCCCACCCCATCCCTTTCACACATACACATACCTTCTCCCCACTTATACATATCCCACCTCCATTGCCCTCTCCCCGCTCGCACACACAATAGGAAACATTGACATCCACACAGAGGTCGCTGGACAAGATTGATCTTTGCCATTAACGTATCATTACATATAGAGTGAACAAAGCAACGAAGGCTACAACTACCACTTCAGCCATGTAGGATGGCGGTCAAACTCTGTCGTAGGCATCAGATTTCAGTCCTACCTTCAGCCAGCTGCTGTGTCCACGCAGTCCAACCAGCTATAGGGAAAATAGCTTTGTACGTCTGCAGTGGAGATAGAGGGCGAGCATTTGGCGTGAGATGAAAAAACCCCCCACACACAATGGACCCAGAAAAATGTTGCTGATTAATCATGAAATGGTGAGCAAAGAACAAAACCCAACAGTCAGCACAATCGTCGTGAGGATGAACTGTTAACTTCAAATAATACTGATGACAGATCTCTATAGGCAGACTGAGACATAGGCAGTGGACACAGACTGTAATTGGCAGCGCTACTAATCATGTTCTACTGCTAATGACCCTTTTCACTCTACACTCGTTTCAACGTCAACCGTCTTTCTTCCGGTTACATCCACCTCTTCATACACAAATTCATACCCTAACACGTGAGCACAAACAAAAATACAAGACCAAGCACAGAAGTACCCCTCCTGCATCTGGAAACTTCGAAGTCGAATAAAAAGTAATCTCGTCTCCCTCTTCCCCCGAAAAAAATGTCTTCCTCATCATCGTACCATATCGTTACCATGTACTTTAAATAGAGCAACAAAGGCTACAGCGACCACTTGAACAATGTCAGACGATGGTCAAACTAACAGAAGCGTCAAATTTCATTCCTAAAAAGTACAGCAAGCTGCCGTTTCCCCAGCCACATTATATATACAATAACCTAAAATCTGTGCAGAGGACGAAAGGAGAACATTTCGAAAATAGTATGATCAACAACAACAACAACAACAACAACAACAAAACCAGTCGAACGAAACAAAACAGTTACTTGTTTTGTTGTGATGTGACTGAAAGGATAAAACGACTTTCATCATGTTTGCAGATTTCATTCACATAGATGGACTGTCAATGTCCTATAATCATGTCTGTATGTGGAATTACAGAATACATTCCCACTAATTATTAGCATTTAAGTGACATCATATGATGTAAATGAAGACCCAGATTGCAACTCTCTCTCTCTCTCTCTCTCTCTCTCTCTCTCTCTCTCTTAAACATGCTCCAACCATTGCCACATCCAACCTCCATCCACTTCCAACAGACACCCTGAGTCAATCTTTTCTTGAAAGACAGTCGTCAAAGACAGCTATCTGTGACAACTTCTTAGCACCTCTCATCCATTACTAGAGATGAGGAGGCAGATGACAGGGCCAGCTACTCCGTTATCTGACTTCGCGTTAACTCCCCGGGTTCACCAGCCGTCCTGTTTACACCCTATCTACTCGTAACACCGGGTGTGTCAACACCCCATACTTTAACACCAAGTCGGGTGGGTACCTTCTATGCATACAAAACAGCTCCATTGTCGGCTCCTACTACAAAGAAAGTCTTACACAGACTCAGTTTGCAGATTCCAGCGGCTTGGTTTGTATTTGTGAGTGTATATACTTTAATTACTGTTCTTAGATTCAGACGCCTACTCGGTGGCATGAAACTGAAGCCTCCACCCTGTCCTCCCTACCCCACTGTTCGCTCACCCCTTAAAATTGGTAAGGACACAACAACGAGAAACATTCACCGTCATGGTAACCATCACCATCACCACTAAAATCATCTTCACAAACAAGAACCACCTTCATCACTTTTGCCTCCCATCCGTTTAAGTATCTGTCCTCATCTATTTGTCTGTGCGTTAGTTTAATTGTTTGTTTCGTATGACGGTAACTGAGAGGAAAAAGTCAAGCCATACTAGTATCTATCTTTTTACGCTCCTTTCATGCGTTTTATTGAAGTTTGCTATATGGAAATCAACTGAGTTTTCTCTCTTTTCTATGTAGAAAATGGCTGAACAACAACAGCGAGAAGAAACCAATCAATCAAACAAGCAAACAGACAAATAAACAAACAAACAAAAACTATCGCTATATCACTAATAATCACTAATCTACTTGGCCATCATCATTATCATCAACATTACCATCCCCACCATCATCATTTTAATTACCGTCATAACAATCATCGTTGTAACAATTACCATCGACATCATCACGATCTTTAAGGTTATCGTGAGTTACTGTTCGTACATATATTAGCTTTGCCAATCATAGACTCGAATTGTTTTATTTAACTGTTTGTTGGTTGTTTAACTGTTTTGGTTAAGAGGATAGTTAAAAAAAAAAAAAAAAAAGACCACGCATAAATTTTACGAGAGGCATAAGAGAAAGAATTCTTGCCACGAAACTGGCAAAACAGCGACTGCCTTCTTTCTTTGTCAATTCTTTAGTAAAAAAAAGAAAAAGAAAAAGTTTTTATCACTTTTTCTTTTTTATGCTTATTTGTTCATCTACTTATTCATCCATTCATGTAATACATGACTCACCTTTTCATACCATTCATTTATTCTTCCTTTTTTGTTTACAGTAAACAGACATCATCATCCTCATCACGTGCCCTGCCGCATGGAGTTGGCGATCATGGTCCTCCATACGAATCTATCCATTGTAGCTGCAAGTACATCTCTCACCCTCTTGTCTTCAGCCACCCTGCAAAACCATCCAATAGTCTCTCCTCTCTCCCTGGGTCTTCCTGGAGTTCTCTTTCCCTCCAGCTTTCCTGTTGTGACCAGGTAGTCTAATTTCTCTTTCCTGATAAAACGTCCTAAAAATGTTGCTTGTCTTTTCGTAATCGTCGCTCATAATGATCTTCTTGTGTCTGCCTCCTTCAAGACTATCTCGTTTGTTGTTTATCATTTTTTTTCTCCAACCTTTATCCCAGGGCATTCTTCTATATTTCTCATGATGGTTTCGCTGTAAAGAGAAAAACATTTAGTGACAGAACACAACCCTGCCTGACCCCTCTTTTAATATTTCGGAAAAAGCTTATATCATTTTCTATTCTCAGTGCTGCTGTTTGTTCCCAATACATATTTTTGATTATTCTTTGATCTTTTCCATCAATATGGAGCCTTTCTAGTTGGTTGATCAATTCTTCGTGTCTTACCCGATCAAAAGCCTTGGTATAATTTTCGTGTCTTACCCGATCAAACGCCTTGGTATAATCAACAAATTAGAAATGTATTCAACTCCAGTGACCCCTCTATGATAGTTCTTAATCCTTTCCCTTCGACAATTCCGCACTGTTCTTCTGCTATTTCTTTTTTGATTCTGTTCCTTGTCCTCATTATGATTCTTCTTAATAAGATTTTTGTTACACGACTCATCAGGCTGATCATACGATGGAGTTTGCGTTCTACAACCCCTGCTTTCTTTGGAAGTGCAATGAAAACTGATTTTGACATATCTTTGTGGATTTTTCCGCTGTCATGAATTTCATTTAGGAAAACTGTTATTTTTTCAATACCAAATTCTTCAATTCTTCTATGGCCTCAATCATTTCTATGGTAACACTGCCTGGCTTTGGAGCTGTTCCCGGTTTTATCTTTTTCAATGCTGCTCTAACTTCATCTTTCATTATGGGTGGTCCTTCAACGTTCTTTCTCATCATGTGTTCTTCGTTTCTGTCATCGTTAAAATGGTTTTAAATTTACTCTCCCCATATGTGTGGATTCAATGTCTTTAAATGTTGCATGTATTTTGTCTTTTTCCATGATAAGCGTAGGCCTACCATCTTTCGTTTTTTAGCAACCAGTTGATGGTGCATGTCTTTTTCCTGAGGACAATTTCTTCAATGCTTCTGTACATAACTTGGGGATCTGTTTTGTGCCGTTCTTATATTTTTTTACACTTTTCCAGCCAAACTTCCTTAGCTTCATTGCACCTGATCATGATTTCAGTCTACGTGCCAAACAAACATTGGTACTGTATGCACTCTAATTAACACTAGTCCTGTTTACATCCCTAATTTTATGTATGTATATATATCTATATCTATCTATCTATCTGTATCTCTCTCTCTCTCTCTCTCTCTCTCTCTATATATATATATATATATATATATATATATACAGGGGGTGCAAAAGTAGGTATACAGTAAGTATCACATCATTATCATAATGCTTAATTCATTAAAATTATTAGCACATTAAGTTAGTTCGCCTAATCTAACCCCTATGGACTTCTTTTTTGAGGGATATGTAAAGGAAAGGGTTTTCGCACGTAAGCCGCGCACTGTTAATGACATGATTCAGTTCGTCTTGCAGGCTTGTCAAGAAATTGATGCTGATAAAGATCTTTATGCTAGAGTGTGCATGAGTGTCCGCTCTCGATTTAGAGGAGTGTGTGAATACCGACGGCAAGCAGTTTGAGTATTTGAGGGATTAAGGCTGTGCTTGTTATTATATGTATATGCAATATTCATTTGTTTGTATAATAAATGCAATGAGTATTTTGACGTGTGTTTTCCTTTTTTCATAACTGTATACCTACTTTTACATCCCCCTGTATATATATATATATATATATATATATATATATATATATATATATATATATATATATATATATATATATAAGAGAGAGAGAGAGAGAGAGAGAGATACAGATAGATAGATAGATAATAGATATATCTGTACGAAAGCAAGCTTTCAAGCAGCGTCTTCTTACCAGTCAGCTAGCAATCAGGACAAAAGATGCAAACAGACCACATGACGAGGGAAAAAATGAGAGCGGTAAGAAAACACGAGCGAGCGGTGTGAACTCATCATTTTTGCTGATGCATCTGGGAGGAGACGCTGAAAGCAGCATGGAAAGAAACAGGAAAGTGAAAAGTAAGCAAAATCAACAACACATACTTACGCGCCTGTACACACACACACACACACACACACACACAGGTACTGACATTAATTATATGCATGCACGAGCATGAACTACACGAAAAAACGAACAAACACACACAGACACACACATGCTGTGTACACAAAGAGCGGGTGCCACATGTCATCTCGTGCCTAGCACGTGCCATCTGTCCGTGGCGACAACAGATTCTGAGCAACAAAAAGATGGGGTCTTGGGAGGACAAAAAGGGGGAGGGGAATAAGGGAGGTGGAAGGGGCGGGGAGAGAGAGATGAGAGACGTGGCAGGTGGGAAAAGGTGTCGGGCAGGTGTTGGGTCAGCGCCCAACACTGACCACCCTCATTCTTTCTTTGTCCACAAGCAGTCTAGGACCGAACACACGCGCTCAAAGATTTAAGCTTCACTTTAAAAAAAAAAAAAAAAAAAAAAAAAAATCTCAAGCACTTCATTCGCCTAAACAATCAATTTTACTCCATTCACCTAAAACAAATTCTCTCTTTCAGAAACACCAACAACATTGCATGCATTAGTATTCGTCATCTTTGTGCATTCATGCGTACGTGCGTACGTACGCGCGCGTGCGTGTGCGTATCTCTGAGTGTGTGTGTGGTGGTGTGTGTGTGTGTGTGTGTGTGTGTGTGTGTGTGTGTGTGTGTGTGTGTGTGTGTTGTGTGTGTGTGTGTGTGTTGTTTACACATCAATTTCCATCAATGGTTAAGTACGACAGCCAATATCCTCAACAAGTGTTCCAGCTCCATGTCACATTTGCATTATATTCTTCATGATAGTATTTTGCGATAAAATCCTTTATAAAAGAAGTTATATTTGGACATTTTGCCTAGAAGAATTATTAAATCAAATAATGGATCCGTATACACCTTTTTATCAGCACTACACAATATTCCATTTTTGATACGCAGATGACACCGTGCTAATTGCAGAAAATGAAAAGGACCTACAAAACCTTGTGAATATACTAGAAATAGAAACCAAAGGTAAGGGGCTGGAACTAAACAGCAGGAAGACTGAAGTCATGGTGATCAGTAAAAAAAATATAAAATCCCCTCATGCAAAATAACAGCAAATGACACAGGTTGACAATACCAAAGAAATAAGAGGGAAGCAGGGAGAATTTTTATAAATTTAATCAAAGGACATAACTCTTGAGAATTATCACCCATGTTGTACTTCTCAGATCTAACACAGTTTGCGCTACCCATTCAGCTAGCATAGAAGCAGATACAAAGTACAAAAACAGTAAGCTCAGAACACTCCTCAATAAAGGAGCGCCCAAGCCTACCTTTATACTCTGCAACTACCCTACACACAACTATGAGAGAGGAGAGAAATACATAAAATATATTGACTGTTCTTATGTTCAAGATTGACATAGTCTTTTATTCTCGAACTGACCAAACACACACACATAGACAAGACAGGACATATACAGGGTTGCATCCAAGGCATATATCATCATCATCAACAGGTGCCCTGCCGCATGGCGTTGGCGACCATGGACTTCCAACCATCTCTATCTCTCGTTGTTCCTAGCATCTCCCCCACCCTCCTCATCCCCAGCCACTCTGCAAGTCCGTCCAGCATTCTCTCCCTGGGTCTACCTAGTGCTCTCTTTCCCTCCAGCTTTCCCGTTGTGACCAGGTACTCCAAATCCCCCTTCCTCATAAAATGGCCTATAAATGTTGCCTGTCTTTTCCTAATCTTCCTTATGAGTGATCTACTTGTGTCTGCCTCCATCAAGACTGTCTCGTTTGTTTTCTTTGCTGTCCTTGGAACTCTCAACATTCCTCTGAGAAACCACATCTCGGCTGCCTCAATCGTGCCCTGGCTTTGCTTGCTGACTGTCCACGCCTCGTATCCGTACAACAGTATTGGTTCTATATAACATTCAAGGACTCTCTTTCTGATGTTAACTGATAGGCATTTGTTGGTAAGAATGCTTGTCATCTTCTTGAATGCTGTTTTGGCTTGGCCGATTCTGCCAGCTATTTCCGATGTGCATCTGCCGTCTGATGAAATGACCGTTCCCAGGTATTTGAACTTATTAACCTGTGTCAAGGTTGTGCCATTTGCTGTTATTTTGCAGGAGGGGATTTCATGTTTTTTACTGATCACAGTGACTTCAGTCTTCCTGCTGTTTAGTTCCAACCCCTTAGCTTTGCTTTCTATTTCTAGTATATTCACAAGGTTTTGTAGGTCCCTTTCATTTTCTGCAATTAGCACGGTGTCATCTGCGTACCGAATGTTGTTTATCATTTCCCCTCCAACCTTTAATCCAGGGTCTTCTTCTAGGTTTCACAGATCTGGTGACAAAACACAACCCAGTGTTACTCCTCTTTTGATGTTTTGGAAAGAGCTTATATTGTTTTCTATTCTCATTGCAGATGTTTGTTCCCAGTACATATTCCTGATTAGTCGTAGATCTTTTCCATCAACATTGAGTCTCTCCAGTTGGTTGATCAATTCTTCATGTCGTACCCGATCGAAAGCCTTGGTATAGTCAACAAAGCATAAATACAAATCCTTATTCATCTCAATTGACCTCTCTATGATAGTTCTTAGGATGTATATGGCATTAATAGTTTCTTTCCCTTCCACAAATCAACACTGTTCTTCTGCTATTTCTCTTTTGATTCTATTCCTTGTCCTCATCGTGATTATTCTTAACAGGATTTTTGTTACATGACTCATCAAACTGACTGTGCGATGGAGTTCGCATTCTATAGCCCCTGTCTTCTTTGGAAGTGCAATGAAAATTGATTTTGACATATCTTTTGGGGATTTTTCCAGTGTCATAAATTTCATTTAGGAGGACTGTTATTTTTTCTATGCCAAATTCCTCCAGGGCTTCAATCATCTCTGTAGTAATGTTGTCTGGTCCTGGGGCTTTTCCTGGTTTCATCTTTTTCAGTGCTGCTCTAACTTCATCTTTCATTATGGGTAGTCCTTCAAAGTTCTTTTTTATAATGTGTTCTTCGTTTCTGTCATCCTCAAAAAGGTCTTTAATGTACTCTCCCCATCTGTCCAGTATTTTGTCTTTTTCCATGATAAGCGTGCCATCTTTCGATTTTAAGCAACCTGTTGATGTGCATGTATTTTTCCTGTGGACAATTTCTTCAACTCATCTGTACATACCTTGAGGATCCATTCTGTGTCAGTCTTCTATCTCTTTGCATTTTGTGTTCAGCCAAGGTTCCTTAGCTTCATTGCACCTATACCTGATTTCTTTGTTTATCTTCCTGTATATCTCCTCGTTTCTCTTTGCCCTCCTCCTTTCCTCAATCAAGCCCAAAATTTCATTAGTCATCCAGCTCTTTTTTGCTTTTCTATCTGCCTTAGGTATTTCTTCACAAACCTCATTTATCGAATTTCTCAACTTTGTCCATTTTTCCTCACTGTCACCAACGTCTTCCAGAGCACTGAATTTGTTTTGAACATATACATTAAATTTTTACGTATCATTTCATCTGTCTTTAAGAGTCCAAGGTTTAGTTTGATGTTGCTTTTGGTCTGTTTCCTTTTCCTCAATTTCAGCCTAAACCTTGCCACTACCGGCTTGTGGTCACTGTGGCAGTCTGCGTCTCGTAGTGTTTTTGCTGACAGTAAAGAATTTCTAAATCTTTTGTTGATCAGGATGTAGTCAATCTGATTTTTGGTATTATCTCCTGGACTCATCCAAGTCCATTTTCTTCTGTTAGGCTGCTCAAACCAGGTGTTGTCTACTATGAACTCATTCATCTGTGCCCATTCTACAAGTTTCTCTCCCCTTTCATTTTGTGTACCAAGGCCACGAGGTCCAACTATATGCTCCATCCTATCCTGTCCCACTTTAGCATTAAAATCTCCCATTATGACTGTTACTTCTTGTGATTTACATTGGACCTTGGCCATCTCTAACACTTCGTAGAAGTTGTCGATGTCTTCCTGAGTACTTGCGGATGTTGGTGCAAACACCTGTATGATGTTGATATCAAATGGTTTGGCTCCCAATTTGACCAGCAAAACTCTGTCGGACACAGCCCAGTATCTCTTAACTGCTTTTGATTTGTCTTTGTCCATTATGATGCCTACTCCTCTTTCATGTGAATTACCACCAGAGTATATCACTGTATATTCTCCTGATGTTATCATGCCTGCCCCCTTCCATCTCACTTCCCCTAGTCCTACAATACTGATGTTAAGCCTTTCCATCTCCATTTCGATGTTGTCTAATTTACCTCTCTGCAACAGTGTTCTGATGTTCCATGTTGCTATTTTGGTGTTTCTAAGTTTGACTTTGGGTTTAATTTTGGTCGCAGTAGCTGGCTGACGGTCTGGTGTCACCTGCGCCGCATGACAGTCCCTACCGGACGAAGGTAGCACAGGAGCACCTATTAACTTCGTTAACTTTCTTCTTACTCTTTCTTTTGTCCATGGTTTTCCTGGGGAAAACTACGATGGTGGTTTCCTCTTGCCTTCCATTCGTTTTTTTTTCAGGGTTAACTCCCTTAGCCTTACTCTCTCCCGAGATGTCCACAAGGCAGTGGAGCGATTTACCCACAGCTTGGAGATCTGGTTCGTGGGCACTAGGGCATATCCACACGCCGGTGGGCCTGCATGCCGCACGTCTGAGGGCCAGACCTCCTCTGAGTCCTACGAGATTTAGCCTGAATCCGTGAGATGCTCAGTTACCGCCTGTCGCCACGAGGAGGCACAACGTAGGGCTTGCGGATGGAGAGGCTATGTACTGACAGGAAGAGACTTACGCCTTCTGCTCTTCTTTTCGCATAGCTGCTAGCCAGTGGTGTAGGCTGTGAAAGTGAGAGGTGACAAGCACGCAGTCACTAGTCACTAGCCGACACACTAGACGCATCACATCCACCCTCAAACAAACAAGGCATATAGGTAATACCAAAGAAATAAGAATAAAAGACTATGTCAATCTCGAACATAAGACCAATATATTGTATGTATTTCTCTTCTTTCTCATAGTTGTGTGTAGGGTAGTTGCAGAGTATAAAGGTAGGCTTGGGCGCTCCTTTTTTGAGGAATGTTCTGAGCTTACTGTTTTTATACTTTGTATCCGCTTCTATGCTAGCTGAATGGGTAGCGCAAACTGTTACATCTGAGAAGTACAACATGGGAGATAATTCTCAAGAGTTATGTCCTTTGATTAATATTATAAAAATTCTCCCTGCTTCCCTCTTATTTCTTTGGTATTACCTATATGCTTTGGAAGGAACCCTGTATATGTTCTGTCTTGTCTATGTGTGTGTGTTTGGTCAGTTCGAGAATAAAAGACTATGTCAATCTTGAACATAAGACAATATATTGTATGTATTTCTCTCCTCTCTCATAGTTGTGTGTAGGGTTGTTGCAGAGTATAAAGGTAGGCTTGGGCGCTCCATTATTGAGGAGTGTTCTGAGCTTACTGTTTTTGTACTTTGTATCTGCTTCTATGCTAGCTGAATGGGTAGCGCAAACTGTGTTAGATCTGAGAAGTACAACATGGGAGATAATTCTCAAGAGTTATGTTCTTTGATTAATATTATAAAAATTCACCCTGCTTCCCTTTTATTTCTTTGGTATTACCTATATGCCTTGGAAGCAACCCTGTATATGTTCTGTCTTGTCTATGTGTGTGTGTTTGGTCAGTTCACGAGTAAAAGACTATGTCAATCTCGAACATAAGACCAATATATTGTATGTATTTCTCTTCTCTCTCATAGTTGTGTGTAGGGTAGTTGCAGAGTATAAAGGTAGGCTTGGGCGCTCCTTTTTTGAGGAGTGTTCTGAGCTTACTGTTTTTGTACAGGTTGATAAATTTAAATACCTGGGAACGATCATTTCATCAGATGGCAGATGCACATCAGAAATAGCCGGCATAATCGGCCGAGTCAAAACAGCATTCAAGAAGATGACAAGCATCCTTACCAACAAATGCCTATCAGGGCACCTGATGATGATGATGACACAATATTGCATTTTCAGTTAATCTGATATTTGCACAGGTGACGTATTTTGATTTAACAAATTTTCTACCCTGTCCTATAATCGTGTGACATGCAAACAGTTCCAAAATATACAATCAGAGATGTGTTTTGTTTTCAAACATAAGCCAGAATAAAAATCCTTTTAAGATAATATTGCCTCCCAGAAATCTGTGTACATTATGTATTTATAATCATTATAATTTAATCTCTTGTATTAGATGAATTTTCATAAATACCCTTTTCCGTGGAATGTTTGTGTGTGTGTGTGTGTGTGTGTGTGTGTGTGTGCGTGCGTGCGTGCGTGCGTGCGTGCGTGCGTGCGTGCGTGCGTGCGTGCGTGTGTGTGTGTGTGTGTGCACGCGCGCGCACGTATGAAAGACTGTATTTAACAAATGGCTTGTACAATTTTCTTCTTTATGTATTTCTTATTAACTACTGTTACAACTACCAATTTCGGATTTTATGTTACGATCTACTGTAACTTTTGATAAACTGACAAGGTTCATACTAGTTAATGTATGTATCGGACTATGTGTATACTGCCGTATTGGATGGATATGGTAAGCCTCCCTTTTAATTATAATTCATAATGACAATAAACGTTTTTTTCAATGTAAAGTGTAACGAGCATGCTCTGACATGAATTTTTTGTTATACAAGTAAAAATTATCATCATTTTTATCAATATTATTATTATCATCACTTCAATTATTATCATTATTGTTGTTGATATAAATATAATATTTTTATCACTATTACTGTTATTATCAAGCAATATATGATATTCCATCCCATGACCTTGTACAGATTTAAGACCCTCTTGTGTGAAAGTGCGGCTCATGAAAACAGTCAGCATGAAGGTATATGAGAATGGGGATGAGAATGGGGATGCGATGCTAGACGACGAAGTTTAGAAGAGGCACAGAATGTGAAAAAAAAGTTGTGAATTTGATTTGGCTTGCTCTCGGAAATGATCTATCACATTGATCTCTCTGTGTATATGGTGTACATGTGACGCGTGTGTGTATGTGTATGTGAGTGTGTGTGTGTGTGTGTGTGTGTGCGTGTGTGTGTGTGTGTGTGTGTGTGTGTGTGTGTGTGTGTGTGTGTGTGTGTGTGTGTGTGTGTGTGTGTGTGTGTGTGTGTGTGTGTGTGTGTGTGTTTTTTAATACGAAGATCAACCATAGTCATTTCAACAATCTGAAATGGATTAGCATCTGTTTCAGATTCAGTTTCTCAAGAGTCTCCGCGCTCGGAATGAACTCCATATGCACTAATGTCACAGGTGCCATGTGTATGGTGATCATGTTAGTAAGTTAGTAAGTAAATAAGTAAGTAAGTAAATACATAAATAAATAAATAAAAGATAAATGGTATTATTTTCAGCTAAGCAGCTACCTCAAAGCTGACATTGTAGCCTCGAGTCAGACCACTCCTTACTACAGGCTGAGTACGTAGCAAATGACCGGTCATACATTTTTCACATCCCATCGCGTTATGCCATTAACATTTCTGATACTGGGTGATTTATATCAGACGATAATATTAACTGTCTCTCTTCCCTTCTCTATATATGAAAATCCAGATAGAAAATTTGCCATACGACTATAGAGGAAGGGTTAAGCCTTTCTTGTTAAGAAGAAAATCCCCACACAGAAGCTCAAAAAGCGCAGCCATCAATTGTGATAAACAAGACAAGGTGCTGTTAACCTTTTGCCCTTTCTTTGGATCTCAGGCTATAGACTAGTTCTTTGGAGTGGAAGCCAAACAGCGTATAAATTCCTTGGACAGCATAAAATAGCCCTGGCTTATCGATACTCTGACCGCCGATAGAGCCACGACTGCTGTTTTCACACGGCGTGGCTGACCTGTAGACTGACCTGCGGACAGGCAGTGAAGAGGGCCGGCAGGTAAAAAGGTGTGAAATTTGGCACTACTCTGGTGGTTCACTTCCCCACATGATAAACGCTTAGACAGAGAGAGTATGAGGTTCTGGCAGTAAATCACAGGAACAGTTTATCGAGTACACACATCTGTAAGGTATGAATACAGTCACTATCTAAATGGTATGAAAACGGTCAAAACTGCTGGACTCGGTTTCAGGCAAAATGAAAGTTTCCACATTTCAGCTGAAGTGAACAACCGTTGAGACGCATGTGTAGAAAGCAAGAAAGGAAAAGAGGCAGAAAAGATAAGGACGAATAGGAACATGCTTAGCTAAGCTGCTAATTTGATATTACTTGTATACATAGTTCGCTGATTGTTCTTGTGTTTGTTTACCTGTCTCTAAGGTTTGTGTGGTGGTTTACTTTGTTTTATTACAAAAATCTAGTTCGGCAAATGATTGACTTAACTGAACACTCACTACGCTATATTCCGTCACAGCCTGAAATAAACAGCCGCAATAACGTTATTATAATACTTGCTTTTCTTCTAAAAGTTCAAAAGATAAGACAAAGAGAAAAAAAGAACGAGGAGAGAGAGAGAGAGAGAGAGAGAGAGAGAGAGAGAGAGAGAGAGAGAGAGAGAGAGAGAGAGAGAGAGAGAGAGAGAGAGAGAGGAGAGGACTGAGAGTTCCGTCTGTATCCCATGAATCCACCTAAAGACGACAATGAGTATGGGATTAAAGGAAGAAAAGGACGAAAAGTTGCTCTTCCATAAAATACAATCCAATGCAAAGCAGTATAAATCAATACAATCAAAACAACAGGACGACAAACGGCAGTACTTTTACAACCAAAACCAGCATGGTCATTGGAAGAATGAATGACGAGACGCAGCAGCACACGAGACCCGTCTCTATCTCAGCGTTGCAGCATCAAAATTGTCTTCTCCGAATCAACGAGTGTCGAAGTTTCACAACGGAGGATAGAGACTGCCAAAGAAATGTGCAGACATTAGAATCCAATTCAATCTAAAACAATACATATCATCATCATGTGCCCTGCCGCATGGCACTGATGATCATGGCCCTCCATACGAATCTATTCATTGTCTCTTTCCTCAGCTACCCTGCAAGTCCATCCAATACTTTCTCCTTGGGTCTACCTGGTGTTCTCTTTCCCTACAGTTTTCCTGTTTTGACCAGGTGCTCTAATTTCTCTTTCCTCATAAAATGTCCTATAAATGTTGCTTATTTTCCTGATCTTCTTTATTAATGATCTTCTTGTGTCTGCCTCCCTCAAGCTTGACTCGTTTGTTTTCTTTGCTGTCCATGGAACTCTCAACATTCTTCTTAGAAAACACATTTCAGCTGCCTTAATTTTGTTCTGGCTTTGCTTGTTGACTGTCCACCCCTCACAACCGTATAACATTATCGGTTCTATATAACATTCAAGAACTCTCTTCCCGACGTTAATTGATAGACATTTGTTGGTAAGAATGCTTTTCATCTTCTTGAATGCTGTTCTGGCTCGGCCGATTCTGCTGGCTATTTTTGATGTGCATCTGCCATCTAGTGAGATGACCATTCCCAGATATTTAAACTTACAAACCTGTCTCAAAGTTGAGCCATTTGCTATTATTTCGCACGAGGGAACTTCTAGTGTTTTACTGATTACCATGACTTCTGTCTTCTTGCTATTCAACTCCATCCCTTTATTTTTGCTATTTCTATTTCTATTCTATTCACATTTTTTTAAAAAGTCTATTTCATTTTTTGTAATTAGCATGGTGTCATCTGGGTGTCGAATATTGTTTATCTTTGTTCCTCCAACCTTTATCCGAGGGCATTCTTCTAGGTTTCTCATGATGGTTTCGCTGTAAAGTGAAAACAAATCTGGTGACAGAACACAACCCTGCCTGACCCCTCTTTTGACATTTTGAAAAGAGCTTATATCATTTTCTACTCTCAGTGTTGCTGTTTGTTCCCAATACACATTTCTGATTACTCAAGATCTTTTCCGTCAATATTGAGTCTTTCTAGTTGGTTGATTAATTCTTCATGTCTTACCCGATCAAAAACCTTGGTATAATCATAAAAGCATAACTATAAATCCTTATTCAACTCGACTGACCTCTCTATGATAGTTCTTAGGAGGTATATGGCATTAATAGTTCCTTTCCCGTCGAGAAATCCACACTGTTCTTCTGCCATTTCTGTTTTGATTTTGTTCCTTGTCCTCCTCATGATTATTCTTAATAGGACTTTTGTTACATGACTCATCAAGCTGACTGCACGACGGAATTCGCATTCTATAGCCCCTGCTTTCTTTGGAAGTGCAATGAAAATTGATTTTGACACATCTTTGTGGATTTTTCTGGTGTCATAAATTTCATTCAGGAGGCCTGTTATTTTTTCGATACCAAATACTTCTAGGGCTTCAATCATTTCTATAGTAATATTGTCTGGTCCTAGGTCTCTTCCCGGTTTTATCTTTTTCAGTGCTGCTCCAACTTCATCTTTCATTATGGGTGGCCCTTCAACGTTCTTTCTTATAATGTGTTCTTCGTTTCCCTGATCGTTAAAAAGGTCTGTATTCTCATTTTGTAATTTTCCATGATAAGCGTACCATTTTTCGATTTTAAGCAGCCAATTGATGTGCATGTCTTTTACCTGTGGTAAACAATACAACACAATACAATACAAATACAATACAATACAATACGATTCAACAAAATACATGACAGTACATTACGATAAAATAAACACAATATAACAGAACCATTCTTGGCAGCACGTTGAAAATATCAATGAACTGTTTCTATGCCCACTTTACTGTCTACTCACCCGTCCTCACACCCGTCTCCTCATACACTTCCCGCACAGCTGTGGAATCTGAAATCAAATACATATGTGTAGTTGGTTTTATCTCATTTTGATTTTAAATCAGTTTTGTGCAGTGGAGCTGAGTTGTACTGTGCTTCGCCGAGGAAAAAAAAAAAAAAGAGAGAGAGAGAGAGTGTGTGTGTGTGTGTATGTGTGTGTGTGTGTGTGTGTGTCCTGATATATTAAGAAAAACAGCCGCCCTTCGTGGATCACACACACACACAGAGGGAGAGAGGGAGGGAGCTTCCTCTATCTCAACCCCTTCCCAACTACTCCGCAAACCAACACTGAAAACCAACCCCCTTCCCAACTACTCCGCAAACCAACACTGAAAACCAATCAAGTATCGCTCCATGCCTCTAACGCTAGGCGCGAGCGCCTTGAAGTATCAGACTAGCCAAAGTGCTAAGCAGATCAAAGGGGCGGATACTGAGAGTTTCGCTGTTAGCTACGTTCATGTATTGACCATCACCCCTGACCCACAAACACACACACGCTAAGAAAAGGACGATGAACAGTGGAAACCCAACCCGCAATTACTGACAAGCTACAGACAACGCCTTTACATGCCAAGCTGTTTTGTAGACATTTTACGCACTATTATGCTGACACAGACTCAATTCAACAACAATTTAGTGTACTGATATCACAGAACTATAACACCAATCATTCTTTTGAAACAACATCAAAATCTTCTGAAGATAGAGTGTGGTTATGGCAGAGACGAGAACAGTAAAAAATGATCTCGCATCTTATTCTCCAATGCACAGAGCACCCTATCATCGTTGGAGCTAGAGTACAAGAGCATTATACCCCTGTTCCCTTTGGGTACACAAAAAAATAAGAAAATAATTACGCAATAAATTAACGGTTTGTTGTTGTTGTTTTTTATTATTCAAGATGGTCCGTCAGACAATTACCTTTTTGTACTGCTCAGTGACTAGTGATCAAAATGTTCCTCCTCTTATTATTCCAGCTACTCTTTCCTGCCCCCTAAATTCCCCCCCCCCCCCTCCTTTCCCCGTCCCGCTACATGTCACCGTATCAAATTTCCTAGTTGACCTTGATATACAAAAAGACAACAACAATAATAAATCATTCCTGTATGGCATTATTATCCAAACTCATCTGTACTGAATACACACTACGCATTTTGCAAGAGAGATTAATACATACAGAAGCACTGAGATATCACATGTTACACAGCACTTCAAACTAATACACGTGCACTAAGTATAGACTGTTACTGTCTAACTAGTTATACATACACACATATATATATATATATCTTCCAAAACGTAGACATACATGAATGATTACTAATGCATTGGCACCCGTCAGAAACTTTCTCAGCTGCCTCCTCTTTCTCTCCCATTATGTAACACATCAGTCCCAATTTCTGATTCAGCTAAAAACCTTGGTGTCTGCATTGACTCTACCCTCTCCATGAACAACTTTGTTTCTCAAACTGCCAGATCCTGCTACTATCATCTCCATCGTATAAGGCTGATCAGGAAGTATCTCTCTGTCGAAACAACTGCAAAACTCGTTCTCTCCTTCATAATGTCTCGCATTGACTATTGCAATTCACTCCTGTCTGGTCTTCCTGCCTCCACCATTCACATCCTACAGCGCATTCAAAACAATGCTGTACGCCTTGTACTCAAAAAGAAAAAAGCTGACCACATATCTCCTCTCCTGGCACAACTTCACTGGCTCCCTGTATCAAAGCGCATACAGTACAAACTAGACACCATGTGCTACAAAAGCCTCAATAACGCAGCCCCCGATTACCTGTCAAGCCTACTTGAGATCTATGTTCCCTCACGTACCCTCCGCTCTGCCTCCGATCCTGTGACTTTTCGCTTTCCACGCACTAAGCTCAATACCTATGGTCCACGAGCCTTCTCTGTTTCTGGTCCACTCTCCTGGAACAAACTTCCTCTCTCAGTCCGTCAGCAACCTACTTTTGTCTCCTTCAAGTCCGCTCTCAAAACTCACCTTTTCTCCTCCGCATAAAATCCTAACCTCACTCAACCCCCCCCCCCCCCCCCTCTGCAGACTGTCTCCGCTCGGAGGGAATCACATGGTTATAATATATAATTGTATATGCTATGCTCTCTATAATTTTCCATTGCTTTTATTCTTGCTTTTATTGCTTTTATTCTTTCTCCCCATTTATAGCCATGCGTGTGTGTGTGTGTGTGTGTGTGTGTGTGTGTGTGTGTGTGTGTGTGTGTGCGCGCGTGCGTGTGTGTGCGTGCGTGCGTGCGTGCGTGCTTACGTGTGTGTCTGCTTCAGCGCTTAGATTTGATTTTGTCAAGATTTTGCGCTATATAAATATTGTAATTATTATTATTATTATTATAATGCTACATGGTCGGTAGTTAGAACTGGAAAAATGAACATATGTACCAGCGATCTTTAGTTGTACGGTCTGTAATTACATTTATTACTTCCAACCTTGCAGTGAAAATTACAGTGTTTCAAAGATCTTATTATGACGATGATGATAACCAAAGCGATTTGTCATGATACACCAGAAATGACAGTATCCCTGCTGGAAAGAATCTACGACTTTTGCACGGAACAAACTTTAATCTGCTGCAGATAAATGGTAATGGCAGAATGCTGATTAAAACGTTCATGTCCATAAGATCAACAACCGAAAATATGAAATGTTCTGTTAATTTCATTTACTGGATGAATTTTCTGCAGTGTTCCTATCTCAGTCAGAATGTACAAAACATACCCATAGCTGAACACCCGACATCTACTAGTTCACGAAGAATATTCACAAAAATGACATCGGCATCAAGCCACATCAAAAAGCGTGAGGAAGAAAGAGAAAGAAGGAGCTCCCATTTACAGTGACAATAAGAGAGGGCTCAGTACTCTGATGTCTATAGGCGGTGACCAGACCCAGACATGACTAGACCTCATTTGTCACCATCAAATTGCCTTTACCGGCTGGAGAAAGTGCTAGAGAGAGCTTGAGCCCTCCTTCTGGTGAGCTCTGATGAGACCAGGCTCTCTCTTCATATCGGATAAAGTCTAGGGTCAGAGCGTACACAGAATCTTATGTATCTGTTAGACGCTTAGCTCTGGAAGAGATTAGTTCGCTCTTTTTGAGTCTTTCTCTCTAATGCTAAGTTAGTGAAAGGGGTATGAGGACAGGTGCAACCTTGGTACGAATGACGATGATGATAATGATGGTGGTGACAACAACAAGGGCAAGATCAACAACAACGATGATGGTGATATGAAAAACGAAAATCAATGATTCTTGTCGTCGTCATCATTAGCAGTGGTGCTACTGCTATCGTTATCATTGTCATTGAATGAGGAGACGTGGGAGTCGGGGAGAAGTGTCTTTATACGGGAAGAGAGGTCTTGACCTTCTTGTCTCACCTAGTGACAATTCTATATGACACCATTCTGCCAACTGCCCGATCGACAACACTGCCTTGACAACACGTGTCACACACCAACCAGCTACCCCATAAACTACCACCCACCATACTACATTATGCTCTCCACTCATATTAACCAGGTAAAATCGGGAGGATATACGGGCATCAATATTGTATTTTTTCAACAGCAGCAGCAGCAACAACAACAAACGCAAAAAAAACCCACACTAATTCTAAAGAGTTCTTTATGCTGATGCTCTTTGTTTTCATCTTTCTTCTTTGCTTTGCATTGCTTCCTTCTCCTTTGGTGCGTCAGAGATTGTTTGTGAACTTGTAACCTGCCAACACGTAATTTGTTTGACACAGGATTTGCATTATTATGAGTTATTCCTTTCATCTAATCCTACGTGTACTGTTTTGTTTATTCATATCAAATGTGTCATTTCATCAGACACTCACTTGACTTTTTCTCCCCCAAACTGATTTGCCAGTGTGAAACATAAACTTCTAATTGTTTTGTTTGCGTGTGGGACTCGGAACAATTTTTAAACAAAAACCGCTCTTGCCAAAAATATAGAGCATAGTCTTCAAGATTCATTTATATGTAACCGAAATTCAGAGTTACAAAATAGTATTGAAGCAGTACACTATGAAAAACAACAACTTTAAAATGGAGGAATATATGCATCTATTACTAGATACATAAAATTTTTCTATGATTGAATTTCGATGCTATAATCATAAACTGCCTGTGGAAATTATTAGAAAGTATGGATTTCCAATAGATGAATGTCACTGGTGACGAGGACAATAATTTTTGAATGCCCAAAATACGTTGGCTTGAGGCAAAGGTTTTTTCCTGTTAAGTATCTGTGAACAAAATCATTATCTGAATTAGACTTTCCATGTAAAATAACTAATCATTCACAGTTCATCTGAAATTCTGTGGCTGTGGAAAGATAAGATAAAAACGATTTTATTATCTTAATTAAGAGAATCTGTGCCAAGTGCAACAGCACATTACAAACACAAATATTGTGTTGCGCATATAACATGTATCTAACATCATAAAATATATGTCATGCAAATAAATATGCAAAACGTATTTAAATACAAAACTTCTAAGTATAAGTCTGCTGTATTGTAAGTAAGCTTATTTAAGCCAAACATTGAACAATGAGTAAACGTTGCATGCCTACGTCGGTTGTTGTGCGTTTTTGCTGTTGTTGTTGAATAACTTTCTCTGTATCAAGCAAAAGAATATCATCCACAAACAGAGCGCGCGCGCACACCACACACAGAGAAAGAGAGAGAGAGAGAGAGAGAGGGGGGGGGATATAAAACGCTTAAAAACAAACAACAGCAACAACAACAATAACAACAATAAACACCAAAACAAACAAAACCTAACAACAACATGCAAAACACAGGTACTCGATATGGGAGAAAAAGCAAGAGACCAGTTTAGGGCGCCATATAGGTCAGGATATTTTGGGGGGTGGATGAGATATGGTTATATCAGCCTTTCTACCACGATTTCTGTTGACAGCAGTTTTCAGATTGTTTACAACAGAGTGAAAGAATCAAACATGACTCACATATGTCTATAAACAGAGTGAAAGAATCAAACATGACTCACATATGTCTATCAACAGAGTGAAAGAATTAAACATGACTCACATATGTCTATAAACAGAGTGAAAGAATCAAACATGACTCACATATGTCTATCAACAGAGTGAAAGAATTAAACATGACTCACATATGTCTATAACAGAGTGAAAGAATCAAACATGACTCACATATGTCTATCAACAGAGTGAAAGAATCAAACATGACTCACATATGTCTATCAACAGAGTGAAAGAATCAAACATGACTCACATATGTCTATAAACAGAGTGAAAGAATCAAACATGACTCACATATGTCTATCAAACAGAGTGAAAGAATCAAACATGACTCACATATGTCTATAAACAGAGTGAAAGAATCAAACATGACTCACATATGTCTATCAACAGAGTGAAAGAATCAAACATGACTCACATATGTTTATCAACAGAGTGAAAGAATCAAACATGACTCACATATGTCTATCAACAGAGTGAAAGAATCAAACATGACTCACATATGTCTATAAACAGAGTGAAAGAATCAAACATGACTCACATATGTCTACAATATGTCTATAAACAGAGTGAAAGAATCAAACATGACTCACATATGTCTATAAACAGAGTGAAAGAATCAAACATGACTCACATATGTCTATAAACAGAGTGAAAGAATCAAACATGACTCACATATGTCTATAAACAGAGTGAAAGAATCAAACATGACTCACATATGTCTATAAACAGAGTGAAAGAATCAAACATGACTCACACATGTCTATCAACAGAGTGAAAGAATCAAATATACAAGATACAAGATAGTTTCTTTGTCCCGAAGGAAATTACATTGCCAATCACATTACAAATTAGACATAAAATTATACATTATAAATTATAAAGGCATTAAAAACAAACAATTAATATTATCACATACATTATAATATCACATACTCTCGCATATCACAGCGCGCTGCTCTCACATAGACCAAGTGCCAATTATCACAATAAACATTAAAATAGTAAAAATAGAGTGCAGGCTAAGCATAAAGATTTCAAATAAAATTACGAGTATAAGCGTTGTTAAAAGATAATATGGCTTTGGGTATGAAACATGACTCACATATGTCTATAAACAGAGTGAAAGAATCTTTCCTTCACTATCTTTTTGCATTCTTCCTCTTTTCTCTTTAACTTCCTCTGTTAATCCATCAAACCTACATTTTCTTTTGTCATACAGTTCTTTCCGTTTCCTTCAGCTCCAGGGATGTCTTCACAAGCTTCATTTATCGAGTTTTCAAGTTTGTCCATTCTTCCCCACTGTCCCAAACATTCTCAAGAGCACCGAATTTATTTTGAACATATACATAAACTCTTGTATGAGTTGATTCATCTGTCTTTAAGTGTCCAAGATTAAGTTTGAGGTTATTTTTGGTTTGTTTTCTTCGCTTTCACTTCAGACTAAAATTTCCATAGCACGATTGTTGTTACTTGTTGAAATCTGCATCTTGTAATGGTTTTATCAAAAAAATCTAAATCTCTTGTTTACCAGGATGTAATCAATTTGATTTCTTGTGCTGTCTCCTGGATTCATCCGTGTCCATTTTCGTATGTTAGGGCGCTCGAACCAAGCGTTTCCTATTATGCACTCATTTACTTGCGCCCACTCAATGTTTCTCTTCCTTTTCATTTCGCGTGCCAAGACCATGAGGTCCAATTATGTCATATCTTTTCCCCTCTCACTTTAGCATTAAAATGTCCCATTGTTATTGCGATGTTCTGTGATTTACACTGAGCCTTGGTTGTCTTTAATTCTACCTTGAAGTTGTCAGTTTCTTCTTCAGTTCTTGATGCTGGTGCATACACTTAGATGATGTTGATATCAAACGGCTCGCCATCCAATATATTGTAAAACTTGCTCTACTATAGCTCGTATTCTTTGATAGACTTTGACTTGTCATTGTCCATCATGATGCCTACCCCATTTCACATATGTCCCCACCAGAATATATAATTTTGTGGTTGCCCAATGTTATTATGCCTGCTCCCTTCCATCTCGTCTCTTCTAGTCCTAAAAAGCTATTTTCAATCTTTCCATTTCTATCTTGACATTTTCCAAATTTCCCATCTAAAGCATTGTTCTAACATTCTAAGTTGCAATTTTTATATCTTTGAATCTGATCTCAGTAACTTGATGATGGTCTGGTATCATCTGCTCACATGACTTCCCCTGCCAGACGAAGGTGCTCCCCTAGTTAGGTCGTTCATGAAGTTTCTTCTCGTGTATCTGGCCGTGCTTTACACGGGAGGATTCGATGCTGTTCCCCGTTGCCTTCCATCAGTTTTTGTACGAACTCTCTGCTAGTTTTTGTCGTTTCCACGACTACCCACAGGCAGTGGGGGTAATTTCCTGTCTGGGTTTACTCTCTTGGCCTTGGTCTCTCCCGAGACAACTACAAGGCAGTGGTGATTTTTTGTTAGGGTTTACTCCCTTAACCCTAATCTCTCCCGAGACAGCCACAAGGCAGTGGCGCTATTTACCCATAGCTGGGGGGTCTGGTTCGTGGGCACCAGGACATGTGCATACGCCTGGGGGCCAGACCTCCTCCGCGTCCTTAGACAGTTCAGCCCAAGTCCGTGAGGTGCTAAGTTACCGTGTGTCGCCACGTTGGCGGAGAGGGGAGAGGAGTACACTACTTACAGCTTGGTGATGGAGAGGTGATGAAATGAAAGAGACTTACGAACTTGCTATCCTTTTCGCAAAGCTGCAAGCAGCAGTGTTAGCCAGCGGCACAGGCTGAAAGCTAGAGGTGACAAAAGCACACAGTCACTAACCAAAACACACTAGACGTGTCACATCAGCCCTTAAGACAAACAGATCACTACAAAGAAGAATAATATGAATTATACAATCATCATCATCATCATGTGCCCTGCCGCATGGCGTTGGCGATCATGGACTTCCATCTGCCTCTATCTCTCGTTGCCCCACCCTCCTCGTCCCCAGCCACTCTGCAAGTCCGTCCAGCATTTTCTCTCTGGGTCTACCCGGTGCTCTCTTTCCCTCCAGCTTTCACGTTGTGACCAGGTGCTCCAAATCCCCCTTCCTCATAAAATGGCCTATACAATACAAAGCTGGATTTGTCCACGGCCAACACCAATTTTTCAGTAAGATTACAGATAATCAAAATGATTTTTAAATTGTCAACGCTCCTATAAATCGAGAACCAGTCTAACGCGTCTTATGCCCCCCCCCCCCCTCTCTCTCTCTCAATGTTTAAAATATCAAAAAAGAGTGTTCCGCAATATCTTCTCAATTTGTTTAATCAGAATGTGCGATCATACTCAAACTCAAGACAGAATCAATTCAAAATTATCCGTCCAAGAATTGACATATATAAAAGTAGTTTATCGTTTTCTGGTGCACAACTATGGAAACACACTCCCCCCAAATATCACAGACACTCAATCATTCTCTTCCTTCAAAGTTACTTCACTTAAATACCTGATGTCAGTGTCGTAGATTACCTCAGTTAACAACAATAATGTCAGCTGCCTTTCAACCTATGACATCTAATCTAGTCAATGTGTGTGTGTGGTGTGTGTGTGTGTTGTGTTGTGGGTGTGTGTGTGTGTGTGTGTGTGTGTGTGTGTCTGTGTGTGTGTGTTGTTGTGTGTGTGTGTGTGTGTGTGTGTGTGTGTGTGTGTGTGTGTGTGTGTGTGCACAATGATATTTTTTTTTACCATTATTAATACTTTAGCAGTTCAAACAGCCAACCAGTATCTCTTTCTGTATTATATGTGTTGATTTGTTGATGAATATATGACGTGTTTGTTTCTCTCTTGCTTCTTCTTTATTTCTTATTAATTTTTTGTTCATTTTTGTTTACTTGTTTTTAGTGTTTGCTTGCTTGCTCATCTATCTGTTAGCCATTGTTAATTATTATCATTATTATTATTATTATCATCACTATCATCATCATCATCATTCTTATTATTATTATCATCATTAACATCATCATCATCATCATAATAATCATCAGCATCATCACTGATGTTATCAACATTATCTTTATTTATTTATTAACGTATTCATTAATTTATCTACTTCCTCGTCTGTCTATCTACCTACCTACTTACCTACCTTCCTACCTATACCTACCTACCTACCTACCTACCTACTGTCTGTCTGTCTATCTATCTATCTATCTATCTATATCTGTCTGTCTCTATCTATCTATCTGTTTGTCTGTCTATATGTCTATCTATGCTATTTTCAAGTGCTGACTGTGTACGTTTCTTGATGTCATTGTAATGTTATCTTAATTTTAGTATTCAACATGTGTATTTCCTTGAGCTGTACTTGTTGCTATAAACAAATGTCATGTGTACAGAATAGCAACGGCAAGTTTGAAAAATGGCTTCTAGCCAATAGCTTTGACCGTTGGAAAATAAAGCATCATTGTCATTGTCATTGTCATTCTCTCTCACACACACACACACACACACACACACACACACACACACACACACACACACACACACACACACACACACACAAACACACAAACCTGTTTACCTGAAATTCAAGTATCTGTCTAAATTCGGCATCAAAGATGTTTTAACATCAGATATTGCACACACACACAAACACAAACAAAAAAAGAACAAACAAACAAAACAAAACCCTTTCACTCCATACAAAGATTGTCTATTTTGGTCTATTCTCGTGAAAAATTGGGGGTTGTTTAGCTGCTAGGGAGAGACTCACTTCCAATGGAACAGATATGCCTGTAGTTCTCAACAAGACTAATTTTGTCATAGCATGTCAGTATCTTGCTAGCAGAGCTGAAGATCCTTTACGTACATTGCAAAAATATGTATGAGTCAAAAAGCAATTATCTTAATATCTACCTGAAATTATTGGACATGCAAATTCAACCGATCATTCAATGTGGTGCAGAATTATTGCGGTTTATCAGGATCTGCTTGTGCAACTTGCCATGGTGAAAAAGTAGACATATTTGCCCTTAAAAAATATTTGGGATTCGAAATACGAACACCAAATTGACTTTATTTTTGGAGAAACCAAAAATACATCCAATTTACATAAACTCTACATTGAAGAGTGTAAGGTTATGGTTGAGACCAACCAAGATGACGAGTCTAGATTAACAACAAAACCCTGTAGAATGTTACATGGATTACATATACGTGATAAAAGAAATTGGCTTTCAAATTATACGATGCCAATTGCACTGATTTGGTTTCGTTTTGTCTGGATAAACCAAGGTGTAGATGGAATAAACTTATTTTACAAAAAAAACAACAACAGAATTTAAAGAAAGATTATTGTATGCAGCTGAGAAGATGGGACACTCATGTAAAAAGTGATACATTTAATGCAGGCCTATATAGAACATTTTGTGTAATATATGATGTTAAAACATCTTTGATGCCGAATGTATACAGATACTTGAATTTTGTACTGACAAGGTTCAAACCTGTTTACCTGAAACTGCTTCTCAACAACACAAAAACAAATATAAAAACCATACTAAAAACGATATGATTTGTCCATTGTGCGAAAACACGAAAGAAAATGAACAGCGTTTTGCTTTATGCTGCCCTCTACTAAGTACTTTTTAGGAGCACAAAATATACCATTAAAGTTGTATAAATTCCCAAACAAGTTTCGATTTAGTTTGTGGCTTTTAAATGTGACAACATGGTTAGAAATTCGTCCTGTACTTGTAAAAGGCATGTACGGTTACATGTTTAGTTGTATTGCTAAAAATTATACTGATGTTGTGATTATCAAGATGTCAGATGATCATGCTGGGTATGTTACACGCGTAACTCACTCTCTCTCTCTCTCTCTCTCTCTCTCTCTCATGTATGTGTCTGAATGAATATGGGTTTGGCGATGTTTGTTTTTTCCAAGGAGCTGGCGATGAGAGACTGTTTATTTGTGATTTTCGGCAAAGACTGATTGATTGTAGATGGTAAAACAGGAATGACCACATACAGACAAGTGGAAGATATGATTTTTACAGAACTGTCATAGATTCTCACAGTATTAAACCATACATAAGCCTTGATCTGGATATTAATTTGAAAAAAAAACCAGCAAAATTTAGACTGGGTCTATCAACTTTTAAAGTCCATCAAATGAGATACAAGCAACACAGAGAGTCTGATTTGCTCTATCCCTTATGTATGCAAGCTGAAGAAGACGAAATACATTTTGTTCTGTGTTGTCCAGCTTTAGATGAAATCTGTTCAAGGTTTATTCCTCAAAAGTATTGTAGATGCCCAAATATATTTAAACTGTTTGTTAATGTGTTCAACTCGTTTCGATTATATTAAGAATTTTGGTTTGTTCCTGCTCAAAGCAGATAAAATCAGAGAAATTGCTTTATCGTAATAGAAGTTTATTTTGTTGTTGATTGTTAATCCTATGATATGCTATCTGATAATTTCATTGTACTTATAAGCACCCCTTCAGCAGGGGCTATGGCCTTTCCTGAATAAAAAGTCTGAAGTCTGAAGTCTGAAGTCTCTCTCTCTCTCTCTCTCTCTCTCTCTCTCTCTCTCTCTCTCTCTCTCTCTCTCTCTCTCTCTCTCTCTCTCTCTCGTGTTCCTTGACGGAACAGGTGAAAAAGGTGGTCGTGTTCTGAAAACAGGAGTTCTGGTGTTTAAGCCCGGTCCATAATACAAAAGCATGCTTTCACACTGCTCCCTTTGATGTGCACACCATTTTGGCGGTGCCAGTGTACAATCACTCCATCTGTATCAAGACTACGTCTGTGCACAGGATTTTAAGCAGGTTCAGAAGTCTTCAGATTCATTAGATAATTGTGCATGTGCTCATACATCTGGACGAAGCACACGTTCACATGCAATGAACGCATCTTGAACACATTTTTCATTCCATCAAAAGCCTTGAAGTTGGCTGAAATTGTATGGTGTCTGTCAAATTCGGAAAATAACATTTTTTCTGATATTCGTAGTCAGGAGTGCAGCATAGGTAAATTGTGCTGACGAGGAGAGTGTGTTTCTGGTTTAATATAACAACAACTATCTTTCGAGGCACGGACAAACTGTCCGTTTTACTAGCCAAGACCACTGGCTCTACACTCACAAAATCCATAAATGGTATAATTGGCGACACGAGAAACTGTCCACAACAATGCAGCTACAGGACGCTTCCACAGACATCGTCAGTCAGTCTGCAAAACCCGGTACCAAAAAAGTTAACATTAGGTCAATGACACGATGTACTGCACAGTCAAACTGAAGAGTACAGCTCTACATAAGATGACCGAACGGTCTTTGAACCCTGGCGAACAACAACGGGCAGACCTTGAGCAGATCGTTTTCAGGACAGGATTATTTAAAATCAGGTCATACACTTACCACTGGACACGGTTCCCTTTGAAGTGGTATAGACTGCAGAAAGTGTTTGACTGCAATAACAAAGTCTACCCAGTAGGACATCATTCCATTGAATATGATAAATATACGAAGTAGACAGCCGGTTAATACTGTCTGTATGAAGCAGTACTGGCACTCAGTTTTTAGACAGTTCTGATACATAAACTGATTTCCATAAACAGATTTTGGCGAAAAGACGAACCGACTATGTTTGTGAAAAGGAAAACATGTTAATAGCTCATATTAGTACCATAGTATTATTACCTTTTTAGTCATGTTGAAACGATCATTATCACTGCTTTCATCTGGGAGAATGGAAGGGAGTTCATATTGTTGGGTGAAAACAACAAAGAAGGGCAATAGTATCTTTCCGCAAGTAAAGAGAACCGAAATACTGTCAAGTGAGACACTCCTTGAGACCTTACAGCTTTATGGTTTGTTGGTATGATATTAAGATTTAGGCATTGAAAACCAAGTACAGCATTGAATTCTTGCTTTGACATGAAGTCACAGTAGATCTTATGCGAGTGCCCTTGCACTGCACCGGCTGCTATCCAGTTCTGAAAGTCGAGCTGCACCAGTTTTAATGTGATAGGCCAACTTGTAACAAGTGGTGTTCTGGCTGGTTGTGTATTCCTATACTCTTTCAACAATTTAAAAAAAAATCCCCGACACAGTCAAAAAGAAGAGAAGCTGAGAAGGGATTAAGATTACTGGTTGTTTAAGCACTGCAAGTGTAAGTTTGTCACTTGCTCTGAACTGATTGGTTGAAATGTTCTACACTGACTGCCAATAACAGAGGCATGCACAGAAAAATCAGAAATGGAGTTGAAATTACCTCTTATTTGCCTGATTTTTTCTTACACTGAACTTGCCTGAAAGGCGTTGTTCGTTTGTTTTTGTTTTGTTTTGTTTGTACGTTTGCTTGTTTGTATACAGATTTATTCTCTTTTGGGGGGGGGGGGGTGTGCACTGCTTGGAAGAACAATTATAGCTGTTGCACACATTATCCGTCCACTCACTTGGAAAAACTCCTTGAAAGAATGCAAGTCAGTAATTTTGTCATCTATGCCTTTTTTTTTTGCTTAAAAATCATTCTATTATTCAAAACAAAAGTGTGAATCGATGGATATCATGTTCATGCCTGTACTTCATTCTGAAAGAAATGTTGATAGTGTCTGGCAACACAAAGTATCCTGTTGACTAACGCCTTAAGGTCTATAATGAATTAGCACTACAATTAATCACGTTTCTGTAATAATGTAAATGAGAAGTTTTAACAGCAAAACCATGTGTTCATACTACTCTACAGAGGTTTTTCGATATCGCTCCAGTGTAAAGGAAAGGTCCATTGTCTCAGTGGAGAAGTTACTGCTTGTGTATATTCGCATTTAAACTTTTCCTTCCGTAACATTCATAGGAACAATATCACATCTGGGCACAGTTACGCAACTTTTCTTTTTCATAGACTTTTTTAATTCACTTTTTGCCCCAAATCAAACGGACACCAAACATACAATACGGTATCGAAAAACAATACAAGAAAATCATATGCATACGAAAAGACATCGCCGACACATGGACTCCATGCTGCATACAGACACTCATAGTGACATTTCATATATTAGAGGTTACAAAATGAATACCAAGATCTAAGCATTTGTCAACATCCTTTTATGAATTTTTTTCTCATATATTTTTGCAAGCATTATTATAAGATCAAATATTCTGTTTTTACATTTTGATCAACACCGAACAATACCAGGTTTTGTGTGATTTTGATAGCGAAGGTATTTTCGCAATTTTTGTTGATTAGTGTTTCTGTTAAGTTCCAAAAATTACGGACACAGTAACAATTCCACAGAGAGTGTTCAACAGAGTCTCTAGCTTTATTACACCACATGCAAATTATCGTAGTTGTCTACGTGGGCGAATGCATTGATACGTGTACTTAAATGTCTTTTCATTTTTTTCCTGTTGAAGTATTGTGCATGTTTTGAAATAGTTATAGCCCTGATCTGGCTCTACGCAGTCGGCTGGGCTTTAAACAAAAATTACAGTTACAGGCATGGAACTTACTCAACGATTCGAAGTTCACCTTTGATGCTTATCAATCATTACGTATCTTAATTTTCGTTGGAAAATGAAACCTATACAAAATGTTTAGGCAAGCTGAGTCAGAACCCCAGCATTTTCTGATCCACTCTCTATCAATAAAAACGAAAACATGTATACATGGACAGTAACAGTTAGAGAGTCAAAGAGTCTCAGAGATGGAGACAGACCTTTCACCTTGACAGAGGTACCTAGAATTCTACAACATGTAGTAATATACGTTGTGTATTTTATTCTTTTGCAGGGTTTCGGGGCTGTTAGGACTTAGGCAAATAAGACTGATGATGACTAATTATGCTTTATGATGAACATGTTTAACAAATAAATGTACTGACTGCATTTCTCATACTAAGTGTGGACTGTTTTGGGGAGTTGTCTTGTCTAGCTATTGTGTTTCTGCTTGTCTGTCTTCTTTCTAGATGTATGTGAGCTTTTTGTACAGAGAAATAATTATGTATAAACATCCCCCCCAACTCTGCTAGACAGCTATTATACACAAGTAAGGTTGACGAAGGATAAAACCCTTCCAATGTCAATGAAGGGTTCACACCCTTCACCCAAACTGATAGAAACCTCCAACTGTCATAGCAACACTGGCCTAAACATTTTGCATGGGCATCATTTTCCAGCAGAATTTAAGCCATCTGATATGTGATGTTTGATTAGTGTCAAAGCGGAACTTTGAATTGTTCAATAAGTTCCATTACTTTGTCCAGGTGTGACATTATACCTGTCAGTGTCCAAAGTCCATCAAAAACTTCTGCAAGATTTTTGTCTTCACAGACGACGCAGCGATTGCTACTCACTCGGAACAAGACCTTCAGCCACTCATAAGTCGTTTCAGCGATCTGTCGAGACTTCAGTCTCACCATCACTTTCACAAAAGTGCAAACATGGGGCAAAATGTAGACCCCTCACTTGAAATAAAAATAGGTCGATTTCGTGTACGTGGGCTCAACCATCTCTGACTCCCTCTTTCTCCATGCCCAGTTGGACAAGCGTACAGGAAAGGCAGCCACTACCATGTCCAGGCTGAAAAGGAGAGTATGGGACAACAGTAAGTTGACCGAGAGTATCAAGAGACAGCTCTCAGAGCATGCATCGTGAACACTCTCCTACATGGCAGTGAAACCTGGCTTCTACATGCCCTTCTGGAATGGAAACTCAACGCTTTACATATGCATTGTCTTGTCTTCGACGCACCCTGAATATCACCGGGCAGGACAAAGTTAGTAACGATATTGTCTTAAGGAGATCCGGAATCCTCAGCTTGTATACCTTCTTGAAATAAAGGCGCATGCGCTGGCTCGACCACACAGTAGGAATGGAAGATAGCAAAATGCCCCAAGGACTCCTCTACTGAGAGTTAGCGGAAGGAACACATCCAACAGGTAGACCATCTGCGCTGCAAGGATTGTGCAAGAAGGACCTGCAGGCCCTGGGCATCGACCTGAAGTCCTAGAAAGTCGCTGCCTCAAACAGAACACCCTGGAGACTGTTAGTGACGCTTGGCCTCTCACTGTTTGAAACGACGCTTACGCAATAGTCTGAGACAAAGCAGAAGAGAGGAAAGACTCGCGAACGAGTGGACAAACCAGCGTCAGGCTTTTTCTGCGTCTGTTTGAAAGGATTGTCACTCCCGGTTAGACTTGTCCAGCCACACACTACGCTGCACAAGACCAAGACATACCGACATCCAGAGTGCAACCCCAGAGTCAGTCGAGACTGATAGACGCCAACAACAAGAGTATGGAAGGAGCAGTTTAAACCTGAATAAACATAGGCTAGAACCTGTCCACTTGAGCTATCTAGAAAGACCCAAGTAGAGTAGTATGAACATATGGCTCTGCTGTTCAAACTTCTCATTCACATTATCACAGAAATGTGATTAATTGTAGTGCTAGCTCATGGTAAACCTTACGGCGTTAGTCAACGGGCTATTTTGTCTTGCCAGACGTTATCAACATTACTTTCAGAAAGAAGTACAGGCATGGGCCTGTGTCTACCCGAGCAGGTTCTGAGATAGCAGCATGGATGTAAAGCAGATCGCTAAGCAAAGAGTTGCACTGGTCTACACGATCCAAAGAGTTGTAAAGTACAGTTGTACAGGTTGAGACAAGATCAGCCTTGAAAGTAACAGACTCTAAAGCTCTCATGTAACGACATCTTTCTTTGATTACTTTACCAAGTTATTACTGCGTTAACAGGTTTATAAACAGATTTATAACGTGTTCAAAAATGACTGTCAGTAACAGAGAGGTGAAGAATGCAAGTCTTATGGTCAGTGATGAGCCAATCAAGAGCATGAACACAACCGCCGGTAGGTACAATTATAAGCTGGGTTAGGCTTAACTATCAATCTTTTTTCTTTTCTTTTTTAGAAAGGCAGCGAATGTGACAGATCGAGTCAAAATGACAACTAACACCAAGCTCAAAAAGATTATCATATGTAAGTATTAAATTTTGACCAAAGTATATAAAGAAATTCATCCATTGTCTTTGAGCTTGTTTATTCTGCTGGGCCGTGTGTGCCAACAAACAAAAAGACGTTTTCGTACTGGAAACGCACTTCACCGATTTCAAACAATTAAAGTCACAGTTCTTGGTGGACATTCTGATGCAGGAGGCAAGACTTTGTCTACATGTACATGTAAAAGCAAGGCTTTGGTGTTACAACAACAAGACTTTGTCTACACGTAAAAGCAAGCCTATGGTGTTAGAACAACAATATCACTTTCATCACCAATAAGTCTATGCCACTTTTCCGACGGAAAGACCAGCTACGTTCACTGAAATATCACCCGTTTCGTTTCTGAAAGACCAGGTGTAAAGACAATCACGTCAGTTCGAAAACAAAACAAAAAAAGGTTTCGTCCATTAGATACCGATTGGTGTCGACAGTTATCAAGTTTTGAACTGTAGCATTTGGGGTGGTTTTTGCTTTGATCTGATGTAGAAGCATATAGGATTGGTTGAGGGTCTCAAACAAATATGATGACTGGGATTTGTTTTTGTTTTCTCCTGATGCCATGGCAAGAACATTCACGTGGTAAGCAATACAAAATTCCTGCATCATTTTGGCAATGCAGCAAAGATGAGTACTGGACAGATACCCATACCAAACACGCAAAAATAAGATTTCTGAAACATTTTTGGACCTTTCGTGGACCTTTCGAAGCAGTTTCTTTCGTTCTTTTTTCCCCTAACAAGTTTATCTGTGACTGTAAGCTTTCCCACGTCTAAGCGACTGAACTATGACCCACAATATGTTTTTATCCTTTGAAAGGGTAACAAAGGATTGACATTCCTTTGACATCTACTGTTCACGAGATATGATTACCAGTATACAGAAACGGAAGAAAACAGCAAGAGGGGACATAACAGCGTTGTCAGATTTACTGACGGCATATTTCTGCTGATGGCATTTACTGGGTCTGCTTGGACGATAAACCATTGTCGTATATATCCAACTTCACACAGCTGTAGTATGATAAAACGTATTTGAATTCAATGCATATAAATTCTCAGTGTGCATTGACAATTCTTACCATATGGAATTTATGAAAAGGATGTGATTACACTGACGTTGTATCATTTGAATCGGTCAGAACTAAGCAAAAGTAAAGACTTTTTATTACCTTAAAACTCACCATCATCGTTGATTCATTTACTTCTTACAATATAATGCTCAATGTCTCTGACAGTTCCCTTCAACCCAAGTTTCTGAAATAAAGCTCAAGTGAACCTTAACTCCCTTTATTTTTTATGTAATCATTTAAGGACTGAAAAGGATTAGAAAAAAAGATGAGCTCATCCCTAATAAACATGGAACCTCTCTATGACTTCTTTTGAGACAAATTCGCCTTCACCAATAAACTGTGACGACAAATAAACTAAATGTAGTCCCATGGATTGCCGAAGTCCCTCCAGTCCCTCTCACTATCTATACTCTTCCTTCACTCCCCCACTTCTTAAACACTTCCGTCTTTCGTACGCGCTCTTGCGATCCCTCGCACCCCCACCCAGACCTTCACATACACACACCATAGCACTCCTTTCCTCCGCCTACTACACCACACACACGCGCGAGCGCGCGCACACACACACACACACACACACATTTTAGATGCAGACTTTATTGGTTGTCAGAAGTCCCCAAGGCCAAGAATTGATCAGGTACACCTTACTGGCATATTAGTCTACCCGAGATCGATCAGAGGGCGGTGAAGATCAAAGTGTTTAAAGGTCTGACCACACGACAGGTGTGGCGCCGCTCAAGATTTCCCACCCCCTTCCCCATGTCTCAAAGGTGTTGGTCAGATCGTTTAGAAGAGACCACCCACTATGACCAAGACCTCAATCAGTCACCCAGCACCATGCTTTCTCTTTCTCTCCAAAACTGCTCAGACACATCAGGCATCTCTCTCTCCCCCCTCTCCCACGGTTACCTTTCATCAAAATACACATTATAATCGAATAAATAAATGAATAAAGATATAACCAACCAACCAACCAACCAACCAACCAACCAACCAACCAACCACAAGCTCAGAACTATTTCTTTTTAACTGACTTTTGTTTCCATCCATACCTGTTGTGACTTATCGACAAAGTCATCCAGTTTTTGACCACGACAGAGATCGATCAGATGGCGGTCAACATCAAAGAGTTTGAAGGGCTGACCAGACGACAGGTCTGGCGCCTCTCAACATTGCCCCCGTCTGGAAAGGCGCTGGTCAGATCATTTTAGTCATGGCCACCCATCGTGTGCGTTCACACTGTTCGTCTCCGCGCCCGTGTGTGCGTGTGTGCGTGTGCATGTGTGTGTCTGAGTGTGTGTGTCTGTCTGTCTGTGTCTGTGTGTGTGTTTGTGTGTGTGTCAGTGTGTGCGTGCGTGTGTGTGTATGTGTGTGTGTCTATGTCTGTGTGCGTGCGTGTGTGTGTGCGAGTGTGTGTGTGCGAGTGTGTGTCTGCGTGTGTGTGTCTGTGTGTGTGTATGTGTGATCTTTTCTTTCTTACTTAGACAAGACACCAGATTTTCACTGTCAAAAATGTGAGGTTGTTTTAAATTATTATTGCTTGTTGATATCTATATTCTTACTGATGTCTATAAATTTCCTCTAAAACCCACTCATTCACCTATCGCTCTCTCCCCCCCCCCCCTCCCATTCCTAGACTGTCTCTTCGGTCTCACAATCAGACCCCCTTCCCCTCCGTCCACATACCCTCTCTGTCAATATGAAACAACTGAGCTCTCTCTCTCTGTCTCTCTCTCTCTTTCTCACACACACACACACACACATATAGTTACGAGCTCCCGCATTGGTGTGCGGTGTGTCTGTAAGTGTGTGTGTGTGTGTGTGTGTGTGTGTGTGTGTGTGTGTGTGTGTGTGTGTGTGTGTTGTGTGTGTGTGTGTCTGTGTCTATTAGTGTGTGTCTGTGTCTATTAGTGTGTCTCTGTGTGAGTGTGTGTGTGTGGGGGTGTATGCGTGTGTGTGTGTGTGTGTGTGCGCGCGCGCACGCGCACCCGTGAAATTAATGGTATGCCTTGACTATCTTCATATTATCATTTTAACTTCTTTTTCCAGACTACTCCAGTCTTGGGATCAACAGCTGTTGAAGTAGGCCTACTGGTAGCTAGTGGTTGTTGACCTACTACAGTGAATGGTATATATCTATCTGACAAGCTACAGTCTACAGACTGTTACCCGATCTGTTATATCCCCATAGTTCCTCCCACATGACTGGGGGGCTTGTCGAGTATTCATTCACAAGCAATATCCGATACGTGTATACCCATATCAAAAATCATAATATCGATAGATACAGTGGAATAACTGAATAGCGGAGACAAACAAGTGATACAGTTATAACTCTTCCGTAAAATATAGTCTGAAAAAGTCTAAACAATTAAAGAAAAAATAATAAAGACAAATGACAGGAGATGTACAAACAGATCTGATCACCTTTGTAGAAAGCCTACCGGAAACACTACATTTCCATCGGGACTTAATGTTTACTTTCCAACCTTATAGATACGCACGTGTGTGTGTGTGTGTGTGTGTGTGTGTGTGTGTGTGTGTGTGTGTGTGTGTGTGTGTGTGTGTATGTGTATGGTGTGTGTGTGTGTGTGTGTTTGTGTGTGTATGTGTGTGTGTGTGTGTGGGTGTGTGTGTGTGTGTGTATGTGTGTGTATGTGTGTTAGTGTGTTACGTGCGTGTGTGTATGTATGTGTGTGTGGTGTGTGTGTGTATATGTGTATGATGTGGAGTATACACATTTAGACATTGTGGAAAACTGTCGATAGATTATTCTAAACTACGTACACACACTTCTTTTTCTTTTTCTTTTTGTGTTGTCAATCTATTTCTATCCTATGTCCAAAACTTGCCAGACAGAATAGAACTGCGGCAGTGGAGATGGGGTGGGGGAACCTCCAGCCAGACAGCCAACTGACCATTCAAAATAACCAACTGAAGCGTAAAAAGATTTCCTATTCAATTCTTACTCATTGCTCCTTAAACACACTTAAACACACACACCACACACACACACACACACACATGACTGAAATTTTGTTACAAGTAGCCATTAGATATATGCTACCCAAAGCCTGATTGCGTACCTTTGTTAAACGCAACCACAAAAAATAATCTAGATCTGGTTTATTTCTTACGTGCACGGACATTAGGAATGAAAAAGGTTGTATCAGAAATGATTATTTCTTTTGTTTTCAGTCATTTTTGTACACAGCAACTTGACCATCTTTGGTTTTCATTTTGTCCAAATGTGCACATGTATGGTAGACTTTAAAAGTTATAATGAAGGAATGTGCACACCTATGCACTCGCACATGCGCGCATAGTTACACACACACACATGCGCGCGCGCGCGCGCGGCATTAATTATGCTTGATATTTTTCTTGATTGTTTATTCGCCTGATTTTTCATTGCTACTTTGAATACGTTACAATGCCATCTTAACTTCGAATTACAATCCTCTCCCACACGTCTTCCCCACTACCGTACTTAGGCCTACGGCTTTCTCTCTCTACAGGAATTGTTTAGCCGTATGCTGATATAACCCCACAGCAAAAACAGCACATCTGAAAACGATTTGAATGTTTTTATCTGATTCTATTTAGACCTATTCCTATCTTGAATTCGTTTAAAAGATTGTTGTGATGTCTGTTCTGCAATAACTTCAGTCACAAAAGTCTGCTAAAACTTTTGTAGAAAGGTGTTAGTCAGACTCTAGGAATGAGCAAAGCATGAAGACCGCCATTCTGAGTGTTTTGGGTAATCTGCTCTGTCAGGGGCAGGAGAGCCCTTGTGGCGCTGCTGAACCCGACTATGGCATTTGACACAGGGATCAGTCCCTTCTCCTTGAGTGCTTGAGGATCACTTCTAGGGTTTTGGCCGTTGCTCTCTATTGCTTTTCGTTCGTTTGAGTCAATTGTAAGCTAAGCTTATTTGGTGTTTCTAATCCTCGTCTGTCCCGTAAGGATTGGCTTTGTTTGTCTGGTATTATCAGTCTACATCTAACATTTCTGTTTGTTTTGTTTTTGTTTTCTACCGTGTTATAGCCTACCGGCTGACAGATACTATCAATCATTGTTCAGCGCAAATAAACTGTGAAACAAAATCAAATTGCAATTAATGAAACATCTGTCACTCACTACGCTTTTATTATAAAATGCTTTAATGACTTTCAGAGCCTCTCTCTAGATCATGGTGTAACCCACCCACACACAACTATAACAAGCAGACATATTCACGTAAAAGAAAAACGTGGGTTTTCTCTCTCCTTTCTATCACACACATGCACACACACACACAGACACACACATACACACACATATGCACACACATACACATGCACATATACATACATACACACACATAAACATTTTCACACACACACATACACAACACACACACACATACATATACACACACAATTTTATCTTTGGACAATGTAAGCAAACAGACAAAATCCAAAACAAGTGTGACTGCCCGCGTCCAAGCAAACAGGAACCAGAAAAAACACGAAAAAAGAATACAAACGCATATTTAATACAACAAGACAAGACAGGCGCAAATTTTCAGTCAACCGGCCTTTGTCAAGCGTAAGATTACAAACAAACAAAACACCAGATACAAAAATTATGAGAAAAAGACTGAAACTTCCCTGCTGCTGTGTCCAATGTGAGTGTCCAATGTGAGAAAAGGAACAAAGAAAGATGTAAAAACAATTTGAAACAAACAAAATAACATAGACAACGAAAGGTTTCTTCAAAGTTTCACAATTGCTATGATTATCTTTAGAAAATCCCCATTTTTTCATCCTGTTGCAGATGTTTGTCTTTGAATTTAGAATACTACTGAGCATCTATACGAGCTGGTAGCAGGGTGGGCTGCCCAAAAGAGAGATGAAGGCCCAGAGTAAGGTGAAAGAGGAAGCTCTTCCGTTCTCTCTTGGTCCAGTGGCTGGGTTGGGCCCGGTTGGTGTGCGTTGTGTGACTATGTCCCAAGGTTTGTCATCTCCCCACCTTGCCATTCACTGATGACTGGGTCTAAATGGGTCATGCAACGCAGGGACAGACAAACGAAAAGGGAGAAAGGGTCGAAAGGAGACAGAGAGAGAAAGCCTGAGAGAGAGAGACAGACAGACAGACAGACAGGGAGAGAGACAGACTGACAGATAATAACAGAGAAAGTCCACTACTAGTTTTTCACGAGCCTGCAGTTCAGTATGCCCTTAGGTCAATGGCCAAAAGAACACAATGGACTCACCCACATTAACTGACTTGCTAGCACCCATCAGTCCACAGACTGACTCATCATCATCATCAGGTGCCTTGCCGCATGGTGTTGGCGATCATGGACTTCCATCTGTCTCTATCTCTTGTTGCCTCAAGCATCTCTTCCACCCTCTTTGTCCTCAGCCACTCTGCAAGTCCGTCTAATATCTTCTCCCTAGGTCTACATGATACTCTCTTTCCCTCCAGCTTTCCCGTTGTGACCAGGTGCTCCAATTCCCCCTTTCTCATAAAATGGCCTACAAATGTTGCCTGTCTTTTCCTGATCTTCTTTATGAATGATCTTATTGTGTCTGCCTCCATCAAGACTGTCTCGTTTGTTTTCTTTGCTGTCCATGGAACTCTCAACATTCTTCTTAGAAATCACATCTCGGCTGCCTCAATCTTCTTCTGGCTTTGCTTGTTGACTGTCCACGCCTAACAACCGTATAACAGTACTGGTTCTATATAACATTCAAGAACTCTCTTCCTGATGTTAATTGATAGGCATTTGTTGGTAAGAATGCTTGTCATCTTCTTGAATGCTGTTTTTGCTTGGCCGATTCTGCTGGCTATTTTTGATGTGCATCTGCCATCTGGTGAAATGATTGTTCCCAGGTATTTAAACTTATCAACCTGTGTCAAGGTTGTGCCGTTGGCTGTTATTTTGCATGACGGGACTTCATGTTTTTTACTGAAGTCATTTCAGTCTTCCTGCTGTTTACTTCCAACCCTTTACCACTGCTTTCTATTTCTAGTATATTCACAAGGTTTTGTAGGTCCCTTTCATTTTCTGCAACCAGCACGGTGTCATCTGCATATTGAGCGTTGTTTATCATTTTTCCTCCAACCCTTAATCCTGGGTCTTCCTCTAGGTTTCTCATGATGTTATCGCTGTAAATTGAAAACAGATCTGGTGACAAAACACAACCCCGTCTGACTCCTCTTTTGATGTTTTGGAAAGAGCTTATATCGTTTTCTATTCTCACTGCAGCTGTTTGTTCACAATACATATTTCTGATTATTCGTAGATTTTTTCCACCAATATTGAGTCTTTCTAGTTGGTTGATCAATTCTTCATGTCTTACCCGATCGAAATCCTTGGTATAATCAACAAAGCATAAATCTAAATCCTTATTCACCTCGATTGACCTCTCTATGATAGTTCTTAGGATGTATATGGCATTAACAGTTCCTTTCCCTTCTACAAATCCACACTGTTCATCTGCTATTTCTCTTTTGATTCTATTCCTTGTCCTCATCATGATTATTCTTAATAGGATTTTTGTTACATGACTCATCAAACTGACTGTGCGATGGAGTTCACATTCTATAGCCCCTGTCTTCTTTGGAAGAGCAATGAAAATTGATTTTGACATATCTTTGGGGATTTTTCCAGTGTTGTAAATTTCATTTAGGAGGACTGTTATTTTTTCAATACCAAATTCCTCCAGGGCTTCAATCATCTCTGTGGTAATGTTGTCTGGTCCTGGGGCTTTTCCTGATTTTATCTTTTTCAGTGCTGCTCTAACTTTACATTTCATTAAGGGTGGTCCTTCAAAGTTCTTTCTTATAATGTGTTCTTCATTTCTGTCATCTTCAAAAAGGTCTTTAATGTACTCTCCCCATCTTTCTAATATTTTGTCTTTTTCTATGATAAGCGTACCATCTTTCGATTTTAAGCAACCAGTTGATGTGCATGTCTTTTTCCTGTGGACAATTTCTTCAATTCGTCTGTATATACCCTGAGGATCCGTTTTGTGTCGGTCTTCTACTTCTTTGCATTTTGTTTTCAGCCAAGCTTCCTTAGCTTCATTGCACCTATTCCTGATTTCTTTATTTATCTTCCTGTATATCTCCTTATCTTCCTGACTGCATGGTGAAATACTTCCATTCCTTGTCACATCATATGCACGCATGAGACAGTGTGTATATTTTATATATACATAATTATATAATCTCTGTGTGTGTGTGTGTGTGTGTGCGCGCGCGCGCGCGTGTGAATGTGTCTCTGTAAATAAACATTCTTCAATAAACAAAAGTTTTTATTAACGCACTAGTTTGTGTGTAAAAAACAGAAAGAAAGTGGGGAGGGGAGGGGGAGAGAGAGAGACAGGGAAAGAGAGAGAGAGAGAGAGTGACAGAAAGATCTTTATGTTTGACGACAATGATCAACATGCTGAATACCCTTTTCCCATATGAGTCTAGCCCTTAGATGGACTACAACAAATACTAAAGGTGTTAATGACATGGAGTATAGAACAGCAGACAGAGAACACAGAACTCGGAAAGTTTCATGTACGAGCGCTCGTACATAAACATTTGGCCACAATAAAAACCACTGGATGAAGTGGGGTACAGGTTAAGGCATCTGCTGATTCCACAGATATTTTTTTACGATCATAGATCATACCGCAGAGAAAAAGAGAGACAGAAGGAGATAAAGTGACAGAGAAACATACACAAACACAGGCAGACAGCGAGGAGTCGAAAGAAAGAAGACAGACAAGACAGAAAGGCATAATAGACTACAAAAAAAAAGAAGGCAAGAAAGAGGGATGGATGGATTACAACAACGATCTACTGTCATGGCAGACTTACCTATGTCTTCCCCAAGATCTGCAAGTCCACCTGGGAACTTCCATAATGTATGCTGCACACACACACACACACACACAAAGCGGTAAAAACCATATATGGGAGGTAATCGCACTATTTCGAATTACCAGACGTGGCTTCAAGACATTCTATTTTTATCTCCCTTTATTGAAGCACTTCTTCAGGTGTGGTTGCCACAAAAAAACCAAAAAAAAACAACCATCGCCCCTTCTCCCAATAAGTGAATACATGAACAGAAAAGAAAAGAAGGGCTGATTACACACTTTTCTTTTTTTCCCTGATACATAAAACAAATCGAAACTACAACAACAAAACCCAAGTGAAACCATGCAGAGGGATGTGTGTGTGTGTGTGTGTGTGTGTGTGTGTGTGTGTGTGTGTGTGTGTGTGTGTGTGTGTGTGTGTGTGTGTGTGTGTGTGTGTGTGTGTGTGTGTGCGTGTGTTCGTTCCTTGATTTAACATCTTTTCACCATAAGTGATATTAGACAGGTAAAAATGGCATGGAGGATGATTTTTTTTTGGGGGGGGGGGGGGGGGGAGGGGACAGAGGGGAACAGAGTAAGAGACAGAAAAAAATTAAAAAGAATCGGCAAGGTCTTTAGAAAAAGGATATGGATGAACAGAGATATGAAACTAGAACAACGCTAACATCAAATGTAAAAGAAAAATCGTCATAAAAAGCAAAACAAAACAAAATAAGATAATGATAATTAAAATAACCTTAAAGTAACGCATTAACAGGACTGTGAACCAATGATTCTGAAATTTTAACTAACAGAACTTGATCTGATATTACTTCTTTAAAATGCTTTTCAAGATAGTTTCCTTGTGTAAACATCTTTGGTAAAAAATAACGAAGCTTTCTGCAGTAAAACAAAAGTGATACAATGTGAATTGTTCACCGCAAATACATAAAACGTTTTTACAATATTTTGTTTTCAAAGTGTTCAGTTGAATACGAAAATATGTGGTAACAATTAATCTCAAATGATATAACGAAGAATACTGCATTTTTTTACAGATATTTTGAACTGAAAGTTTGATTCTTTTTTGAGACACAAATTTTTCATTTAAATGTTCGTGAAATCGAATCCATGATGCTAATTCTAGCGAGTTGTAAGCTTCTTTTACCGAGGTGTTAACATGTAATTCTATGGAATTTTCAGAACGGAGTGCACCGGATTTAGCTGCTCTGTCAACTACGTTGTTGCCGTGAAGACCAACGTGAGAAGGCACCCAGCATAAACTGATTTCCGAGCCATTTATCTTTAAACAGTGTATTAGATGATTTGCCTCAATTATTAAATCAGGTCTTGTATCTGTATCAAAAGACTGTAAGGCATATAATACAGATTTTGAATCAACGAAGAGAACTACTTTGAAAGACACAGGCCGAAGGCTTATTAAATAATGCAACGCTTGAACAACAGTGACCAATTCTGCTATATATAGAGATACATTTGCCCCAATGAAAAAAGACTTTTTAATGTTAAATTTTGGAACATAAAACGCTGCTCCAGCGCTCTGATTTGCTAAGACTGACCCATCAGTAAAAAATGTGGAGGTGGGTACGGTACTTTTCATCAATGTGTTCACAAGCTGTGGATAGCGTAATGTTGACATTATCATCTTTTTTAACGTCTGCATAATCGAGATCAAACGTGGCCTTTAGCATTTCCCATGTAAGGATAGGCGTTAACGTTGGTTTCTCGGCTATTTCATCCATAGTTATGCTGGATTGTTTGATCAGGTCAGATATGTAAGTTGCGGTTGTAATTTGTTTTTTGCTCGTTTTGGAAAGTCAATATCAGACCTGATTTTAATTTCTTTGCTCACAAAATTATTCGCTTGTGAAGTAGTTCTAATTGCAAACTTTGCTGTAGCTAGCTCACGATGGTTGTTTAGAGGTAGAATTCCAGCAACTTTGTACGTTTCCAGAGTAGAAGCATGAGTTGGTACACCTAGTGCAATTTTAAGACTTTTGCAGTCCAAGTTCTAAATCTTTTTTAGTAAATATTTAGGTGCATTGAAAAAAACTTCTTGCGCGTAGGATAATTTAGACCTGACCAGCGCTGTTGACAGATGAATCAGTATATTTGTATCCATTCCCAAGGGTAATTTGCTTATTATCTTTAGAAAATTTAAGGTTTTTCGTGCTTTTGTTAAAATATAATCAAAATGGACATTCCAGCTTAATTTCGACATGATGTAAACTCCCAGAAATTTTATAATTATATAATAATAATAATAATTACAATATTTATATAGCGCAAAATCTTGATAAAATCAAATCTAAGCGCTGAAGCAGACACACACGCAAGCACGCACGCATGCACGCACGCACGCACGCACACACACGCACACACACACACACATACACACACACACACACACACGCATGGCTATAAATGGGGAGAAAGAATAAAAGCAATAAAAGCAAGAATAAAAGCAATGGAAAATTATAGAGAGCATAGCATATACAATTATATATATATTATAACCATGTGATTCCCTCCGAGCGGAGACAGGCTACAGAGGGGGGGGGGGGGGGGGGGGGGTGGGTTGAGTGAATGAGTGAAGTTAGGATTTTATGCGGAGGAGAAAAGGTGAGTTTTGAGAGCGGACTTGAAGGAGACAAAAGTAGGTTGCTGACGGACTGAGAGAGGAAGTTTGTTCCAGGAGAGTGGACCAGAAACAGAGAAGGCTCGTGGACCATAGGTATTGAGCTTAGTGCGTGGAAAGCGAAAAGTCAGAGGATCGGAGGCAGAGCGGAGGGTACGTGAGGGAACATAGATCTCAAGTAGGCTTGACAGGTAATCGGGGGCTGCGTTATTGAGGCTTTTGTAGCACATGGTGTCTAGTTTGTACTGTATGCGCTTTGATACAGGGAGCCAGTGAAGTTGTGCCAGGAGAGGAGATATGTGGTCAGCTTTTTTCTTTTTGAGTACAAGGCGTACAGCATTGTTTTGAATGCGCTGTAGGATGTGAATGGTGGAGGCAGGAAGACCAGACAGGAGTGAATTGCAATAGTCAATGCGAGACATTATGAAGGAGAGAACGAGTTTTGCAGTTGTTTCGACAGAGAGATACTTCCTGATCAGCCTTATACGATGGAGATGATAGTAGCAGGATCTGGCAGTTTGAGAAACAAAGTTGTTCATGGAGAGGATAGAGTCAATGCAGACACCAAGGTTTTTAGCTGAATCAGAAATTGGGACTGATGTGTTACATAATGGGAGAGAAAGAGGAGGCAGCTGAGAAAGTTTCTGACGGGTGCCAATGAGGATAGCTTCTGTTTTGTCGTCATTAAGCTGAAGTCTATTGTGTGTCATCCAGTTCTTAATGTCCGAGTAACACTCAGTGGTGCGAGTCAACAGGCGCTGTATATTATCAGGTGAGTCACTGTCTTGAAGTTGGGTGTCATCAGCATAGAAATGGTGTTTTATAGAGTGGGAGTTGATGATGGTGGACAGGGGGGAGGTGTAAAGAGTGAAAAGAACAGGGCCAAGGACAGATCCTTGTGGAACACCACAGGTCAGGTATGCAGGTTGAGAGTAAGTGCCATTGATGAGAACGGTTTGTTTTCTGTTTGATAGGTATGAAGTGAACCAAGACAGAGCAATGTCAGAGATGCCAAAAGTATGATGAAGTCTAGAAAGGAAAATACCATGATCAATGGTATCAAAGGCTGCAGACAGATCAAGGAGTGTGAGGAGAGAGACTTTGCCAGTATCAGTTGCAAGGAGGAGATTGTTGAGAATGTGCAGTAGGGCAGTTTCAGTGCTATGGCACTGGCGGTAGGCTGACTGGAAAGGATTGAGGAGATTGTTGGCAGACAGGTGAGAGTTCAGCTGGTTGAGGACGACTTTTTCAAGGAGTTTTGACAAGAAAGAGAGATTAGAGATAGGCCGGTAATTTTTCAGTTCATTTGGGTCTAAATTGTGTTTCTTGAGGAGAGGGTGAACAATAGCAGACTTGAAAGAATCTGGGACAGTTCCAGTTTGAAGAGAAGTGTTGATGATGTCAGTGATGAATGGGAGGAGAGTAGGGAGACAGTCGGCGTAGAGAGAACCTGGAAGAGGATCCAGTTCGCAGGTTTTGAACGACATGGATCTGATTGTGTTGAGAATTTCTTCTTGTGAGACTGGGGTAAAAGTAGTAAGAGGTGTGCCAGAGAAGGAAGGGTCAGGTGGGCATGGTTGACAGGGTGTCCTGTCAAGCCTGTCACGAAGAGTTTGTATTTTGGTGGTGAAGTACTTGGAGAATACAGATGGGAGTTCTTCATTTGTATGTTTTGTTGGGAGAGGTAAATCTTTTCGTGTGCCAAGGAGATGATTCATGGTTGTAAAGAGTTCTTTTGAAGAAGAGGCATTCAGGATTTTGGTTTGGAAATAGCTTGTTTTTGCTGATGCAATGAGGGTGGATACTTTTGTTTTAGAGGCTTGGAAAAGTTGCCTGTGTACAGTGAGTTTGGATTTGCGCCAGCGGCGCTCTGCTCTGCGGCGGGCACGTTTTGCACAGGCGATCTCATGAGTGAGCCAGGGGGTAGGGGGGCGGTCAGGTAAAAGACGGGTTGTGGCTGGAGCATGAGTGTCCAGAAGATGGTGGAGAGTAATATAGAATTCATCGGCAAGGTTATGTGACTTTTCAGAAAGGAGACGGGAGGCATCAGATGAAAATGTGGAGAGGTCGATAGATTTGAGATTGCGTCGAGTCACTGTGCACATGGTACGGGAAGGAGGAGAAATGTCGAGAGAACAGAGAATTGCAGAGTGGTCAGATGGAAGGGCTGAAGTTAGACGGGTAGAAAGAACTAAACAGTTGTCAGTAGCGGAATTGTGACCTTTTTGATGGGTTGGTTCAGAAATGTGTTGAGTCATATTGTGATTGGACAGAGAGTTGATGATATGTCTTGTGTCATAACGGTGAGTGTTGTCATAGTGGACATTGATGTCACCTAGAATGATGAGATTTCCAGGTAAGAGGCAGTAGTGGTCAAGCAATTGGTCAAAGTCAGAGAGAAACGTGGATGTGGTGAGTTTGTTGGCAGAGCTAGGTGGGGGTCGATAGACACAGGAGAAGGTGATGGGGTGAGGGGTGGATTGGAAGGATACTTCAACGTGCTCGAAAGAAGGATGGGAGAAAGGCAGAGACTGCGAGTAAGATAGGCGGGAATGGAGTGAGTCGTTGTAGAGGATGGCGATACCGCCACCTCGGGATGAGCGATGGAAAGAAGCAAGCCTGTAACCACTCGGAGTGAGGCTAGCATGTATAGGTTCGTGACCAAGGGGGTTAAGCCATGTCTCTGTGATAAAAGCAATGTCAACATGCTCATCTGCGATAAAATCAGCAATGACTTCGGCTTTGCCATCAGTGCATGTTGACTGAGCATTAAAAAGGCATAGTTTCAGCCTATCACAGTCATATGGTGGCGGCGAGGTGGCGACGAAGGCGGCACCGACGGGACAGAAGGCGAAAGCGGCACCGGCGGGACAGAAGGCGAAGGCAGCACCATCAGGACAGAAGGCGAAGGCGAAGACGGCAGAGGAGGAGACGAAGCTTGCAGCAGCGAGGTCGAGGGCAGGGGCAGTGGAGGAGAAGAAGAAGCAGGAGACGAAAAGTGGCGTCGGGCAGGAGGCAGGTTGTGCCAAAGACGGTGGAGACGTCCACCACGACAGGATCGTGCAGTGCGGGGCTTAGGACACAGCCCCAGTGTTCGTATTCGCTGGTAGACGCCTCCACCGAGGTAGCATTTGCTGTGTTTAAAAAGTGTCAGTCCAATTTGTTTTATAAAAGACGGGTCCATAATTGCGAGCCAGGCAGGAGAGGAAGACACTTGCAGGTTGGTGTATGGGTTGGTCAGTTCACAACACTAAAATCCAGAGAACGCAGAACACAAAGGTTTGGAAGCTGTAGCGTTGGGCGAACACAGTAGGCTAAGATGTAAACACAGTTCACAGATAAAATGTCCGACTTGAGCGGCTGAATTAAAATGATGAAAAGTAGGTATAAAAACTTTAAAATCGGATTATTTTACGACCTGTTTGTAATTTAACACTTCACCAAGCAATTTGAAAGTAGGCAAGTTATTTGAGTTACCACCAGGTGTGTGTGTGTGTGTGCATGCAAGCGTGCCAGTGCATATGTGTGTGTGTGCATGTGTGTATATACATGTGTGTGTGTGTGTGTATGTGTGTGTGTGTGTGTGCACTCACTGGTCTGTTCTTGTCTTGGACAACCAGCACCTCTCTAGTATCTTCACGTATCACAATACCTGTACAAAAATTAATAACAGTGATATTAAACGAACAAACGGTAAATAACACTTTAGTTAATAACACTACTTCACCATTGCAGACAGAAAGAATGAGGAGGAAAAAGAAAGGGAAGGAGGGAGAAGTACAGAGGAGAAAGAGGGAGAGATAGGAAGAAGAGGGCCAGAGAGACAGAAAGACAGACAGACAGACAGACAGACAGACATACATGTATATGAAGAGAAAAGGACTGAAGTCGAGTAACAACTATAAGGGCAATATAAAGAATAATGTGATGTTAAAAAAATCATGGTGTGATTAACTGCTGTTTAATGTTTAGATCATTATACTTCTTTTAATCATTTTAAGGATACTTGATTCATCATTTGTATTTTGAAATCATCTACTTCTTCTCAAGTAGGCTAGAGCTCTAGCGAGCACTCCCTATTTCAGCATACAGATTCTCACCTTAAAGGCAGCCATACTCCATCTATGGGAGGCATTTCAAAGCAAAGTTTAGAAAGGTGTCCAAAAATACATACCAAAATATCTATCCTGGATGTGCAAATGCAATATCTAAAAAAAATTATTTTCATCATGGCATAATTGAAAATATTAATAAAATCATGATTCACAGAATAAGTATTTTTCATTTCAGTGCAAAACTGTTTGAATTCTTAATTCTAGTGGGAAGATCACATGAAGGGTATTTAGAAATGAATCACTGTAATAAGAGTCAATACAAAGATTCTTTATTTAAAAAATTGCTTTCAAACATGTCAGCATGCATTTTGTCCTGCGACTTTCCTGTTATGGTATTATTGTCATCATGACGTTTAAAAATGTGGCAGTATATACTTCCCTTTAAACTATTATCCACTTATTGTCCATCTTTGTCTTGTACAGTGCTCTCACTACACACACACATGCACACACATACACACACACACACACAGACACACACACACAGGATCATTTGAACACACACACTGACCAGAAACTCCTAGCTGATGGGTGGCAAACTGCGGGGTCAAATCAGTCTTGTCCTGTGGAAGCCATAGTTTCATCATAGCATGGGAACCTTCAGCATGATGGAAAAGGAAGCCCTCAGCTGCTGCGCATGGAATCAGGTGGCTTAAGTTTAAGGGCATGCTCAGCCAAATGGCCGTCCTGCCTTCTCCCCGCCATACATCCAATGATTCTGTCAGCACATTGGGTAAAACATTTCATTTGGGTTTTTTCTCTTCATCTTTTTTTTCATATAAAATATATACACTAAAATACCAACACAAATTACAAGCACTGATTAGCACGGTAAAACCACAAAAGCTTCAATGAAGAAAAAACAAAATAAGATTTTTTAAATCACAGATACAGGAAATGAGATAAACATGTAATCAGTTATTTTTACAGAATACTGAATAAAATGTTATTTACTGGGTTAGAATCACAGTTATAATTACAAGTCGTTTTCAAAGTAAAAACCCAGTGAAAGAAATTCTTAATCCTACCATACAAACACACTCTACAGTCAGACATGCACTTGCACACACACACACACAAATATACACAGGCAGACACTCTCTCTCTCTCTCTCTCAAATACAAAACATGTAAACAATAATCCAACCTTTCAACATTTCGGAAAAATGACTCTCCTTCACAGTCACTGGCAACTGTGACAGATCCACAGTGACACCATCATGACGATCAACTTCACCAACCAGCGGTGACATACTTGTATGGGCACATTTCAAAGCTGACAGTGAAAACTGAGGGGTTGATTCCAGCACTGATGATGAAGAGGAAGATGAAGAACTTGAAGCCATGTTTTTAGGCATACATATGTGTGGTGCTACTCTCTGCAGCACTGCTGATACACTTTGTACACTGCATGTTGTGAGCTTGTGAAACTGTTGCATCTGAGTCATATGCTTCCACAGATACTGTTGAAATGAGCACATCATGATACTGATACTGTGATAGTTTGAAGTAGTGTAGAAACATGCAGAACTGAAAATAACAAATCACAGAATGTTTAATGTCACTGACAAGAAGTACACAAAATGTATAAATGTATTCACAAAACAAACTTTAACTGTTACATTTACTTAAAAAAAAAAAACAGAAAAAAAAACACCCCAAACATATACACAACACATGCCATAAACAGTTTTGACTGTCACTTCTTATTGACATATATTGATATAACAAATAACATGCACAATGAAATAAAGTGAAATAAAAGAAAATAAATGCACAAAAAAAACAAAAGAAAAAAACATCAAAACAAAAAAAATCATTAACCTTTTCAATCATCATCATCATGTCGAGCTTGCTCGGCTATCCTTGACACGTTTCTTCCATCCTTCTCTGTCAGACATTGCAGTAGGTAGTTCATCATACTGACAGCCCGTATCATTGATCAGTTGGTCGATGAAGGTCTTCTTTGGACGTCCTGGTCTAAGTTTGCCGTGGCTGGGTCTCCATAGTAGAACATCCCCCACCAGTTCTTCTTTGCTATGCCAGCAGTGTCCCGCGAAGTGCAGTCTTTGTTGACATATTGATTTACTTCTTCTTCTTCTGCGTTCGCACGTTCACAAGGTCAGTCCAGTCAGGGAGACGAATGTTGTCGTGTCCTCCATGTCCTGTCGGCAGCCATAGAGCTTGGTGCGGAGGGATATTGATTTACTGATTGGTGGGATCTTGCCATATAACTCTTTGTTAGTTGGATGTTCTCTCCAGGATTTGTTCAGGGCTGCACGTAGCATTTGTGTGTATGCTCCATCAATCTTCTTCTCCAATGTCGTTGTTAGGGTCCAAGAGATTGAGCCATATGTAAGAACGGATTCTATTGCTGCTCGGAAAAAGTTCCTTTTCAAGTTGTCTGGTAGATTAGATTTCCAGATTTTGTCCAGTTGATTTAGTGTGCCCCAGGCATTTCTGAGTCTGGTGTTGATGTCTTGTTCTGTGGAGTCAATGTAGCTGCCAAGGTATTTAAAGTCTTGAACTTGTTTGATCGTATCTCCATTGAGACTTCTTATCCTTCTGATGCGTCTTGATTCAAACAGATGAACTCTGTTTTGTTCACACTGAGGTGGAGCCCGATCTCCATTGCTGTTCTTTCCACATTGTGAAGGAGAGATGTTACATCCTTTAGGAGGTCTACGAGAATAGCCAGGTTATCAGTGTAATCCGCATCTGTTATCTTTACCGTAGGGTAGCGTCTGCTCTTCTGTTCTGTGAGGGTAAAGCTGAGTTTTTTGTTCTTATCCACTGCTTTCCTCAACACATAATCGAGACAGATGATGAAAATGTAGGGGGCAAGCGTATCTCCTTGAAGGACTCCAGCAGTGATGCCGAAGAAGTCTGTGTCCCCGTCAGGGGAGCAAACCATACAGCAGGTATTCTGATACAGCATCATGATGACATCTACTGTTTCCTTGGGTAGTCCATATGCAGTTAGAATCTCCTTCATCTTTCCTCGGTGGATCGAATCTAAAGCTTTGGAAAAGTCGATAAATGACTCGTTCTCCAGAATTGGTACCCCAAAGGGGTAGTGAACATTTTCCTCTATTACAGCTTAGAAATTAACTCCCAGGTAGCATAAAGGCTACTAATGTACTAAGTTAACAATGGAGAAGCTGTGGTAGCAGCGATGGCACCACAATAATTTTCATTTTTAAGAAAAGTGCACTTTAAGTGCGAAAAACAAACAAATATGGCTGCTGAAAAAGTTGCAGCTGAACATGTGCTTCGAATGTTGCAGTCAAACACACACACTGTTTCAATTTATTGTGTGGTGATTGTTTTAAATCATCAATAAAACGTCAATTAAACTGTGACGACAATGCGATTAATTTTGAAAAGCGTGTTACGTAATTATAGACTCCTGAAAATGACAGTTCCGTATTCACAAGCGGAGTCACGCTATGGTGTGTGCAGTGCCTGTTCGCTACACACAGTGCCATTCATCTCAAGCACAAGTTCAGCTTTTCATCTTAAAATAGATATGAATTACCTTACAACCGATACCATTTAACAGAAATAAAGCAAACTATTAACTTTCTAGAATTTTTTCTGTGAATGGTGTCACACTTGTGATGCACAGAACGCCACAACTTCGAAGTCCGATTGTAGCAGACGAACACTGCCTGGCCAGTCGAGCGACCGTCTAAAACGATTAATCATATGTACACATCGAGTGATGACGTTTGTGCACAAGTGTGTACTGCTAAAAAATAGCAGAGAAGCACAAAAATCTGTGTTGTGTCACACATTGTGTCCTTGTGAGAACGGAACGGGAATACCCCGCGCTTTCATCAGGTCAACCCTTCAACTTGCTTCAAGACTTTTCCAGCCCTTCACTGTGTTCGCGGTGAGTACACGATGCCTTTTTAAATTTTTTTAATCTCTTTTTGATGTGTATATATGAGTTTAAATGTGTGGTAAAGCGTAATTTTAGTGAAATGGGTCGATAAATCCCAACACTGGCTTATTTGTCTCATCGGATTGTGTGTGGCACAGTGTGTCACACTTGATGAACGTAACGGCATCGTCTCTGTTTTAAGAATTTTAGCATGATGAAATATGCCCACTGTTGTTAGCTGACATGTATCGACACAAAAGATAAAAGGTCTTAAAAATCTAAGTGGAAAAGCCAGTTTTAGATCTGATCATTGCCTGAAGTTGGAAAAGCGTGCCGTGCCTTACTTGTGACATTGCCATTGCCGACAACATCTCAGGTAAAGAAGACTAGTATAAAGAAAACATTAACACTCAATGTCTGTCAACAAATGTGCATTATATATATTAATCATTGTTGTTGTTGTTTTCTTTGCAGTGTAAATTATAAGACTAAAGAAATCTTACAATTTAATTTTTTCCCTGTGGTTTGACCATTTGTTTTCATGTGTGTTGTGCAGAGTGTGCATGTGATGATGCGGATGACTTTCCAGAGACCCACGACCGGGAAGTTCAGGAACCTGACATGAACACTGTCGAAGACCCCACACCTGACAGTGAAGTCACTTTCAGGTGATGTTTTAAAAAATACAGAGAATTAAAAAAAACACCTTGATAACAATTTAAATGGAGAGTAAAGTACCATATAGGGCCTACCTTTGGATTTAATTGAGCTCATACAATTCCAAACCCTGTAGTGTAATAATTAAAGTATTTTCTGAATTTTAAAATGAATTTCTTTTTATACATCAAAATTTTGATTTAAAAGAAATTAATAATTTTTTTATATTTTTTCATAAAATGCATTTACTTTGTTTTCAGGAAGGGGGATTTTGTTCCGGTGAACTTGCCTGGTACGTGTGGCTGGAAAAAGATCTCAGAGGAGTTTGGTGGCATGGTAAGCGTAATCAAGGTTTCTGAATTGTAGGATACTATAAATAAGGAAAACATTCACAAGGAATTGTAGTGAGTTATTCTTAATTAAACACAGGCTCTGCATACCGTAAGTGTGGTTATTGAGAATGACGCAGATTGGTTCTCAATTATTTTTGTATCCTGTTGTATACAATGTAAGAGAAATGTTAAACCCAATAAAATGTTTGTTTTGATTCTGTTAAAATATTTTGGTTCTTGTTAGGTGGTCACAAGAAATGCTTTGTTTTCTGTTCACAGATCCTGGCAGTTGATGGGGAGAGGAAGTGGAGATAAAGTTTTTGAAACTGTCTGAAGATGGAACCTACCGCTGGCCAGACAGGGAGGACATTTCCTGGATCAAGAGGGAGCAGATCGTTGGGATTCTCAAGTTTGACAAACTGAACCCAAGGCTGTTCTAGTGGAAATTGGATCTGACTTTGCAACCCAAGGCTGTTCTAATGGAATAAAAGTTTATTTGGATCTGACTGCAATTTTCTGGGTTTTTTATTTACTGTTAATAGTTTGTTGGCGTCACATGTGATAACACAACAGAAAACAGGGTATGTTTTCCTTCCAACAAGAAATCGGTTCAGAACAACTTGTTTTGATACACATAAAACTTGTTTTTCAGTATTAAGAGTTCAGTGCACATATTCTCAAAAATAAAGTTGAACAAACATTTTTTTCAGATATGTCATGTACCTCACGGTGTCACATGTAATGTCAGTGGTGTCACATGTGAAAACGTGACACAAAACATGATACTTTTGATTTTTGCCTAGAAATTAGTTTAATATATCTGGTTCTTATGCACACAATAGCTGCTGATCATGCAAAATAATGATAATGCACAGACTCTTACAAAATAGTGCAAACTGAGATCAATCTTAAATGTTTTCACAGTGGCGTCGCGTACCTCACGGTGTCACACTTTTCAAGTGCTTATATCTGTACAATATGAAATGTTACATTTGTGTTTTCTATCTTGTTTGGTTCCTTTGTTGTCCAACAACCACAAGATGCAGCAATTATTTTGTATTTTTGTATATTTCAGAACTTTGAGCCATGTGGTGTCACACCGTGATGCACGCAACGCCAAGATATATTTTCGATTTATTATGCAAATTACTAAAAAACCAAATGAGATCCAGCTTTTTAATTTATGTTCCCTTAATCTACATTGTTTAGCTTTCAAAATATGGCAAAAGTAAAACTATACCTCTATCTTTATTTTTGATGCTCTGCAACCTTTTAGTCACCAATTCTGGAGAACTAGTCAAATAGGAGAACAGCTGGGAGGTTTTTGGTTTTTATGCCTTCCAATGTACATCTGATGGTGAGTATTTGTCCAGATGTCGATCTGTTTTGGTGAAACCCGTTTTGGTTTTTCCTCAGAACTAGATCTATCTCCGGCTTTATCCTATTTAGGAGCATTAGGACTATTTAGGTTGTAGATCTTTGCAGAAATTGAAGTTAATGTGATTCTGCGGTAGTTCTTTGTGATTCTGAGGTCACCTTTCTTGGGGAAAGGAAGCAGGCATCCTTTAGTCCATTTGTTTATTGGGTCTTGGTTATAAACGTTGTTGCAGCATTCCAGCAGTATCTGGTGAAATTCCTCTATTTTCCATACTTCTGCTGGTATCCCATCAAGTCCGTATGCTTTTCCACACTGAATGCTTTTCACTGCTATCAGTAGTTCGTCCAACATAAATGTCCCTTTCTTGATATTCAATTCAGCTCCTCCGTGAAGACTGGAATTATTTCTTCTTCAGATATGTCTGGAGGTTTCCCGAGTAGGTCTTGGAAGCGTTGTTGCCACAGTTTTACTCGCTCTTCTTGGCTAGATGCATTTAGCTTAGCTCTGTTACAGCTTTTTCTACCACTTCTTTTGTTCACGGTTTTCCAGGCAACAGCGGATTTTTTGTTGCTGACAGCATTTGTGATCTGATCGATCTTGCTTTGTAGGTAGTTCGTTTGCTCTGCTTCATAGGCCTCTATGAGAGCAGCACGAGCATTACTGAGGTAAAAGGTGTTCTCAGGGGGGAACCTTTTCAATGGTCACATACAATAAGTAATAAAAGTCTGCTGGATCTTTTTACAATTGTTGACAGCATGCTTCACCACTCTCTCAAAAACAAGATCACCTCAACCAAGTCAAAACAAACAATAAAACAAATATACAAAAAAAGCACAAAACAAAACAAAAATAATATGATCACTCATTCACTGTCAAACACTTTTGAGCTAAATCATATTTTGCACATATACCGGTCTTACCTCTCTATGAAAATTCAAACCTGGTAATCATCTTGTGGAGGCTGAATCATTGCTATCTAGCAAATTTTCTATATAGGAGGGCATGTAATATTATTACAGACTGCACACATTGACTTCTAAAATTTCACTTCTTTTGTTACTTTGCTTAATTTAATCCCCTTAAGTTAATTTCAGAACTTAGAAGGCAGCGTTTAGCGTTCAAAATGAAAGAGATTTGGGGTTTTCACATTCTGAGATATCCAAGATCACAGGTGCAAGCAGAAAGAGAAGTGACACTGACACTGACAGAATTACAAAAGTTCAGTTACTAATGTGAAGGCCACCAACTTGTAAACAAAGAGGAGGAAAAGTAGGTTGTCAAATTACCATGACAGTACTCAACACAATATGATAATAGCTTGTGCTTTGTTCAGTTTAGTTTTTCAATCACAAAGCATCCAAGTCAACAATGGAGAAAAAAAAAAGGTAGAACGTGTGTGTGTGTGTGTGTGTGTGTGCGTGCGTGTGTGTGCATGGTGTGTGTGTGTGTGTGTGTGTGTGTGTGTGTGTGTGTGTGTGTGTGTGTGTGTGTAACTGCATGCTAATGTGAGTACCTTGAATATGCATATATACCTGTGTGAAGTGAATAACTGTGTATACTTTATTTGCCTATGAATGTGTGTGTAAGTCAATTGTGTGTGCATGTGTGGATGCATTAATCACTTGACACAACACTGGAGTGTATAGTTTATTATTTGATAAAGGGGGCTTCACTGCACTCAGAAGATTTCATATGCACTCCACCAAAATCTGCCAACAATTATCTGGCATATTCCCTGAGCCTGTGCAAAACTCTACGTGCTAAGTAAGGTCTTGAAACAGGGAATGACAATGGGGGAGGGGTGGTGGGTGGGTGGATGGTAGAAGATGGGACCTACCAAAGACCAGAATAATGGAAACATTAACTTAGATGAGCTGTGAGCAGGTCAGTTTTTTATGCTGAAGTTTGGGCTTGATCTCGAGATATCAGATCTTGAGTCCACGGCACTATCAAAACTACCAACCAGCCCGCATTGTCATTACAGAGCAGTCGCTCACACCCAGAAAACCATCCTAAAACACTCACATCTAAGTTCAGTCACAAGACGGTCAACTCATCTGCCCCCACCAACACGTACGTCGACTGATTACCCACACACTTTACCTTTGACACAAGACTGGAACTTGGGAAAATTGGCAGACACAACACAACTTTCGATTTCTAAACCTAAACAGTAAACGTTTAGTACACTCAATTAGTCAATACTGTCAACAGTGTCAGTGTGAGTAGAGCCAGGTCACACACTCGACACTGACACACACACACACACTTATCAACACCGATACAGTATCGCCATAAAATAATACCGAAGAGATGATCTCGTATGACACACCCTATCCTGCCACTAAATACAGATATTCACCGAGAAAATATTCCACAAACACAGGAAACCTCCGTGGACTGCGCTTGTATGACACTGGGAGCAGTTTTGTTAAATAACATTACAAGGGAAACTACTACTATGTGGCTGTCGTCTTGTGAGAGTCAGTTCCCTTTAAAAGAGTATACGACCAAAGTGCGGTTTTCTTATTTTCTTCTTAAATATTTGTAGCCATTTTTCTTGTTGATATCGAGAGTTCTGAATCGAAACGTATTTTTGAAGTTGATTCTCTTGTTGTCGCTGATGTTGCTGTTGATAATGTTCCTTCTTTTGCTTGATTTCTCTGTTCTAATATTTCTTTCTTTTTTTTTTTTTTCAAAACTGAACAACAGGAGAAAAACGTTCAAGTGCAAAGTCCTCTTCTTCTTTCAATGCAACGAAAAAAGCAAAAACCTCACAAATAACAATTGCACCACCACCACCACCAACAACAACAACAATAATAATAATAATGATGATGATGATAATAATAATAATAATAGTAGTATAATAATAAAATAATAATAATGATAATAGTAATAATCTTTCATACAATATTGTCCTTTCATATTCAGGGAGTCAATGTATATATACATGGAAACACGAATAGATACCTGAAAATTCAAGGAGAGAATTTTGATACCGTACAGTGACAGTTTGTGTTAATCTTATCTACATCTTTTTCAGTGTATACCTGTATATCTGCCTTGATTTATGTATCTTTGTAGAAATTCATATAGCAAATAATGGTCATGATAATAACAGCAACAAAAATAGTAACAATACTAACTGATAACAGCAACAAAAACAATAATAATGACAACAACAATAACAATAACTCCATTTGTAGAGCGCAGGCAGTCCATGTCAAAGAATGCTTGTACACTTTGCAGAGAAAAGGGGTGAAAAGGGACAAGTGTGTGTGTGTGTGTGTGTGGTGTGTGTGTGTGTGTGTGTGTGTGTGTGTGTGTGTGTGTGTGTGTGTGTGTGTGCTCTTATCAATGCACACATTATTGCAGCAGAAACATAATCGGAGAAACACACCAATGCAGCATAAACATAGTTCATTAAGAATAACAACAGATCATAATAGGAAATAAGAAATAGGTGGTAGTGACACTAGTCCATAGAAATGTATACAAAGAAGACACTTGTCTGAATGACTTGTCGGTCTTTCATGCGCGCGCGCACACATACACACACACGCGCGCGCGCGCAACACACACACACTCTAACACTAACACTAAGACCTGCACAATCACACACAACACACATCATATCCTAACCTGGACACAGTCAACACAACTCCATAAACGTCACTACGTTTTACACACACACACACACACACACACACACACACACACACACACACACACACACACACACACACACACACCCCACACACACACACACACACACACACACATGACTATTATTATCATCGTTATTATTATTGTTGTTATTATTATTATCAATTCGTACATTGTATGTACTGTATGAAAATAAAATTACATGTAAGTGTATATGTTGTTACAGAGAGGAAGATTTTATTTTGCTGTCTAATCATCAAGACTTTGGGCTCCAGGTTGTTGTACATATAGAATCCTGGTAGATCATTACTGGTTGTAGGCCTACTGATAATCCAGACTGAATGGTATTGATAAGCCAAATTATTTTAATGTTTTTGCAATGACAGGTGTGTGTGTGTGTGTGTGTGTGTGTGTGTGTGTGTGTGTGTGTGTGTGTGTGTGTGTGTTCTTTAACATCCTGGATATGCCCGAATTTTTCTCTGGTACGTTGATGCACAGTCTGCATGTTCTGAGTCACAATCCTCTGATCTGACTTACAAGGTTTGTGAACCTAGATATTTGATATTTTACAAGTGCACACACTTGTCGGCGGTTAATGTACCGGCAGACCTGCGCACATGCCGCTGTGGGACATCGAAAAAAGCTTTAAGATCTTCCGACAAGTGCAACGTTTACCTTCTCTTCTTTCGATCCCGTTGAACTGGTGATTATCCCGACAGCTGTATTCAAGGGATGTCCTTTGACTGTGTGACGTTATGTTTCAGTGAGACTTTGTCTGCTAGTTTTATTGATGAATTGTTACATTCCAAGTTCTTTTGGAATCAAATTTCTTTCTAATAAGTTCTCGAAAGCAGTGCCTTTGATTAATGCTCATTTAAATTCAAGGCATTAAAAATAAACCAGGAGTCCTTATTTCGAGGATACAGAAAATATATTTTGACTACTTTTTCATCTTGCTCACGCCTTAGCTTGCAACAAAAGTTAACACACAATACCCAATCACTGAAAAAAATGTAGAAAAAATATATAACAAGTACATCTTCAATATCAGTATAAGGACACCACGTACCCAACATGCGCGCGTGTACGCACGCACACATACCACACACACACACACACAGGCGCCCGAGGCAACAAGGGATAGAAACAGATGGAAGGCCATGATCGCCAACGCCATGTGCCAAGGCACTTAATGATGATGATCATCCACACACACACGACACACACACACACACACACACACACACACACACACACACACACACACACACACACACACACACAACACACATACACACACACACATCATCATCATCATCATTCATCATCATCATCATTCATCATCATCATCATCAAGTCCTGGCCACATGGCGTTGGCGATCACGGCCTTCCGTCTGTTTCTATCCCTTGTTGCCTCAAGCACCTCTTTCACCCTCTTTGTCCTCAGCCACTCTGCAAGTCCGTCGAATATTTTCTCCCGGGCCTACCTGGTGCTCTCCAGCTTTCCTGTCGTGACCAGGTGCCCTAATTCCCTTTCCTCATAAAATGGCCTATAAATGTTGCCCGTCTTTTCCTAATCTTTATTAATGATCATACTGTGTCTGTCTCCATCAAGAGTGTCTTGTTTGTTTTCTTTGCTGTCCATGGAACTCTCAACATTCTTCTTAGAAACCACATCTCATCTCTCATCTGCCCAGTTTTGTTCTGGCCTTGCTTGTTGACTAGTCCACGCCTCATATCCGTGTAACATTATCGGTTCTATATGATATTCAAGAACTCTCTTCCTGATGTTAATTGATAAGCATTTGTTGGTAAGAACGCTTTTCATCTTCTTGAATGCTGTTTTTGCTTGGCCGATTCTGCTGGGTATTTCTGATGTGCATCTGCCGTCTGGTGAAATGATCGTTCCCAGGTATTTAAACTTATCAACCTGTCTCAAGGTTGTGCCATTTGCTGTTATTTTGCATGACGGGATTTCATGATTTTTACTGATCACCATGACTTCCATCTTCTTGCTGTTTAGTTCCAACCCCTTACCTTTGCTTTCTATTTCTAGTATATTCACGAGGTTTTGTAGGTCCCTTTCATTTTCTGCAATTAGCACAGTGTCATCTGAGTATCGAACGTTGTTTATCATTTTTCCTCCAACCTTTAATCCAGGGTCTTCTCTCTAGAGTTTTCATCATGATGTTTGTCACTCCTCTTGATATTTTGGAAAGAGCTTATATTGTTTTCTATTCTCATTGCAGCTGTTTCTTCCCTATACATATTTCTGATAACCTTAGAATAATCAACGAAGCATAAATACAAATCCTTATTCGTCTCGATTGACCTCTCTATGATAGTTCTTATAATGTATATGGCATTAATAGTTCCTTTGCTTTCGACAAATCCACACTGTTCTTCTGCTATTTCACTTTTGATTCTATTCCTTGTCCTCATAATGATTATTCTTAATAGGAGTTTTTGTTACATGACTCATCAAGCTGATTGTGTGATGGAGTTCGCATTCTATAGTCCCTGTCTTCTTTGGAAGAGCAATGAAAATTGATTTTGACATATCTGTATAACAACATATCTTATCAGAAATAAACAGACAAAAATCAAGATGAAGCCTAAAGTAATTTTACAAGAACACTTCCAATATCATGAAGCAAAACTCACACATTTGTGCACTTTTAACTACACTACAAGAGAGGAGAAGAGAGAGAGAGAGAGAGAAGAGAGAGAAGAGAGACGAGAGAAAAGACAGAGAGAAAACAGAGACAGAGGACAGGAGAGACAGAGACAGAGAGACAGACAGAGAGGCAAGAGAAGAGACAGAGAGAGAAAGAAAGAGACATAGAGAGAGACAGAGAGAGAAAGAGATTTAGAGAGAGAGAGAGAGAGAGAGAGAGAGAGAGAGAGAGAGAGAGAGAGCAGAAACCTATTCAACAGAAATATAATGAAGTTTGGAACCGCTCGTGCATGATGTGCACTGAGATAAAAGGTTTTACAGAGTTTGCATCATGTTAGTGTACAAGTAGAGTGGCAAATTCATAACACCAAGGCCTTTAAGATCTAGCAGTCTATTCACATGTAAGTTAACCGTGTGAAATTTATTACTGTCAATGGCCACTATCGTCTTCACCAGTCATTATATAAGAAATAATCCGCTCACAAGACAGGCCTGAATGTGTTTGGTTTTGAAACCGGAATGTCGGATACAGGCAAACATTTGCTTTATTTGCTGCTTCGTGACTTGAATAGGAACACAAATATACGACAGAAGAGATAGAAGAGTGACAATGAAATAGAATGAATCTGAGTTTGGCTATACTGTACTAAAGATGCAACAGACAAATAATCAAAAAGTTACAAATCTTATGAACATCATCATCATCATCATCATCACGTGCCCTGTGGCATAGTGTTCGCGATCATGGCCCTCCATACGAATCTATTATATCCCTTGTCGCTGCAAGTACATCTCCCACTCTCTCTGTTTTCATCCACCCTGCAAGCCCGTCCACTATTTTCTCCATGGGTCTACCTGGTGTTCTCTTTCCCTCCAGCTTTCCACATTTCAGTTGCCTTAATTTTGTTCTGACTTTGCGTGTTGACTGTCCATGTCTCACAACCATGCAACATATCGCTTCTACACAGCATTCAAGAACTCTTTTCCTGGTGTTAATTGATAGGCATTTGTATGGTAAGAACGCTTGCCATCTTCTTGAATGCTGTTTTGGCTTGGCCGATTCTGTCTGCTATTTCTGGTGTGCATCTGCCGTTTGGTGTGTCATTAGTTGTCATTTTGTATGAGGGAAGATTTCTTGTTTTTGTTTTACTCACTACCATGACTTCAGTCCCTTGCTATTTGGCTCCAGCCCTTTATTTTTGCTTTCTATTTCGATTATTTTCACGGGGTTTTGTAGGTCTTTTTCATTTTCTAAAATTAACATGATGCCATTTGCCTAACAAATGGTGTTTATCATTTTTCCTTCAACCTTTATCCCAGGGCATTCTTCCAGGTTTCTTATGATGGTTTCGCTGTAAAGTGAAAACAAATCTGGTGACAGAACACAACTCTGCCTGACCCACTCTTTTGATATTTTGGGAAAGAGCTTATAATGTTTTCTATTCTCATTGCTGCTGTTTGATCCCAATACATTTTTCTGATTATGATTATTGTTAGATCTTTTCCATCAATATTGAGTCTTTCTAGTTGATTGATCAATTCCTCATGTCTTACCAGATCAAAAAGTCTTGGTATAATCATCATCATCATCATCAGGTGCCCTGCCGTATGGCGTTGGCGATCATGGACTTCCACTGTCTCTATCTCTCGTTGCCCCTAGCATCTCCTCCACCCTCCTCGTCCCCAGCCACTCTGCAAGTCCGTCCAGCATTTTCTCCCTGGGTCTACCTGGTGCTCTCTTTCCCTCCAGCTTTCCCGTTGTGACCAGGTGCTCCAAATCCCCCTTCCTCATAAAATGGCCTATAAATGTTGCCTGTCTTTTCCTAATCTTCCTTATGAGTGATCTACTTGTGTCTGCCTCCATCAAGACTGTCTCGTTTGTTTTCTTTGCTGTCCATGGAACTCTCAACATTCTTCTTAGAAACCACATCTCGGCTGCCTCAGTTTTGTTCTGGCTTTGTTTGTTGACTGTCCACGCCTCGCATCCGTACAACAGTATTGGTTCAATGTAACATTCAAGAACTCTCTTCCTGATTTTAATTGACAGGCATTTGTTGGTAAGAAAGCTTGTCATCTATTTGAATGCTGTTTTTGCTTGGCCGATTCTGCCGGCTATTTCTGATGTGCAACTGCCGTCTGATGAAATGATTGTTCCCAGGTATTTGAATTTATCAACCTGTGTCAAGGTTGTGCCATTTGCTGTTATTTTGCATGACGGGATTTCATTTTTTTTTTTTACTGATCACCATGACTTCAGTCTTCCTGCTGTTTAGTTCCAGCCCTTACCTTTGCTTTCTATTTCTATATATTCACAAGATTTTGTTGGTCTCTTTCACTTTCTGCAATTAGCACGGTGTCATCTGCGTATCGAATGTTGTTTATCATTTTCCCTCCAACCTTTAATCCTGGGTCTTCTTCTAGGTTTCTCATGATGTTTTTGCTGTAAAGTGAAAACAGATCTGGTGACAAAACACACCCTGTCTGACTCCTCTTTTGATATTTGGAAAGAGCTTACATTGTTTTCTATTCTCATTGCAGCTGTTTGTTCCCAGTACATATTTCTGATTATTCGTAGATCTTTTCCATCAACATTGAGTCTCTCCAGTTGGTTGATCAATTCTTCATGTCTTACCCGATCGAAAGCCTTGGTGTAGTCAACAAAGCATAAATACAAATCCTTATTAATCTCATTTGACCTCTCTAGGATAGTTCTTAAGATTGTATATGGCATTAATAGTTCCTTTCCCTTCCACAAATCCACGCTGTTCTTCTGCTATGTCTCTGTTGTGGTATAATCAACAAAGCATAGATATAAATCCTTATTCAACTCAACTGACCTCTCTGATAGTTCTTAGGATGTATATGGCATCAATAGTTCCTTTCCCTTCGACAAATGACACACTGTTCTTCTGCTATTTCTCTTTTGACTCTGTTCCTTGTCTTCATCTTGATTATTCATAATAGGATTTTTGTTACATGACTCATCAAGCTGATTTTACGGTGGAGTTCGCATTCTAAAGCACTGCTTTCTTTGGAAGTGCAATGGAAATTGATTTTGACACGTCTTTGGGGATTTTTTCCGGTGTCATAAAATTAATTTAGGAGGACTTGTTTTTTCAATACCGAATTCTTCTAGGGCCCCAATCATTTCTGTAGTAATATTGTCTGGTCCTGGGGCTTTTCCCGGTTTTATCTTTTTAATACTACTCTAACTTCATCTTTTGTTATGGGTGGTCCTTCAACGTTTTTTTTTATAATGTGTTCTTCGTTTCTCTCATCGTTAAAAAGGTCTTTAATGAACTCTCCCCATCTATCTAATATTTTGTCTTTTTCCATGGTAAGCGTACCATCTTTCGATTTATAGCAACCAATTGTTGTGCATGTCTTTTTCACTGTGGGCAATTTCTTCAATGTTTCTGCACACATTTTGAGGAACTGTTTTGTGTCGGTCTTCTATTTCTTTGCACTTTGTTTCCAGCCAAGCTTTCTTAGCTTCATTGCACCTATTCCTGATTTGCTTGCTTATCTTTTTTATTTTTTATTTATTTATTTATTTTTTTTATTTTTGGTATTCTTCATCTTTTCCCTTTGCCTTTCTGTGTTCTTCCATTAAGCCTATAATTTCTTTTGCCATCCTGTTCTTTTTTGCCTTTCTTTCAAATCTAGGGACTTCTTTACAATCTTCATTTATCTAGTTTCTCAGCTCTTTCCATTGTTCTTCACTGTCACCAACGTCCTCCAGAACACTGAGTTTGTTTTGAACATGTGCGTATAATTTTTCACAGGTCGCTTTCATTTGTCTTTAAAAGTCCAGTACTCAGTTTGATGTTACTTTGGTCTGTTTTCTTTTCTTTAGTTTCAGCCTAAATCTTCCCGTTACAGGACTGTGGTCACTGTTGCAGTCTGTGCCTGATAGCGTTTTGTGCTATCAATAAAGAATTTCTAAATCTTTTATTCATCAGGATGTAATCAATTTGGTTTTTAGTATAATCTCCTGAACTTATCCATGTCCATTTTCTTCTTTGGAAGTGCAATGAAAATTAATGTTGACATATATTTTTCCGGTTTCATAAATTTCATTTAAGAGGACTATTTTTTCAATACCGAAATCTTCTGGGGCTTCAATCATTTCTGTTGTAATATTGTCTGGTCCTGAGGCTTTTCCCGGTTTCATCTTTAAAACTCATCTTTAATACTTTCATCATTCACTTATTCTATACTCGGAATGGCAGAGAGGAAAGAGAAAAAAAGATACCAGAACAAAGAGAAGGAAAAAGGAAGAAAAGAAGAAACTCGGGTATACACAACGGATGTCAAGATCAGTTCCGTCTGCAGCCTGTCCACATGTTTGCTCCAGTCACCAGCCCCACAGCCTGAGCTATTGCGAAATGTTGTGATGTCATCAAATTTGAGCTTGGTCGATCGAACAATTACTTGCTGCTTTGCTTAAAGTACTTGCCTTGACTACGGTGAGGTAGATTTCGTAATTTGCTTTTTTTTTTTTATCTTGTCATGTTAGAGGACGTAAGCAAGCTTAATTGGGTGGTAAGTGGTCGAGTGGTTTAGAGGGTTGAATGAGTAGAGTGATAGGTAACCACTGAACTGTGTAGCTATCATGTCTGTTGGTACATGTCCTCGTTTGTCTGTCTGTCGACAGATTGTGCCAGGACAGATTTCTTGCTTTTGTAGACATATGTTTACCAAATACTAAAAACACCCAGTGTGTTATGGAGCTGCAAAGCTTAATTAAGCTTAATAAAAGATATACAACTTGGGTTACAGTCTCAAACAATGTAAAAAGTAGCAAGCAACTGTGGGGAGAGCCGAACAACAAAAAGTAGTCAGTGGAGAAAGCCATGTCAAGCATGTGTGTCGGAGCTTATATCAAATCTGTACACTCCGAGGTGGGCGTGTCATATCCAGGTCATGATCCATTGCCCTTCTGCTGTTGCCAATACAGTTTTCAATAGAAAATTGTCCGCCATCAAGGTTCGAACCTGCGCATCCGAGGTGGTCAGGCATCTCAAGTCGCCCTTGCGATCCGGGGATGTCTTAACCATGTACCTATGGGACTATGTGAATATATAAGGGATTTTACGCTTTATAAAGTTTACTTCTGTTCCTCCTTGGCCCAATTCAGCTGGAACTCTTTTCAGTTGTTTCTGTCATTGCCTTTAGAAACCTGGTGCTCTCTCTCCCTGTTTCAATTTCAGTTTCGATTTCTTAAAATGACGTCTCCATATGCATTGACGCCACTGGTGCCATGTGATGGAAAAGATCCCAAATGATCATGGCGCAAGACTTAAGCCTGCACATAAACCCAGGAGGAGGCAGGTTCTGAGGTCCTACCTAGTTATGGATTTTGTATCTTATGCTAGTGTCTGTGTCAATGTATCATTGGAATAATCTTGGTTACATTGTAATGACGTATGTATCTGAGTATCTCATCTTCAATAAATGAACAAACAAATAAATAAATAGAAATAAAAATTATAAGAAAGAAGTGAATAAAACACAACTAAACGTGTCTCACACCATAGAAATCTTGCCAGTCAGTACTACACATAGCCTCCTCTGACTATCAACATTATGAAGTAATTAATCTCAACAGACTGAAGTCCAAAATAGAAGAACTACCTGACTGCCAGGCAGGCTACAGATCCAACAGAAGCACAGCTGACATGTTATTTGTGTTACAAATACTCACAGAGAAAATAAAAAGCACTAATGAAGAAGCTTTTGTCAGCTTCATAGACTATAGCAAAGTATTTTGATAGCGTCTTTTATCTTCACCTATTCAACGCATTGGTCAAAATGGGCTTTCCTAAAAATATCATTTTATTAATTTCCTCATTACATAAAGACCAAAAGGCTACAATTACATGGAACAGTCAGAAATATGAATTTGTCAACATCCACAGGGGAGTTAGACAAGGTTGCATCCTTTCACTGTATCTCATTAACATCTACACGGAACAAGTCATGAGAGATGCTGATATAGAAGACATGGGTATAAAGATTGGAGGAAAAAAATTACAAACCTGAAAAAAAAAACACGAACAAAGAATCAGGACGCGTATTTAATACAACCAGACAAAACAGACGAAAATCTCCAGCCAACTGGCCTTGAGTTCATGTATTTTTTAACTCGATGATGATTTGCGATACTTGCTTTCCCCCTCTCCATATCTTATCCTACTGAAATAGACCACGTTTATGCGCTGGCTTGTCCATGTGCGCCGCATGGAAGATGGAGATATTCAAAAGGATATCCTTTAAGGTGAACTAGTCTTAGACAAGAGATCTGTTGGCCGCCCCCAGCTACGATACAAAGACGTCTGCAAGAGCGATATGAAAGCTCTGGACATCAACACAGAGCTGGGAAGACAGCAAGTTAGGGGAAAAGAAGATCCAGACCTTAGATGAGGAAAAGAGAGCCAGGCGGAAAGCGAGCTCCTGTGTCTGTCGTCTGTCGTCCCATACATGCATCCGATGTAGCAGACACTGCCTTTTCTGCATCGGCCTTATCAGCCACAGCCGACTCTGCTCCAGAGGCGTCAACTCGACTCAACATGACACTAGAGCGCATCATCCCTAGTCGACGCCGACTGACGGAGGCCTCATATTACTGTTCACGTCTATGACTTGGGAAGTCAGAGACTTAGTATCTCCACTATGTCCGCCAGGGCTGATTGCTGGTAAAGAAGGGGAAGAGGAGTCGCCTGGCTACCACTGTCCTTAGAGCCTGTCAAGCTGGTCTGACATTGCGGGCCAGGGAGTTTGTTCCACGTCGTCACATTGACGCAAACTGTTCCCATGCACACCAAAGTAAAGAGCAGCTTAAGTATGACACCGTCCATTCCCTAGCAGTGTCAAGATGGCGACCTTATGGCTTTGGTGTAGTTTGATGCCTTCAATATGATGACACAGTGACTGGGTTGAGCGTACCACATCCTTGTCACTCTGAAAACTAGTGGTGGTGATGCGCGATAACTTATAGTGTCGCTTATTTAGTTGCAACTGTGTGACTGAAGAAAGTCGTGTTGACATGTACTCGACCTGAAATTTGTCTTTCACGTATCGAAACTCGGTTAAGTCCCCAGAGAGAGAGAGAAGAGAGAGAGAGACAGACGGGACAGACAGACAGACAGAGACAGAGACAGACAGAGATTTGGAAAAAGAATGGAGATGTGGGATAAGATATAAAAATACATATAGTAGAGACACTGAAAGAATTGAACATATGAAGTGTACGCTGTGAGGTACGGGTTTTCAGACTGACTGTACGATGAGGTTAGAAGAGTGATTTGTGTGGTGATAATGGGGAGTGGGCCTGGTGAATGGAAATGAGGCATGGTTTTGTAATGGCTGGCTTTGTATTGTGATCAGAAGTGGTATTACTGTGCAATTAATTCTAGTTGTAGTTCATGTGTGAGGATGGGGAAGGAATGGTGTTTGCGCTTGTCCAGTGCTAGCCCTGTTCCTGGGAGGTGTTATGCTTTTTGAGGGTCAGTGATTTTTCTGGTTGTGCATACCGAGTCATCTGTATTCTATATCCTTATATTTTACTAAGTAAAATTAAAGGGAACCGAACTGTGTGCTTGTAAGTCCTTGAGTCTCGGCAAGGTATGCGAAATTTATTCCAGTGTATTGTTCAAGTAGATATAGGATGACAGGTTGACAGGCTGTGGCTTCGGACGTGTATCGTTAAAAGATACAGATAAACCTCGCTTATATAACTTGCTGGTTTGCGTCGTCTTCACGTGAGATCGACAGTGGTGCCGTATTGGCCCTCACGAAACGTTTTTTGACAAATGCATGCTCCATTGGACATGACAGCTTCACGGTCCGGTGACCTGTCACTACTCTACTGCCTGGGTTCACGTAAACAACTTCCAGTAAACTACAATGGTCTGTCTGTACGACCAGCCAAAGATCAACTAAAAGTGATTTTCATAATACCGGTGCCCGATCGACTTCTTGTCTACTTGGCTGGAACATACTTCCTTCCCTTTGATACATAGTGACTGAATAACGCTGAAAGCCTCTGGCTGATTAATACTATCTTACGATATTTATCGTTGACGCCATGTCGGAATCAGTTACGCGGCTGCCAGTCTACCATAGGGATATCTTAAGTATACTTAGGATTGGGGAAGGCAAAGCAGCAAGGGTTGGAGCTTAGCAACATAATGCCACCACTGGGTTAGTTGAGATCTCTACCATCTCAGGATCATGGAAGTCTTAGCCTTATTCAGTTTACAGTTATCATTCAGCGGCATGTTTCGTGTTTTGGCGTTGATAAGTATGCTAGTCTCTGTCTGTCTTTCTGTCTGTTTTTCTGTCTCTGTCTCTCTCTCTGTCTCTCTGTGTGTCTGTCCAGGTGGGAGATCACAATACTGCCGTGTTTCGCCGCAAGTGTCCATTGCAGATCAACAGGGACAGAGAAAGGGCTGAGAGGTACAGGCACACACAGGAACAGAAGGCAACGGAAAATGCTACATCTCCTTCATGTTTATTTTTGCCTACCCCGCCCAGTTTATTCTACCCGACTGACAACAATGCGTTTAAAAGCGACACATTCGACATTCCGACACGTACCCCACGCAATTCGCACGAGCCCATACGTGAAACACGCACCATTGAACTGGGAGTGCCAGTCCATGGCTACTCAGTTTGAGACAGTGAGTGATGTGTTGGATGAGGGAATGACTATTGATGACACTGAGAGACTTAAAATCAGTGATTATGAAACGTGTGACGAAACCGTGACACATTGTGAAAACAATGAGACAGGCGGAAAGTGAGGTAGGTACAGAAGTATTCAGGTGTCAACGAACGTTTGCATGGCGATGATAATTCAGATGAGATAACTGCACAGCAAATACATGTACTAGAGTCCCTTAAAGAAATGGAAAGGAAGATGGAAGCACACCCCTGGAGCTGTCATGAAGGTAGAGAGGTGAACCTCGATGCAGACCCTGTCGACAAAGGGAAATGTCCGGATCCATCATGAAAGTGGCAGTGACATTACATGATGTATGAAAGTTGAGAAAATTCATTATCCCTGCCATGAATTATTTTCATTATTCATGTCCGATGGACTGTAAAATGTCAGTGATAATATACATGAATGGTATATATCGTAATGCCGTGATCTGGTTGCCATGTTGCAAAGCCCTACCCCCACTGTACCCATCCCTATCCCATGTACCCTTGTGAATGGGCTAAAAGCCTAACACAATAAAACATTTCGCATTTCTCTGTGTGTCTCTCTCTGTCTGATGTGTCTGTCTGTCTGTCTGTCTGTCTGTCTGTCTCTCTCTCTCTCCTCATAAAAGTGATTCAGAGCTCACGTTTCCTAAGGACAATTGAGTGGGGAGTATGGTAAAGAATGTTTTGGTCTTTATGAATCAGTTCTCGTTAGAGAAGGTTCACTCACCTTCTTTGGAAAAAAAGTGTTAGGGTTAAAACTAAATAACTAGACTCTTAATCACTAACAATCTAGGCTAAGCTACATATATCAGTCGATTAGTTTAATCTGTCAATTTCATATTCAATCTTTAAGGAAAAAAAGGGGTAAAACACAACACACCACACGCACGCACGCACACACAACACACATATATCAATATGTATTAAAAAATATGTGTATATATATACACGCGCGCGCGTGCACAACACACACACACACACACACCACACACACACACACACACACACACACACACACACACACACACACACATACACACACACACACACACACACACACACACACACACACACACACACACACACACACACAAAACACACACACACACACACACACACACACACACCACCCAAGCAGTCTTTAAGTTAAAAATTATGAAAAGCTATAAGCCTTTAAGCAAAGAACAGCATACAGCTGACAGCAACTGCCAAGTTCAACATTAGCATCCTTACTTCCTAACAGTGGAAAGGGTGCAACTATTTAAAAGTAGATGGCAAAGGTTGAAGATACTGAAAAATGCAGATGAACAGCACAATAGGCAGAAAACGGACAAGACAAAGTTTGAAAAAGGAAACATAAAAGCAAGACAGCAGATAAAAGACAATTTTGCAATCCGTCGCAGGGAAAGTGACCACTGGGTATTAAAGGAAGCCAATTACCACCATCAATTCACTCTGGTCCTTTGTCTGAAGAAGGTGTCGTGAACGTCAATATTTTGAAGCAGCATTACGTATTCTGAACGACTTGGTTATCACCTCCTTTCTTTGTGGGCGACCAAAGAGCTGGCATCATTGTACTTTTTGCACACACAATCTGAAACTCTTAAACTTTATGTATGGCTCAAGACTTGCTGTCTGCCAGCACCTCTCTTCCTCTCTTTGTGTGTGAATATGTCCGTGTGCACGTGCGGACATATTCACACACAAAGAACTGGATCCTCTTCCAGGTTCTCTCTTTTCCGACTGTCTCCCTACTCTCCTCCCATTCATCACTGACATCATCAACACTTCTCTTTAAACTGGAACTGTCCCAGATTCTTTCAAGTCTGCTATTGTTCACCCTCTCCTCAAGAAATACAGCTTAGACCCAAATGAACTGAAAAATTACCGGCCTATCTCTAATCTCTCTTTCTTGTCAAAACTCCTTGAAAAAGTTGTCCTCAACCAGCTGTAACTCTCACCTGTCTGCCAACAATCTCCTCAATCTTTTCCAGTCAGCCTACCGCAAGTGCCATAGCACTGAAACTGCCCTACTACACATTCTCAACAATCTCCTCCTTGCAACTGATACTGGCAAAGTTTCTCTCCTCACACTCCTCGGTCTGTCTGCAGCCTTTGATACCATTGGTCATGGTATTCTCCTTTCTAGACTCCATCATACTTTTGGCATCTCTGACATGCTCTCTCCTGGTTCACTTCATATCTATCAAACAGAAAACAAACTGTTCTCATCAATGGCACTTACTCTCAACCTGCATACCTGACCTGTGGTGTTCCACAAGGATCTGTCCTTGGCCTTGTTCTTTTTACTCTTTACACCCCCCCCCCCCCCTGTCCACCATCATCAACTTCCACTCTATAAAACACCACTTCTATGCTGATGACACCCAACTTCAAGACAGTGACTCACCTGACAATATACAGCGCCTCTTGACTCGCACCACTGAGTGTTACTCGGACATTAAGAACTGGATGACATACAATAAACTTCAGCTGAACGACGACAAGACAGAAGCTATCCTCATTGGCACCCGTCAGAAACTTTCTCAGCTGCCTCCTCTTTCTCTCCCATTATGTAACACATCAGTCCCAATTTCTGATTCAGCTAAAAACCTTGCTATCTGCCTTGAGCCTACCCTCTCCATGAACAACTTTGTTTCTCAAACTGCCAGATCTTGCTACTATCACCTCCATCGTATAAGCCTGATCAGGAAGTATCTCTCTGTCGAAACAACTGCAAAACTCGTTCTCTCTTTCATAATGTCTCGCATTGACTATTGCAATTCACTTCTGTCTGGTCTTCCTGCCTCCACCATTCACATCCTACAGCGCATTCAAAACAATGCTGCACGCCTTGTACTAAAAAAGAAAAAAGCTGACCACATATCTCCTCTCCTGGCACAACTTCACTGGCTCCCTGTATCAAAGCACATACAGTACAAACTAGACACCATGTGCTACAAAAGCCTCAATAACGCAGCCCCCGATTACCTGTCAAGCCTACTTGAGATCTATGTTCCCTCACGTACCCTCCGCTCTGCCTCCGATCCTCTGACTTTTCGCTTTCCACGCACTAAGCTCAATACCTATGGTCCACGAGCCTTCTCTGTTTCTGGTCCACTCTCCTGGAACAACTTCCCTTCTCAGTCCGTCAGCAACCTACTTTTGTCTCCTTCAAGTCCGCTCTCAAAACTCACCTTTTCTCCTCTGCATAAAATCCTGACCTCACTCAACCCCCTCTGCAGCCTGTCTCCACTCGGAGGGGAATCACATTGTAATATATAATTGTATATAATATGCTCTCTATAATTTTCCATTGCTTTATTCTTTCTCCCCATTTATAGCCATGCGTGTTATATATATATATATATATATATATATATATATATATTATATATATATATATATGTGTGTGTGTGTGTGTGTGTGTGTGTGTGTGTGTGTGTGTGTGTGTGTGTGTGTGTGTGTGTGTGTGTGCGTGTGTGCGTGTGTGTCTGTTTCAGCGCTTAGATTTGATTTTATCAAGATTTTGCGCTTATAAATATTGTATTAATTTTTTACTAGTAGGTGCATGTATATTAAGGGCTTGCGTGCATGCGTGCGCACGTTGGTGGTGTGTGTTACGGACGTGCAGGTGCATGGGCGTGCGATGGTGTTGTGTGTGTGTGTGTGTGTGTGTGTGTGTGTGTGTGTGTGTGTGTGTGTTGGTGTGTGTGTGTGTGTTCGTTCGTTCTTTGATTTAACGTCTTTTCATTATGAGTGATATTAGACGAGTGTGTGTGTGTTGTGTGTGTGTGTGTGGTGTTGTGTGTGTGTGTGTGTGTGTGTGTGTGTGTGTGTGTGTGTGTGTGTGTGTGTGTGTGTGTGTGTGTGTGTGTGTGTACGACCTCCATATTAATTTGTCAACTGGTTTCAATCCTGTGAAAAATGACGGTAATATAAGTACGATGTAGAACTACCTGGCGCCTGTGCCATGGCTAATACAGTAACAATAAATGCCAGTGTACCTGCCCCGTGAACTCACTACCACTTTTATGATCAACGGACATTCATAGGAACATTGTGTGGTGTAAATTGGCGAACGTCCTGCTGTGCTCTTGCTTCCGATAGGGTCTCTTGAAGATATTTTGCCTGATTGCTGAAAGATTCGGTATCACCCTAACCAATCTTGTTCCACTTAGTTTTTAATTATGAATAAATATGTGAACAAACAGATGAATACTACGTTCGATTGAAAACACTAAGTGGCTTTAGTTGTGAACTTTATCGTTATTTTAACCAAGAGGATACAAATTCATCTTCGAAACACTAAGGGCATTAATGGAAACGTTCTGTTTGGGCCATTTATAGTGTCAAAACCAAAGTCAAGAATTACATGGAAGATAAAAAATTCAGAGAGGAATTATGTTGTGAGATACGACTGGCCTGACATCCTGCTGATGGGAAGAAAAGAAAAGGAAGCAGATTAAATAATACTACTGGGCTACTATCATTACTACTTCTAATACTACTCGCATTAATGCTTAATTTCCCACTACTATTATTACTACTGCTATTGCTGCTGTTACTGCCGCCTCCGTCGCTGATGCTGTTTTTGCTGCTGCTATATTTGCTTCTATTGCTGCTTCACTTTCAATATCAGATTTCTGAAGACGACTCAGAAAGTTCCGTTATTACTCACTGACGCACAAAATGCTTTGTAAGGAAATATGATCTAAAAGTCCTGGGGTTTTGCCTAAGTTTAGCATTCTGTTATACTGTTTTCTATCTTTGCACCAATCTGAGCTGTTGCTGCTGTTGCGGCCATTGTTACCACTATCGCTACCGCTACAAGACTTCATTTCTTTCTTTACATAAACTGGCTGTCGGTCTGATCAAACTCTGAGGTTTATTTCTCTTCATTACACTGTAGGTTTAATTCTCTTCTCTTGATCGTTTGTGCATTAATCCTCTTATTGACTGACGTACGCGCGCCCCCGTGTAATCCTACGAGTTAAGAGGCGAAACGGACTTGATGAAGGGACCCCAACAGGCTAATAGCTAACAGCAGTCTGTACTAATCAGTCTGCGTGTGCTTTACTAAGCAACGAGCACCAACACGGTAATCATGTCGGTATTGAACGTAGTTTTGAAACAGCATAGAATGTACTTTTGAAACAACACTAACAACAGATTAGTGAACGCTGACAACACTTTGTTCTAGAAATACAACAGAAGAGGAAAGAAGGCAGCCGACTGCCATTGTTAACGTTTTGAAAGAGGGCTGACTGCGACACGTTTTCACGTTTTCTGCAGACCTATGAATCATACTTCTGGTTCGCTTGGAATACACAGAAAGAGACATAGGCTCGCTGTACAATAGTTAATTTACAAACCGCAAATCAATTCGTTCATCAGAAAAGTGCTTTTTGAAATTTCGTTTTTATTATACAAACTTTTATCAGTAACAGATTTCATTCTTTGTGTGAACGTTTGAAAGGAACAAACCAACGATCAGCAGAAGCCTCGCAGAGAATTACATGATGAAGGGATATGGCTGCCTACTGTTTATTGTCAGCTGTCTGTTGTTGTCCAGCTGTGTGCATGGTGCGATATACGATAACATGGATAATTTGACAAGTGACTTGTTTGCATCATACAAACCAAACCTGCGGCCCTTCATTGACAGTTCCACCCCAACCTTTATCTATGTGGGTATTTGGCTGATGTCTATTCAGGTGAGAGAGAGAGAGAGAGAGAGAGAGAGAGAGAGAGAGAAGACAGACAGACAGACAGACAGACAGACAGAGACAGAGACAGAGACAGAAACAGAGACAGAGAAAGAGCACATGCTCGTGTATATGCATGTACAGACTGACAGACAGACAGACAGACAGACAGACAGATAGACAGACACACCCACGCGCGTGACAACATTGCTTTAGACCTCATGTGTCTTTGGACGTTCGATTTGGTTTTGATCAGAGAAGCAGTAAGAAACTGTGAAAGATGTAATATATAGCATATACTATTTTGAGGTCACATGAAACACAGTTAATTTACAAAATGGCTGGGATGTGCACTTCATATACAATTCTTTCTTGTCAAAACGGATACATCACATGAAAGTCGGGCTTTCTCCCTGGAAAGAGCGCATCGCCAAAGTGCAGCGCCACCCATTTTGGACAGACGCTGTCAATTTTGGTATCTCAATTAGTAATAGTCTTTAACGTGACCATCGTTTGTCAACTGGCATTGTGTGTGTGTGTGTGTGTGTGTGTGTGTGTGTGTGTGTGTGTGTGTGTGTGTGTGTGTGTGTGTGT